>BJKM01000620.1:177914-314557 GCA_015082035.1 Chaenogobius annularis | reverse complement strand
TACGTAAAGAGATGAAACAAATGTTTATGTCTGCCATGGAAGCGGGTCCCCGTTCTATGGGACCAAGACAGAGAGAAAGGGGGTGTAAAAGTGCAGAGAAGATGCGAAAGGGGATAACTGTCCACACTGTTTCAAATGTGGGCAGGAAGGTCACTTCTCTCGTGGATGTCGAGTTCAGAGACTGTCGGGAAACGGGGAGGGACTACTGAGGAGGGACCAGCAGTAGTCATAAACCAAGTGTCCCAAAGTGAGCAACAGAGTCCAACACCCGCCCCACAGCCACAACAACTAATGCCCTCTCAGCTGTAAGTTGAAGTCCATTATTTACCCCCTCAGTCCAAGACACAGTTGGTTTAGCCTTGTTGGAAACCGATGCATGGTGAACTGTTTTATGGACAACCACCCAGTCAAAGTGTTGTGTGGAACACCGGCGCACAGTCCAGTATAGTAAATGACAACTGGCGGAAGGGACATCTTCCCCACACAGTCGTCCGGCCCATCTCGGAACTGTTAGATGGCGAGACTCTTACAGTATTTGCTGCCAATGACACGCCCATTCCCTACATCGGCTGGATTGAAGTCAGTTTTCAGACTCAACGGTGATTTGCCAAATACAAGTGAGTTGCAAGTACCAATGCTAGTTTGCAGTGATCCAGCAGTAGCAAATGATCCTATTATTGGCTACAACGTTATTGAGGCTCTGGTGAACAAGAAAGAAGGAAAGACTAAAGGTGGACGAAAGCAGCTTGCATACAAAGTAAGTAAAGCTTTTGAAATAACGGTACGGACTGCTCACAATGTTGTCAAGCTGGTGCAAAACAAAAGTGAAGAGACTGGTGTGGTACGTACCGGTGCAAGAGCAGTGGCATTGCACGCTAACCAAGTCACAGTAGTCCACATGCGGGCACATACTAGTCCACAGGCCAGAGGTCAGGATATGCTGTTTTCACCTGACCCACCACCGGAGGGCATCATTTATAATGATGTACTAGTAAAAATTCCAGACAAAAATGTGCCATATGTGCCCATTCCAGTGACTAACACCACAGATTACACCATCTATCTGGCCAGTCGTAAAGTTATTGGACACCTTGAACCAGTTAAGACAGTTTATTCTGGCAGACATTCAGAGTAATGGGAACGAACTGCCACAAGAAGAAATACACAGTACAGAGTTTAAGTCACACAAGTCAAGTCATACAGAACAGTCTGAGGAAAGACACACAGAAAGACCAAAGAAATGGGACCCACCTGTGGATCTCCAGCATTTAACGCAGAGTCAACAAGAAGCAGTCAGGAAAGTGTTGAAGGCAGAATGTGAGGCATTTGCATTTAATAATGATGATGTAGGCTGCATCCCATCACTTAAGATGCACATAACCCTACACAACACTTGCCCAGTGCAAAAGACCTACATGTCTGTTCCGAAGCCTCTTCACAAAGAAGTTAAAAGAGTACTTGCAAGACCTGCTTAACAAAGGTTGGATCACACCCTCAAGGTCTCCCTACTCATCGCCCGTGGTGTGTGTCCGCAAGAAAGATGGAAGTCTCCGTCTCTGTTGTGACTTCCGAGAACTCAATCGTAAGTCAGTTCCAGACCGCCATCCAATACTAGGATTCAGGACATGTTGGATGCCCTGGGTGGGAGTTCCTGGTTCTCAGTTTTAGACCAAGGAAAAGCGTACCACCAGGGTTGCCTTGATGAAGAGAGCCGCCCGCTGACAGCGTTCATCACACCCTGGGGGCTATATGAATGGGTGCGCATTCCTTTCGGTTTGAGCTCCGCACCGGCTGAGTTCCAGCGAAGCATGGAACATTGTTTGGCAGGCCTTAGAGACACTATTTGCCTCCCATATCTGGACGACAACCTGGTGCACAGTAACAGTTTTGAAGACCACTTAGAGCACATCCGTCTGGTCCTTCCAGCGCTACAAAGAGCACGGTGTTAAATTGACCCCAAAGAAATGTGAATTTTCAGGCGCAGTGTGAAGTTTCTGGGAAAGCTGGTGACAGGAGATGGTTACACTATGGACCCGGCAGAGATGGCGCCAGTGAGGGCTCTAAAAGAAAAGACACCTACAACTGTCGGAGAGGTACGTCAGATGCTTGGTTTCCTCTCTTATTACAGGCCCTTCATCCCTAACTTTTCCCGTGTGGCCCACCCACTGTACGGCCTGCTCAGCCCTCCAACTTCTGACAACACCACACCAGTCCAATTAGAAAAGTCTAAAAAGGGAGTTAAAAAGAATAAAGGTCACTTACCGTCACGCACGCCCATTCTGTGGACCAGCTTTCACCAAGAAGTGTTAAGCCAGCTGGTAGATGCGCTTACCAAGCCTCCCTATCCTCGGGTACCCTGACTTCACGCAGCCCTTCGTGTTACACTGTGACGCCTCACAAGTTGGTTTAGGTGCGGTATTGTACCAGCGACAACAAGGGAAGATGAGAGTGATAGCGTTTGGCTCCCGCACGTTAAGCTCTGCAGAGAAAAAGTACCACCTACACTCTGGCAAGTTAGAGTTCCTGGCAATGAAGTGGGCCATTTGTGAACGTTTTCGGGATTATCTGTACCATGCCTCATCGTTTGTGGTATACACCGATAATAACCCACTAACGTACGTCCTCACAACTGCGAAACTCAATGCCACGGCCACAGGTGGGTTGCGGAACTAGCTGATTACAACTTCTCCCATACGCTATCGCCCAGGCAAGAACAACGCTGATGCTGATGGGCTGTCACGGATGCCGCTAGACATCGAGAACTACATGAACAGTTGTACAGTCGAAGTCGTCAAGAAGCAATAAGTGCATCCATGGAGTCCGTGGAAGTGGAAGTACCAAGGCGTGGGAGTGGTCCAGGTCAGCGCACTAACCTTGGTCAAAGACGCGAACACTGACCAGCCTTTTTCTCCAGACCAGATTCGCAAGGCACAAGAAGAGGATGAGATCCTAGCTAGGGTAATTTGGTTCAGTGTCAGAACAGGAGACCAGGTAGAACTGAGGTGAAGTCGGAACATCCGGCCGTCGCCACACTACTTAAGCAATGGTTGAAGCTTCACATCGATCAAGATGGTGTCCTGCGCCGCCGAACTGTGCGTAGGGAGCAGTTGTTGGTCCCTAAAGCCTTCCGTCCACTGATCTACAAAGAACTACACCAAGACATGGGTCATTTAGGGGTGGAAAGGACACTCGACCTGATAAGGGAAAGGTTCTATTGGTCACAAATGAGCAAAGACGTGGAGCACTTTGTGACAGAAGTGTGCCAGTGCCTAAAAAAGAAAAGCCAGTATGCAGACTCGAGCGCCTCTGAAAACAATTCACACTACATACCCGTTTCAGCTTGTCTCCATTGACTTCCTCCACTTGGAAAAGTGCAAACACGGTTATGAGTACATTTTAGTAGTGATGGATCACTTTACGAGGTTTGCTCAAGCCTACGCTACAAGGAACAAAACAGCCAAAACTGTTGCTGACAAGCTGTTCAATGACTTTGCACTCAAGTTTGGGTTCCCTACAAGATTGCATCACGACATGGGTAAAGAGTTTTGAGAACAAGTTGATGACAAGACTGAAAGAACTCTCAGGCATCCAGGGATCTCACACTACAAACCCTACCACCCACAAGGTAATGGACAGGTGGAGAGATTTAACCGCACCCTGTTGTCCATGTTGCGAACCCTAGAGCGACAAGGAAAAGGAATTGGAAAGAGTCCTCTGGCTAAAGTTCGGTATAATATAACCACATAAGGCATAGACTTAGCAAGCGAAAAAGTGAAGGTCGGGACCGGCTACGCTCCTAGCTGCTGGTATGGTAGAAACGGCACTTGTCTTTGGGCCGTTCCTTGGCCCCGCACCTCGTTTGCCCAATGCGGAGCCCCCTGTTCTGTTCGGCAAAATAACAAGAAAGAGGAGTCCCACATGTAGGACTCAATTAAATGATTATGTTGAGTAGTCTTACGGAAAGAGGGCGAACTGCAGGATGGCCTACGGCACGCTGACGCCGACAGAAAACAACAATGAGACACAAGAGAAGCCTAGCATCTGAAGGAAGGATCTTAACTTACTACGATAAAAAAGTGCAAGGGTTAGAGATCATGCCAACCTGTGCGATAGAAGTTCACTTCACTCCAAATAGGCCAGTTATCGCCCTCAAACGCACAGAGGGGGATCTCATTGCAGACAGATCTCACGTGGTCCTAACTGGGTTAGGACCAAGTTTACAAAGTGAAGGAGAGAAAAAGCTGAAGATAGCCCAGTGTATTCAAATAAGTCCTGAAAATGGTAAAGGAAGAGACCAAGAGTGGTGCACAGGGAATCTTCCTGCTGCCTTGCGATTTTCTTGCCCTGTGAAGAAACCACCATGCTAGCTGTCCCAGCTGCAAGCCAAGAGAAAAGTCCCGACCCTCAACGCAGAGAGATTCAGCTGGCAGAACATGATGACACCATCCGAGACGATGACGACAGCGGCACCTACCAGTGGTACCTCCGACCCGGCCCAAGAGGACGACAGCGGCAAACTTCCACTCAACCCATGGGCGGAGGCCTTCCAGCCTCAGCCGGACACAGTGGCAAAATACCCAGGAAGAGGATAAGTGCGCACATAGAAGAGGCGTTGAAGGAGGATGTGCTCACTACAGGAGCGAAGCAGGATGTGCCACTACAGAGCGAAGACGATATGCCCTATCGAGCGAAGAGGATATGCCACTACAGAGCGAGAGGATAAATGCCAATAACACAGTGGAAGGGAAACTAGGAAATCGTTCCAGGTGCGTGTGTCATCCAGAACCCATAAACTCAAGACCTGTGACGGGCCAGGGTTTGGTGAGTCCCAACAACATAGGATAGGCATATGTGAGGTAAGACTGTGGACTATGAATGGCAATAGAGCAGAATAGCCTACAACGGACACGCGATCAGACAACAAACCAATGGTACTACAGAGTTATTCGGGAACACCTTTAGGTCAAGATTGTGCTTCGCCGACTTATGGTTCAAAAGGTGAGACTGTTAAGGTTAAGACTCAGGTTATATGAGCAAGCACGCAACCACCTTTTGGAGTTAGCCGGATAGGGTTTTTCCAGTGTGCTGAAGAGACTCGGCCTTAGAAATAGAAATGGTCAGGAGACCATTTATTTTTGTGGGGGAGTGTGGCACTATGTTATTTAATCAGACCTGTAAAATGGTTGCCCCCATATATTTTTTGTTTAACTAGTATTAACAAGAACTATCACTTACTGTTTTAGAATGGTGTGTTTTGAAGTGTAATACTCGGATGTCACCCAGCAGAGGGTTGCCTGATGCTTTCGCTACTAAGTTCTGACGCCCCGCCGAAGAAATACAGTCAGTAAGCACAGCGCAACAACAGGAATTAAGCGGTGTCCTGTATTAAGTGTTTTGATATCTGTTGCAGGGTAAGCTGCTTTGAAAAACACAGATGATATCTATCAGTAGTGAAGTTTGTTAGTGCCTTTGAGGGTAACTTTCATTAAGCTAAAGATGGTGATTTGTCCAGTTTGACATCAATTGTCAGCCACAACGTGGCGTAGCCACCACGTTTGAAGCTAAAATGGCAGATGCAGGTCCGTGACGAGCACAGTCAGATCAGTGGAAAACAGAGTACAGTCAGATCAGTGAAAACAGAGTACAGTTCAGATCAGTTGAAAAACAAGATGTTTTGTTTGCTTATGCTGTACATATGTTTCACGACAGTAAGAACATGTAGTGTTTAACGAAGTGATAATTGGGTTGTGTGGAGGTTGCGTTGTTTCTACAGGTGTGCCACATGCGGCTAAAAGCTAATCTGGTTCATGTTTAGACACGGAGGGTATGTGGTTGTCACACAATGGTTACATAACATGGTAAAGTGGTAATATCAGTTCATTTGTTACAAATTTGATAACAAAACAGTTCATAGGCGTGTGTAAAAGCAGTTCAAAATGTTTTTCAGGTGTAAACAGTAAGTCTGTTCAATTCAACACAAATATAAGATGTTTGCGATTTGGAAATGGGGTTTTTATGTACTTTTCTTAGTACTGACGGTACATTGTTGACCATTTTGTTGAGTACATAGTTCTGCAGTGGAAGTGTAAAAGGAAAGAAATACAGTCAGTAAGCACAGCGCGCACAACAGAATTAAATTAAGCGGTGTCCTGTATTAAGTGTTTGATATCTGTTGCAGATGCTGAAATAAAGAAATTAAATATGTTGCACCAGTGAATGAGTTGGCCCATCATTCCGAGACGTGTAACATTTGCAACAGTACATGTATATTCTTTCTTGTATTACCATGCTTGTATATCCACAATATCCGAACTTTTTGCAAACTGAAGGTCCGTCCCTGTCAGCTGAAGTTCAATGGTGAAAATGCTTTTTGGACTGTAAAGGATTTTTTTCGCTGTAGTTCCAATGGACTGGCCACTAGTGATAATGACAGGTTTTTGCTAGCGATACCAAATATCAAAATATCGTCTTGTTCTCATGGGCCTGAGAATATTGTGCCTCGTCCCACCCCAAGAAACCACGGGGAAAAGGCAAAAGTACTATAATACTGTTAGACTTTTAAAATAAAGTAGACATGGCATGCTAAACCTCCATACTAAAAAAGTTTTTCATTCTCATCAGCTTATTCCGAGTTGTACTTCATGCAGTTATCCTTTATTTCCGGCATTTGAGACTTGAGTGCACATGCGTTGCAAAGGTGTCCCGGGGGCCCCAAGTGATACATCACAAGGGGCTTTCCAGACAGACGCCACCCCTTCTTCTATTTACCTTCTGAACTTTAAAAAAATGATAAGTTGCCTATAAACATTAGTATGGATCTTCTGCTTTGCAACTATAAGGCCAGAGTTAGTTATTGCAGTTGCTGCACCATGACTGAGGACAATGTCAAAGAAATTGGGCTCAATGATGTCCCCCTTCTATTGTGGTCACTGTCAATCAAATGGAATTACTGTAACGATCCTATTGTAGCTTAAGGACTTCTCTCAGGGGCCCTCTGGCGATCAAAGGGCCTGAAGCTCGTGCTCAAAATGTCCATCTAGCTGCACGCATCACCTAAGTCTGAAGATATTTTAAAATTGTAAGAAAAACATCTGAAGAAGTGTTTGAAGCGTTTGAATCCCAGTCCCTTGTGGTGTGCGGGCCCCTGCATGCACTTGGGTCCGTTCTTAATTCTACTGTAGAGTACAGCTCATACATCCAAACCTGCCCTTTGCGTTGAGGTGCCTGAAAGCCTCTCTTGTATTTTCAGCCTTACCACCTTGAAGCAATACTCTTATCCACAATTACATCACGTCGCGCGCAGTTTTCTCATGGTTGCGCTGACCACCATCCAGGATCCAGTAACCAGGAAGGCAGCGCTGAGATGTTCAAATAATATTTCCCAAGACTATGGAGTAGTTAAAGGTGCACTGTGTAACTTTTCTAATGTGTGTCCGCCACCTGCTTGTCTGAAAGGAGAAGCTATTAATGCCATACTGAGGAATATTCCAGGGGAAGCAATGACATCTCTCATCACGCATCATTTTAGACGACAGCATGAGAGAAGTAGATGCTGACCAATCGAGTTTTTCATGGCCTATCAATATATATCGGCCTATCTCTACTTCAGTTGAGTTGAGTTGAGACATTTCACCTCAATTACCAACTTCAGTCAAAAATGTGGCTGTTTGTGCAAGAACGTTATGCACAAAAAAAAACAATAATCACTCAGTGAAGTTACTAGATAATAATAATAATAATAATAATAATAATAATAATAATAATAATAATAATAATAATAATAATAATAATAATAATAATAATGATGATGATGATGATGATGATGATGATGATAATAATAATAATAATTATAATAATAATAATAATAATAACAATAAAAATAATACTACTGTGGCTTTCCTTGCAGTCTCCCATCCAAGTACCAACCAGGTCCCATCTTGCGTAGCGTCTGAGATCGTGCAGTGACAAGCAGCAATAGCCACAAGATCTCCGGTAGAAGTTAAAGAAAAGTACATGTTGCATAATGTGTTCCCTTTAATTTAAAAACAAATCAAAAGATGATGTTCCCTCAAGGTTTCAGAAAGATCCAAGTTTATTTTTTTCAAACAGAAACTCAAAGGAATTTTCTTACTCACAATTACATCACGCTGAGGCCATATTTCTCAATGCAACCAGCGACTACTAAAACTTTTATATTTAGCGAAGGAAATAAACGGCCCTTTCAGTCACAATCTACATTTCAAACGCACATTCTTTCATGCTGATTGACATGTATGTTTGTATGTATGTATGTGTAAAATTTCACACAAACTGGACCACCTTGAAGTGCTGAAAACCAACATTTTTACAAGAACTATATTTATTAAGGCCCATATTTGTTGGAGCTGTTTCAAAGATGGAGTGACTGAGTGTTAAAGTAAAAATCGAAGCGTTTAGCAAAGAGAGTGAACATAACTTTTCTAAAACAAAAAAGTTATCGCCCCCAAAGTAACCAGTTTGAGCAAAATATCTTCAGTACAGAAATTCTGTCAATAGTGAGCTGTTTGCAGCATGAATTTTCATTTGTCAAGTACAAAAATCTATGAAAACTGCAGCGGCGTTGTACTGTTTATTAAAGAAGATCATTTGTTTGGAATTTGATGGCATGAAAGGACACACATTTTTTTTCTTTTCTCTAATTCTTTGATCTGGCGCTGACAACTTCTTTTATTCAATGTCTTTGATCAAGGTTTCAATTTATTTTGTATTCAAAGGCTGCAATTAGCACAGGGAATGATTAATTGCAAATATTTATAGTGAGATTTTCTATTTGAAATTTTTGGATCCAGAGAAATAGTTTTTGTAGAAAAGTCACCACTTTCCAGTCCCACAAGAACCCAGTTGTAGAAGTTTTCATTTAGGCAAATTGTCAGTTTCGAACAGGAGAACTTTGGGGGATTTCAGTTCCAATTCCAGTCTTTACCCAAGTATAGTCTGATTCCTCCAGAGAACTGGTCAGCCATTACGTTATTATGCAAAGAGAACTCGGAGGGTGCTAAACAACTGCACTCAATTGGTCTTTGCCCCAAAACATGTCAGATCACTCTTTTATTTTGAAAATTAGAAGCACAACTAAGCACACTGAAGCTCTGGTAGTTTTTACTTTCACTTTAACACAGTGGACCCAAACAGAAGTGTGAGTCCTGATCTAAAACGAGTGCGATGCGTGATGCGACTGCGCTGTTACATGCAGCAGGAATAACGTTACACACGCACTTCTACACGTGTGTGAGTGGGATCTTTGAGATTCGACTCAAGAAACCACAATTTTAGTTCTCGTGTTTACGTGCATTTTGAAAAAATCGGTTTAGACTGGACCAGGCACGTAATGAGTGGTGCATTTCCTTTATTTTTACTTTATTTATATATATTTTTAAGTGTTTTCGGCGCGTAGGCTTTATTGGACAGGACAGGTGAGCTTGAAATGGGGGGAAGAGAGAAGTAAATTGTCGGAGTCTGGATTTGAACTCAGTACACTACCGGCTGCATGTGGAGCCTGGCATACCTGTGCTGATTGGCTGTGAATGGGGGGCCAAGAGGCATTCAGGGGCGTCCAGTCGTTTATCATTAGCACACAATGTTCCAACTGTAGACTCAAGCTACATTCTCTTAAATCCATATAGGAACCATCAGCCCAGTGTAAGGACAATGGCTACTACTCTGTCTTTTGTAAGGGCAGTGTAATAGTTGTAGCACATGCCTTTGATATTGCTATCTGACACTGTTATTGCCTGTGTTTTCTTCCTCCTGCCTGTGATTGGCTGTTGAAGGGCCCCAGGGGCAAGGAAAGTGCCTTTCTCAGCACAGCTCCACTTTTAGCCTTTGTGGTTATTTGTGTTGCCATTGCTGTTGGTCCTCTTGTTTCATCTTTTATGCACTCTTATTTCTTAGACAGAAGGAGTTGCCAGGATTTACGGGCACACTTTGTGGTTGTTTTTGTTTTTCTTTTGGTCTTTGTCATTTGTTTTGTCCAATTTTCTAGTGCTGCTGTCAATGTACTTTACCATACTATTCAGTAGACCTCAGCCAATAAACTTCCATGAATCGTCAACAAATGTAAAACCAATTGTATTTGCAACGAGACAGTTTGGAAGATTTTTTGTTGGAGAGGTCTAAATGAGCGTTCACACTGCTGAGACCATTCGTATGAATCCAGACTAGAACAGGACTAATCAAGGTTTACATCAGGACTAAACCGGGCTTAAACCAATACAGGGCAAGTGTAAATGCACATTAAAATTGCAATATGTACATTTGTTCGCATGTTGTTTATAGGCCCACCCCCTTTCAAGTTCAATGTGTAACTGAGTGAGGCTTTATTTAGTTTAACTCGTTTTATTTAGCCTATGAGCTCAATCCAATAAAATAAAACAAGGGACACCGGTTTACACAAGAGTATATATATTTTTTTCATTTTTGTTAAAACGTCTGGACCATTTGACATTTTCATTCATGTCACATAAAGTGCAGGTTATACGATGACTTTGGGTTTTGAGCGCCAACACCCGAACAGCATTTCCCAAAGGCAGAAGGACTACACAGGCAGAGTTACAGTCCTGAAGAGAAAAAGCCTTATGGACACCAACCGGGAGCGGCTCTCAATGGTCCGGTATGGCAGCACTAATAATAATAGCCAAACAATTACAGAATTTACACGGTGAGCTCTTACCGGTGACAGCTACGGGCTTTTGCCATTAGTCTCCACTCGGCTCTTCTCTTCTCTGCTTGGCTTCGCTCTGACCTCGTGGCCCCGCTCAGCTTTGGGAGCATTTCCATTACACCTGGTGCTCAGTGGTGCTGCGCAAAACTGGGTGGGGAAACAGCGGAAATGATTTGGGATTCAAAGGATGTCTGCTCGACAGGACAAACACCAAAACACATGACAACTGCCACACACTGCAATGTCGTCGCTGTAAAACATCAGAGATACTGCTTAAGAAACCGCCAATAAATCAGAGCGAAGCAGATGGAATCACGGACACAGAGGAAGGATACGAGCACGCGTTCTTTCGTATTTTACTCCCCAATTCAATGAAGCCCAGCCCACAAAACGTTGGCATAAATCCACTTTGATGCGTTCATTATAAAACTAAAACGTTAAGCGAATGTAGCGCGTCACGTGAGTTTGTTCATCATCCCCGCTGAAAGAGTCGGTGAAGGTGCTGCAGATCATAGCTACAGTAAACTCACTCCCTCTGCAGTTTATGGTCAACTTCCTGTGCATTAAAAGTTTTATCTGCACTGCTGCATGATAACAACACAGTTTGGACAGGAATCTAAATTAGAAGTGTAATACTCTGACAGTTTGGAACACCTTTGCTCCAGGGATGCTAGGAATCGTATAAGACTCTTTTAATGTCTGAGGTCTGTATTATGTCTCATTTTTAAAAATAGTTAGACTCTAAAATCCTGTCATGTTTAGGCAAGGCAAGTTTATTTGTACACAAGGCAATTCAAAGAGTTTCGCACAGGAAAAAAAACAGGAAAAAATGCATTAAAATCACAAAACAGATAAAGACATAAAAGAGAAGAGAAAATAAAATCCTTTCAGTCCTATGCACTGATAAACAAAAAAGTTTTAGTCTAGATTTGAACATAGTCAGAGTAGTCCCTGTCTCACATCTTCAGGAAGACTGGTCCAGATATAAAACTGAAACGCAGAGTGCCCATGTTTAGTCCTGACTCTGGCACCAGCAGGAGGCCGGTCCATGTTTAGTCCTGACTCTGGCACCAGCAGGAGGCCGGTCCATGTTTAGTCCTGACTCTGGCACCAGCAGGAGGCCCGTCCATGTGTAGTCCTAACTCTGGCACCAGCAGGAGGCCCGTCCATTGTGTAGTCCTAATTCTGGCACCAGCAGGAGGCCGGTCCATGTTTAGTCCTGACTCTGGCACCAGCAGGAGGCTAGTCCATGTTTAGTCCTGACTCTGGCACCAGCAGGAGGCTAGTCCATGTTTAGTCCTGACTCTGGGCACCAGCAGGAGGCCGGTCCATGTTTAGTCCTGATTCTGGGCACCAGCAGGAGGCCGGTTCATGAGTTCCTCAGAGTCCGAGATGGTTCATATGGCACTAACATGTCCGAGATATACTTTGGTGCTAGGCCAAATACTAATGTGATGGTATCTTTTCTTCCTGGTTCTAGTCAGGACCCGAGCAGCAGCGTTCTGGATGTACTGCAGCTGTTTTACAGCTCGTTTGGAGAGGCCAGTGAGCAGGCCGTTACAGTAGTGTAATCAACTAGAGACAAATGCATGGATAAGTCTCTCCAAGTCTGGTTTAGACACTACACTTTTGGCAATGTTTTTTAGATGGTAAAAAGCTGCTGATGTTATTGATTTAACAGGACTATTAAAGTTCAAGTCTGAGTCCATTATTATCCCCAGATTTCTAACTCATACGGAGATGTACATTTAAACATACATTTCAAAACACTTCCTTAAGGCAAACTAGAGTAAGACATGATTTAGTTACATAGTTACAGGATTGGTTTAAATGGGAAATATAGTAATTTAAGGACTTTGTCAATGCACTTTCCATGCAGCAGAACAAAGATAATTTAGTGGACGATTCACTTTCTCCACATGGGTCAGGTCCTTGGAACAATTTGGTGTCCTCTGTGTTCTTTATCAGAAGTGTTGACCCAAAGGGGGAAGGGGGTCACATGATGCTCACATTTCAAGCTCCATTTGCTTTGTTCTGCAACAGTGAGTACCACAGAATTATGAAAATGTAATGTCTTGTAAAGGTCTTTTGGGACGTATATGTCCTGCACTGTGCAGCATGTTTACGGAGGACACAGCGTCGTTCTGTCTCCTGCTGCTGGAGTGCTACCTCCACGGTCTGAGGTCCTCGGTCTGAGGAGGTAGCACTAAATGGAAATGCGCTAAAGCAGGGCTGAGTCGAGTAGAGTAGAGCCAAGTAGGTTTTAATGGAAAATGCCCGTTAGTTGTAGTATGACGCTCCCATCACGACGAGTACAACGAACATCAACATCTCGCTTTGCACGCAAACCCTGATTCTGAGTCACTGGCATGTGATGTCAGAGGAGGGAGTGGTCACAGCAAGCTGAACAACCCATGTATTTATAGGGCACTGTTAACACTGTTACGCTAAAGTAAGGATGCTTTACGCCGCACCACTGCAAGTGTTTGCATACTACGACTATTGTTCCAACAATGTAAGTCATTTGATAAATATTCACAAAATGTATTGAAGTCAAAGCTCTATGAGTACACTTAGTACTACACTATTTCCTGTTTTAGGACATTCCTTGTAACAACTCAGTGGAAAATAAGTAAAGAGGGTGGACCTAGACAACTAATAATTGTGTGCAAAGCTCTGCTTGCAAGGACAACAAAAAGCTCTGCTAGAAGTAGTTTAGATACATCAGAAATACTTCACTTAGTTTATATTGCATAGTAAATGTAGCATATTTAAATCCTTGCACCATTTTAGCTCCTAGAGTAAAATATGAAATTGAAGGTATGATCTGTGGATTTTCATAAAAGTAATGACTAATTTGTAGTGTCATACGATGATGGAATGTGAATTCAGCCTCTGACTAAAGTAAAGTTTGGGGACACTGAATCTATAAGAAACCACTTATTTCATTGATATATAACTCCCATAACATTAGTTTAAAAACTGTTTTGCTTACATAAGTATTTTCAACATAATTTGATCATCACCATAGTCAGCCCTGAGATCTGTGGAGTTACATTTAAATATTCCTTAGTGTCAAGAGCAGAGCCGTTAAAAAGCTATTTCCTAAAATGCACTTTCCAGTAGGAGTTTGGTACATTAGCTTTTCCTGCGCATCATTTCGTGGATGGGACTTTTGGGTACAATAGTGCACTAACCCAGTCAGTCATGCAAATGCACCTCAGTCTAATTCTGTCTTTGGCCTTTTAAAGGAGACATTCGCAGGTACTTAGCATAACATAGGTAGATCATCATTTCACATTGTGTTCATTTTAAACCACAATATTGATATAAAACGGCTTAGTAATAGAAATATGTCCACTGACTTCCTGTTCAAAACTGCAGAACAGATAAGCCCCGCCTCTTCACAGTGACATTTCACTGTAGCAAGCAGCAGTGTCATTTACATGTTTTAATTTGTCTATGATAGTTTATGTGACATTTTAGACCTCTACATGTGTCATTTTGAGTCTTCATTTTTCAAATGATCACAACTAAGTACAGGGATGTGGGCGGGGCTAGGGGGTAGGTGAAAACAGGACTTTTCTGAGCACTTGAGCCTAAATTACAAGACAAAACAGGATTACTCAAACATGCAGGAATCGACCTAAATACAATTTTGAGTGAACTAATGATGAAGAAACACTGTTGTAACAAAGCTAAAATCTCATTAAAGGTGATTATGCATAAAATGTCACCTTTAAGAAGAGAAGAACATGACAATATAATTAACAACAAAGTAATAAAGGTACATTTTTCTTTTCATTCATTTTATTTTATATATACAGGGAAAACCCAATGAGACAATTTCTCTTTTTCATGTTTCATGTACCCTGTTAAAACGCAATAAACTTAATAATCAGGCAAAATGCCAACTAGAGCTTTATACACAAACAAAAGGCAGTGCTGTTCTCTTCACATCCAATGATTGCCATTCTACTTTAGAATATAATTCAGTGGTGAGTTCTCTGTCCTTCTCCTGTAATGAACCTTAGAGCTGAACCTTAGAGCTGAACCTTAGAGCTGAACCGTAGAGCTGAACCTTAGAGCTGAACCTTAGAGCTGAACCTTAGAGCTGAACCTCAGAGCTGAGCCTTAGAGCTGAACCTCAGAGCTGAGCCTTAGAGCTGAACCTTAGAGCTGAACCTTAGAGCTGAACCTTAGAGCTGAACCTTAGAGCTGAATGAAAAAACTTGTTCAGAGGTTCTAACATTGTTGCTGTAGAATGCATATATAATGTCACCTAGAATCTAGAACTGAAAGAAATGTAGCCTGGATGAACTGTTCTACAATTAAGAGGAAGACACTCTATATTTCTAAAGAAGAATGACAATCTGGCTTTAAGATGATTTGTCAGCTCTTGTATGTGTTTGTTGAAGTAGAGTTTATCATCGATCCAGATGCCCAAGTATTTGTAATGGGGTACTTGTTCAATCATATTACCATCAAGCGTGAGAATAGATATATTTTTTGGGTCAATAGGAGAAGAGCATACATTTTGTTTTATTTTAATTCATTAATCATTTTAAATTAACACAGTTGTGTTGGATGGAGTGAAAATGCTCTTGAATATTTTGAATTCCTTGGGCACAAGAAGGTGCATTAGCATACAGAATTGCATCATCTGCATTTAAGTGGATGCTACTGTGTTTTAGCTTATGCCCAATTGAGTTTATATAAATTGTAAATAACAGTGGTCCAAGGGCAGAACCTTGAGGAACACCTTTATTAAGGTAAGAACATTCTGATTGAAAGCCATCAGCAGAAACAGCTTGAGCTCTATTTGTGAGGTCCATTTTTAGAATTGGTATCAAACGCAATAGCATCCAGACTCTCCAAGAGAATACAGTGATCTACTGAATCAAAGGCCTTTGACAAATCAACAAAAACAGCAGCATATACCTCATGGCTGTCCAATGCAAGAGCAATATCATTTATAACTTTGGTAGCAGCTGTGCTAGTGCTATGTCCTGGTCTAAATCCAGACTAGCTATTTAAAATGGAATATTTGGCCAAGAATGCACAGACCTGGTTACTTATGAGCTTCTCTAAGAGTTTTGCTAGGCAGGATAGTTTTGAGATTGATGTAACTTTTCTGGTATCCGGTCCTGCTTGTCGCCATGTAGAAGATATATTGCTTTGCCAAATTAGAATGTTCCACGGTAGGGCATTAAACGTATCTATCGTTTTGGAGACAAGAAGGGGACGCAACACTGACCCACTGAAAATGTTATGGCAAATAAAACACACAAACTAGAGACGTTTAATGCCATTCCAAGCAAAAGTATCTTGGACAAAAGCATCTGGAAAAGTTACAACGTTCACCTTTAGGCATACGCAAAAGTCATGAATAAAAAATTATAATAACAACAATATTTTTTCTTAGTTGCTTTCAAAATGCCTGGAAAGCTTTCGGTGAGAATTATTACTGTCAAGTTCCAAAGAATAAAAATTTAAACCATTATCTGTTGCTTCCCTAACCCAACAAAATAACGCATTTATCCAAAGAGCTTGTAATTCAAAATAAAGTGACAGCCCACCATATTATTTCCCCCCCTATTCGCCTGCTGTCTCTCACCTTAAACCACAAACTTTACAACTTACAATCGATCTGTCAATATCTCTGATCCTGACACATCCCGAAGTGCATCCACAGCTACAATTTACTGTTGATGGAAACAAAATACCACAAAATAATACCACAGCACTTTCACTGTCGCCGCTTTTCAAGTATTTTTCACTTTAACTGAGCACTATGAGAAGGAGCAGAGGAGTTTGGAGACGTAGCTGCTCCTCTCGAAACGAAAGTGAGGCAAGTTTCGAAAAAGGGAAAATGACACCGTTTACTGCCCATTCGATTTCACCATCGCTTTGAGCTCGGTGATAGGGCAGAGGACAGAATGTGCCCCGCCGCACGTTATTCGCACCTCGATACACGCAAAGTTTTATCTTCCGCAGAAACGTACTTCTGTGGACGGGATGACACAAACGGGAGCCAGACCCAAGGGTGGCACCAGGGCAAGTCCAAGTTTCGAATTTTGAGAATTTAACCTTTAAATTTCCTTTTTTTATTTATAATTTTTTTTTGACATTTTAAGAATTATAAATATGTATGTTTTTAGTTATATTTAGTGCAACAATTACATTTTTCTAGTTTAGTGATTACTCCATTTTACTGCCTCAGAGCCTTTGAGCGGGGTATGACCTAGAGTGGCCAATCAAATTTCAAGCCACTTTCTAGAAACGCCCCTGGTCACACATCAAAATGACTGGGACTGTTCATAAATAATTTTGAAAAAGATAAAAACAATTAAAGTCATCAGCGCCTGTGGGTAGAAACTCCTGCTGTGGTGGGACGTGGTGCATTTAATGGCACAATAGCGCGTCCTAGAGGGAAGATGTTCAAAATGTCACTTACTGGCTGATTGGACGGGTCATAAATAATTGATCATGCCCGAGAAAGAAGCCTCCCTCCAGGGCCGCCTGCTCCACACCTCCACCCTCTTTTCTGTGCAGCACTTTGGGGCTTTTAAAGTTGTAAGTGTGCTGTATAAATAAACTTTGACATTGACTCCGTTTCCTCTTACTGTAGAGTTTCTACACCGCACTGTTCCTGGGCCTCTGAGGACACTTTCTATAGCACAGTGATAGAATCTTAAAATAACCTTTTTGTTTAGAGATGAAGCTTTCAATGTATGTGTGCCAGTTTAGGTCGTTCAAAAGAGTCATCAAGTTGCACCTCTTCACCGTTGATAGAAATGAGCTGATTTGGAAGTATTCTGTTTCAAATAACTGTTTTTGACCTATAATCTATGCCAGGGTTATTCAACTAAACTGGTGCAAACCCAGAATTAAACTTGTAAACAATATTAATATCATTTTTTAAAATACACTTGGAAGTTGGGTCGTGGGACGGATTAATCGCTTGGAGGGCCTGATTTGACACCCGGGCCTTATGTTGAACAGCCCTGATCTATACTGTGCATGAGGGGACCAAAAGAAACATCATTGGCACAAACATAGTTCCAGCTGATACACCATAGACCCTCCTAACGTATGAATAAATGACAGAAATGTAAAAAAATGTTTAATCTAATCTACCCCAGATTACAGAAAATGACATGTTTTGTGTGAATTATTTCCTAGAGGGGGTGCCACAGTCCCCCAGACTACCTGCTACAAAATCAAGTCAGAGTTCTTGTCAGGAGTGCTTACTTAATGGACTGATGCCTAATGTCAGAAGTACCCAATATTAGACTGTGTTTTTTCATTGATTGATTTTATTATGATAGTGTCCTCCACATGGTTTTACACGAACACTTTGGACAGTTTCATAGATGACTGCATACACATTTTGCTTTACAAATACATATTATACAGGATATAACACACTTTCCCGGCCCTCACGAATGTCACAGACTCAAGCCAAAACCTGCTCATTATAAAACCAGCTCATCATTTCATAATCAGATAACCAAAACATGTCAGCGTTAGAAGACACAGCGAAATAAAATATGCCAAAAATAAAGTGGACAGTAAAGAACAAAATGAAACTCATCCTCCACCACACCCAGGTCTCACAATGTGCAGTCGGCCCACCTCCACTGCCAGCGGTAAAGTACCAGTCCTCAGCAGGGCACAGAGGGCCCGCTGCTTCCTACAGAGCTTCAGGTGAATGTACTGCTCTGTTTTGAACACCTCCTTAAAGTGTATGTAATTTATCAACTTTGTTTTTCTGCGAATATCTGACTACCTTTTCTTTTTTTTTCAAAATCAGTGTTACTGCAGGTGGAGGCAGCGTCAGAAACCTTGCTTAGGTCGCCACTGGAGCTAGAACTATCCGAACAATTTAAAACATAGACATAGATATGTATTAAAATGCATGAGCTGCGGTTGCCAATCTAGTGTATTTTTCAGCATTTCTGCCTGACAGTTTTTGGTTTTGTGCAGCAGTCATCAGCAGTGCGCCGAAGCCAGAGAAGCCTGTGGCGTCCAAAGAACCAAGACGGGACCGGAAGGCTTCCACCGCTCTGAAAAGCTGCTGCCTTCTGCTGAATATGCAACTCATCGCATCACCAAGAAGGACTTTTCAAATCCTCATAGTCATAAATGATAATTAGATTGTGTACGCTTAGATTCGCTAATAGGCATTTTTAACTACAGTGTGCACGATGTGTAGCGATGTCAGAGAGAATGACGGATTCTGTTTTGATGATGAAAAGGACTTCTGCAGCAGGGAATGTTTTTCTCAGACAGGGACAAGGACAGCCTGATAGACAAATGCAGAATACAGGCTTACTCGAACGTGCATGAATCCTTCAATATACAACTGAGGAAGGTAATGATGAGGAAACACAGTTATAACAAGCTCATTATAGTCCTCTGCAAAAGATGAACTCATTAAATATTACTTATTACTTACTTAAAATAAAACAACCTACAATGATTTTATGATTCTAGCATTTAGCAAAGACAATTGAATCAGTCAACTGGACAAACGTGTTCAGAGTGAGTTCCTCTTCCAATGATCGGTGATTTAATCAAAATCAGAATACAGAATCAGAATCAGAAAGAGTTATTGCCATTGTCAATGAACAAAATTCAAAACGTAGGAACTTGTCTCGCCTTAAGTGCAACATAAAACACTGAGTAATAATAAAACAACATATATTCAATCAAAAAAGGCATGCATTAGGAAACAATTTAAAATTACTATACAATAAAAATAAAATAGGCATTTTCATTGTACACAAGTTAAGTTCAACACCTGAAATCACAACAGCGGTTGCTCGAAGGGCGACAGTAAAAAACAGAGTGCGAGGAATTTAGCAATGTCCCGGCCAATGTCCCGTGTCCTTAGACAGATTCCCAAGCTCCCTGTCATAGACCCTCCTCTTGGGCCGGGAAAAACTACAAACTTCCTTGGGAAAAGTACAAACCTTGCTTCAATTTGCAGATAGACAGTGGAGAACCAGTTCTCAAGGCACATGAAGAACTGTTCAGGAGGAGAATTTTAAAGACAGGTCTAAGGATCTAGGGAGGAGGTATATTAGCTCTAGTAGTTTGCAGTGAGGGTTATCTGTTATTTAAGTCTATTGAACTACTCTAAGGTGTGAACTGTCCCCTGAGTCATATTGACATCATGTTCATGCCCCTTACTCCTATTAGCATACTCTGATTATTATAGAGTTGCTAGCAACATGAATTAATTAAAAGATTATTGTAATTTCAGTCAGTGTTATCATAAATCTGCCATTTCCAGAATAAAGTTTGTAAAAACAAGTAGATTACGTTGCTTTCCTTGCGAATGCACCCAAATAGAGCTATAAAAGAAACATGACTGTGCATTGAAGCTAATACCCTAATACCCTAATACCCTAATACCCTAATACCCTAATACCCTAATACCCTAATACCCTAATACCCTTCAAAATGTCTCTGTGCTGCATTTCACTCGCAGATTTGAACAAAAATTATTAATATTAACTCACCACAAACCATTCTCCTAATTCATTCTTCTAGTTCTTTTTTTCTGCAATTAAAGATTAAAAAAAACAAAACAAACTGTGAGACGTTGTCATAGCAACAGAGTGCCGAGCAAATTTCTTTTCACAACACAGTTCTGCTGAAACCCGGTTAGCTAACCTGTCCCAAAGCACTAACCTTGCCAAATTAACTGTACCAAAACTAATCCTTAATCCTAACAGAACTGAGTTGGGGGAAGAACTGAAGCGGCCGAAGCAGCATCAAGTCTCTTTAGGAAAGTTTGGATGCTTTTGTGCAAAATTTAGATCGAGGCCATGTCAGTGTGAATTAAAAGGGATTAAAAAGTGAGATTATGATCTGTTTCATCACACATATGATCGCGTGATGTCGCTCTGATGCGCGATTGTAACAACATGGTAAAGAACGACGTCTCACGCTACAGTACAGGAACATAACACTAACAAAACGGACCTTAAATAGCAACACAGCATGAATTAAAAGTTTTTGTCCAACAAAAATGAATTACTGCCGTTGCTTATCCTGTGCGAATTCTCAGAACGTCTCTGGGTAAAACTAATCCTGTCCGAAAAGGCTGTCGTAGAGTGCGGTGGGTGACAAATTTATGTTTATCCACTCCAAATTCACACTCCACAATCACATTTGAGTAATTACTACTTCCAATCTAAAAATGCTGATCGAACAACTTCAGGCCGGCAATAAAAGCCAACCCAACTGCTGAATCTCAACGTCCTGGCTCCAAATCACAGCACAGCAGCACTCGCCCATCGACCATATGCCCGGGCAGAGGCCAGCCTCCTACAGACTCGTGTCCATAACTTCTTTTGTCGTTCCAAAGAGTATTTAAGAGTACTAGCCTGTAGCTAATAAGTTCAGACACTTCACACTTCACCCGTCACCGAATAGGACGTTTCCAGAAGGCTTTCCGTGGCGCACAGTTGGAATCTTGACCACGGGCTGCATACGTCACCTGTTTTACCAACCCCGTGTCCAATCGGACGCGCACGGATACAAATGGCAAACGCGACAATCCCCGTATGCTTTGGAAAGAGATAAGAACAATAAACAGCCAGCTCGACACAGGATGATGGGTTCTAGGCCAGAGGAGCAGACGTAGGGTGAGATGGGTAAAAGATGGCACTTGGAGGAAAAAAATTAATCACTTCTGGAGACTCAAAAAGAAAATGGTACACAATAAAAAAAGGACATAAAACAGCTTTGAAAAATGATCAAATGTGGAAGGCTAATCAAAGCAGACAAAATGTTAGAGAGTGAATATTTATCCGGACAGCATAATGCATAAAACATATAAAGAAAAGAAATAAAATACATTACAAAACAATAAAACAAGAAAAACATCTTTACTCTTTTGTAACAAACAGCTCGAGTAACTGTAATATGTATTGGGCTCGAAAAGAGTGAGAAGAAGTAAATATGTATTTAACTGTTCACGGCCCTTTTTCTACTATTCAAATTAACCAATTCATTCATTCTATTTTCCTAATCATTCCAGTTTAAATCTTTCAGAGTACAACCCTCAATACAGAACTGTACATGTACATCATTATTTTAAAAGTATGTCCTTATGAAAAAAATAAGGCACTCAACCACTAATTTCTTCTGCTTTGTACTTCTTAGTACTATTATTATTAAGTATTATTATTATATTTTTTAATGGAATATTTCTTGATAATTGCTTACATTTACTTTCTACATTAGTTGAGTCATTTGGTAAGAACTCCAATCTTTCAGTGTAAGTCATTTAAACTGAATTTAAAAAAGATAGTATGGTCAGGAAATGTGACATTGTAAATACAAAAATCGATGTCACAAACTGTTTAAATGCTGGGGGACAAGTGGTGCAACACAGATTGCATCAGATAAAATGATTTGATTTTAGATAGATAACCATAAACACAATGTTTGTTTAGACAAGTAGGTGGTGGTTTCAGCATTGCCTGGAAGGTGTCATATATATACACACACACACACACACACACACAGTATCAGACAAAAACTATGTATTAATAAAAAAGAAAGTAGAAAAGATGGAGCTAGACAAAAGTCAGATTGGGTCAAATTGAAAATGCTAATTTTGGAAACGTAAGGCATATGAATAATCCACATTCATTGTTATGAATATGCAATATTAAGAATATTTGTTATTTGGTCAATAAATCTTCATAAACCACAGTTGGTAACGTGTTCAACCTTCAGGTGAACTTACTATCAATTTATCAAGCAGATATTCATTTATAAATCAGTTGGATATTTAATTTGAGAATTGGTAATAGTCTAAAATAAGACGGGGCCCCACATAACTCTTAAATATATTAAATAAACACAGCCACAATCTCGTGCTGTGTGGCATGTTTGAATGTCAACTTTGAATGTCACCCTCTTTCATAAGTGGGAGGACATGAATAACACTACAGTACTTGGACAAGTAGTAATACTGCAATCGTATCAAATACTGTGTCTACTATATTATATGTCTATGAAACCCCCACCAGAAAAGTTACATAGTGTACTTTTAACAGAAAAGTATTAGATGAAGCTTTTGTTTTTCCCTCAGCAGCGTAACTTCCTTCACTGGTTTTGACAGTAATAGCCCCGGGTAGGTTCAATGGAGGACCGGCTCTTCAAACCGTAACCTTTCTCACCAATCCGATCCCCCCAGCCCCCTCACTGAGTCAGGGTGACATCTTGTCTCCCCACGTCTCCTCATGTGTCCCCTGCATAAAAGCTCATTCCCTCTGCAAGTGACGGACATGTACCAACGACGCAATACTTTTCAACAAACCATGAATGCTAGTGTCTAAACTGTGTGGAGTGGACTTTCGTAAACTAGTTATAAAGCGCATGTTTGACCAATGCCAATAAAAACGACACTCCTGAAAGCATTAGCACATGGAGAAATGGACGGAACTGGATGATTACAGCTTTTGGCCAAAGAAGGGGGCACTTAGGATATGATTGGATTCGCACAATGCTAAAATGAAAGTAAGCCAACTGCAGCTCATTACTGCCACAGATAAAACACACATTCTGAGAGTTGTTTGACATAAAATCAAGGGAAAAGAGTACTTGCGGTCGATCAGAGCGTATATGACGGCAAAACCAGTTTTCAGGACTGGGGATTTACTTTGTGTGAGTGAGTGAGCCCAAAATCATTTTGTCAGTGCTTTGATGTGGATAAGTGGAACACAAACAAGCCGACACAAATGGAAACAGCTCAGACACTTCAATGCTCAGAGCACACGTCAACCAACTCAACAGTAAGAGGATGGATTCACACTCGGACCAGTGCATGGATACAGTCTGTAACGTGTCATAGTGGGGGCGTGGACTGGAGTGGGTGAAAATGGAACCCATTTAGCCAGAAGCAGTGGTTAGCCTTCCTGGAGTATTTAAACAAATGTGGGCCATTGGGGCATTTTATTCTATACTGTCTTCATCAATAATTCTACTATTGCAGGTTTTAATTGTGGATGACAGAGCAGCTCTCCTACATTAAAATGAATGGATTACTTCCCACACAGAGATCTGTTAGTGGGTGTTCCATCGTATGCCGACCGTATCTATACTGTCCATGGGCAAGACACTTCCCTTGATTCTGTATGAATGTTCAAAAAGAAACCAAATCACACAATCATTGTATATTTGACATATGATATATATATATTGACATGGCATTCTTTTCACTGCCCACAAGTCATTTCCATGTCCGTTTTCCCAGGAGCAGGCGGCGTAATACCTCATAACACCCCCATAGCTGACATGGAGCTCACCTCAGCCGCCTTTCCAGGCCCAGGCTAATTACTTGTATTGGAGAGCTCATATCCTGTGACAGACCCAGCCTTCAGCAACAAGACAGAGCACCACTAAATCAACAAGATACAAACAGTGAACACACATCAGCCGCAGCGCCTGCAAACACCCTGCTTTATTGCGGCAGGAGTGACAAATGGACGCTCATTGATCCTCAGCCTGATGCGTAGTACCTGGCTGCTTCTCAAAACAGCAAATGTTGTAATAAAATGTTTGGTAATGCTGATTCAGAAGTTTGGCCTGGAGTTGTTTTGCAGACTAAAATAATAGTTTAAACTTTAGGGTTTTGCTCAATTGGAATCAGAAACTATGGTGGCTTTTGTATTGGCGCTGGAACGAGACACGGAGAAAGAACCGTTAGGAACAGTTCCAGGTTTAGTTACACTGCAGAAATAATCTACTCGTAGTACCAGTACTCTTCTTGGTTCTGACGGGCTGACACACTGAGCAGTTTTTGAACTTTAATTTTCCTCTTTTTTACTAAATATGAGTGGCTTTTAACCAACTGTGAAGTGAAGAACAGCTTATGCGGTTTAAGAGAAGGAAGATAAGGACTGCTTGATCATCCATGCAACCGTACATGGAGCAAGCCACAAATACACAATAATGCTTTATCTCTGCCCATTGCTCAGCCTCCACTGCCTGATTTTGGTGAAATCACAAAAATTGTGAGTTGTGGCTAAAAATCGTGGGTTGTAGTGAGACAGAGGCAAAAAAAACAATCAAAAAGCCACGAGCTACGATGTATATCAAACCTGTTTGATGTTTTAGGTATTTCTTTGTTTCACCGAAAATCTGTGGTTTGGTTTGACCAGAAATCTCAACTTAAAGTCAGTTAGCCTTTAGCTCAGATGCCAGGTTTACACGCTAATTATTATTTTTTTTAAAATGGTTTACATACTAAAAATGACTCAACAATGAGTTTATAATTTAAATATTGTAAATTCATACACAGTTACACAGTAGTTCTATTTTATTGTCCCAGAAGCACTTTTTATGATGTTGTTCTATTGTGTCTTGGATATTTATTGTAGCTGCAGCAACTGTATAATTTCCTTTGACGACCAATAAAGTATTTTAATTCTGATTTAATGAGTCTTTGATGACATGCTAGCTACTTCAAATATGTTCCATCAAATGTGTCAGAAGAGTGATGCTGCAGGACACAGAGGAGAGACACTTCTGTCCTGAGAGTTATTACTCCCCTCAAACTGCCCTGACACAGGATCTGCTGACCCTGCCTGACCAGTCCTCTTGTTGAACTGTGCTAAGGCCTTTATCTGAGCTTTTCTGTTTATTGAAATGAACTGCCCAATGAGCTTCCAGAACTACCAGCAACCGCAGACCAGGAGAAACCCACCTGCCTCGCCACGGCACTGCAAGGAAACATACATTATTGGCTGTAGAAATACATTATCGAAGCAGACAACCGAGACCTGAAGACTGGAGCACAGAGCGTACGCAACAGCCCAACCGGAGGCGGAGGTGTGAACGGCAGCGGTAAAAGTGGAAAGGGTGTTTTTATACTTAGCGAAGCGACACCTGCTGGCCATAATGTTTGCAACAACCCATACTGATTGATAAAGATATGCAGTTTAATGCAACAATCACAACAAATATTTTCCTTAAAACAAACCATGACAAGACATTGTTACAAACCATTGAAGCCATTTCCAAATCTTCCAACTTGAATTCAACCTAACGTAGGAATGGTTTCTGATAGTTTCAAGACCTTTTTCTCGTTTTTGGGTTGAGAACACTGAAATGCTTCGTAACAAGACTAGCGAAATGGAACTAAAGAAACAAAACATGTGCAGCTATGTTTTTGAAAAGGACACCATAAGGGCTATTCGACTTAAGGCCCGAGGGCCAAATCAGGCCCGCTGAGCAATTTAATCCTGCCCATGACCCATCTTCCAAATACTGAAAATATAAAATAAAACTTTACTGGATTCATTCTGTTTTAGCGCTTAGATTAGACCTGGTTTGGTCTTGGGTTTAGTCCTTGTTTATTCAGGATTAGTCCTGGTACAGACCTGGTTGGTATGAGTCTAGTCCTACTTTAATTCTTGCTCAGTTCTAGATGGGAAATTTTGTAAAGCAATCTTGGTAATGAGTTTTTTTTATGTTATTTCTCACAAAAAAACGAATCTAGCTGTAGTTATTTTATTGTATTAACTAAGTTTATTGAAATTGTGCAACCCAAAATGTTGTTACAGTGTTGTGCACCTCCGGCCCAAAGACCTTGGCCCTCCAAAAAACTGGCCCTCTGGAAAATAAAGTTGACTAGCCCTGCCATACAATAACATAATATGACAAAAACACATGATGTTGCAGTTGGTTATATTAATGAATAACTTTGGCTGTGGTCATCAGTTTGCTTATCTGTAGCAAGCGCAGCTTGTTCTGGCACGTCCATAACTTTAGTTGTCTATTTGGCTCGTCCTGCAAAACAGCTATAAATCCATCACCTCCAGCTTCTTGGCAATGTCGTAGAACAAACACAACATTTCTGTCTTGGCCCACTTCTGTCACCATGAATGACTTTACAAAATTCTGACACACAAAACACTAAAACAAACTTCCATCACCCTTTAATTGCAACACATTTTTAAATGGTATTTCTTTTTTCATTTTTGGACAACTTGCCCTCTAGACAAGGGGCGCATTTTTTTCTATTTACCGACCGTCAATTCTGCAAGGTATTTCAAAAATATACAGGGAAAAAGAAGGACATTGTGTTATAACTGATGAAGAATGAGAACATGTGAGCACATCTTTATGGTGAAGCTCAGCAGTATTTCATCAAACCATGTCAAAGTGCACATTATGAAGTACTGGTTGCCAAGTGCCTTATAACTATCACACAAGGGCCCCCTAATAATCATTTTCACTACATTTAATAGAATATGTAATGTATTTTTCTTCGATGTATGTGTTAAAACAATATAAAGATTGTAGGCCTAATACTAATATAAAGTACTACATTTAAACTGAGTATTCTTTTATTCTTGTACTTTGGGAGCCCCCTTGTAATGCCTTTGAGGCCCGCCACTTTGCAAATCCTGGATTAATGGATATCTATAGAATGTACTTTTGTCTGCAGCCAAAAAAAAAAAGAAAAAAGCCTTAACAAGGAAAACGATCACAGTGATGGAACCAGCTGTCAAGGACTGATTGAAATAGCGTTGGACATTTACAAAATGGAAAAATTGACTTTTACTTTGAACTTGAAAATGGACAAATTAGCCAAACTTTGCCAAATACATATGTAAATCACTGCAAAACTCTGAAACCGAGCAGTTCCCTTGGAGGTTCACAAAAAGAACAAAAGCCCAAAGAGAAGAGGTTTGGTTGGTTGGTTGATGGTGCTAATTGTATAATGCACTAGGTTGAATTTCTTTTATCCTTTTTTGCTTAATGATTCACATTTTAAATTCCCTCTAAATCAGTTCAAACGTTTGCACCAAATGATTAAAACATTCGCTCACATATCTCTTTTCAACTGATCTGATTTAACATTTTCCATCCCCAGTGAATGATGTTTTCCCTTTACACTGTCTTTTACAGCCATAGAAAATGCATGAGAAAATTTACAGAAATACAACTCCAAAACTATAACGCGGCATTTGGCTTTTTCATGCTTATCCTCGCTGCTTCTGTGATACGTATCGTCTTAATGCGGCTTAGTCATCGCTTACCATCTCATCATCTTACCATTAGAGACTATTGAGTCTTTCAGGAACAATTGTGCTTTGTATCCCCTGACATTTGCTGCCTGCAGTACTTGTTCAGTATTCTTAAGCACTAAAACCATCAAGTGAATGTTTACTTGTGTGTAACTGAGTGAGGGTGCTAGTAGGATTTGTTATTCAGTCGGAAAAAGTAGAGAAATTACATAAGCTTCCAATATTATTTTAAAACAATGCAGATTCCTTGAATGAGACCTTGATCAGGTTACTAATTAATTAAACAAATACTTGCTGTGCTGACAATTTGCTGCAATGTCCTTCCCCAATCTTATCCTTGAATACATTTTTTCCTGTCTTTTACCTTGTTCTAACATTGTTCCCTCATCAAAAACACACCTGGGGTTGAATTGAGCTTCATTCATTCTTATTTGATGAGTCCTCTCCCTCTGAGCCTCAGAAAACAAGTACCTATGTTCCCCATAGATACCGGGGAACATAGGTACCTTTGGGTCCGGGTTATATGCTACTGTATTTTATGCTGTCAAACCATACATTTATGCACAACTATTGGGGGTGTGGAACCTGAACCAGTAGCCTATTCTAGAATATGCGTAGTTCCCCTGTTCATAGAAAAGGGGAACATAGGTACCGGGGAACATAGGTACACACCCGGTATGACATGGAAACATTCATGGGGAAAAAGGAGGCCCGGCGCCAGCAGGAGCACATGACAACGACATTCTAAAACGGGCATAGATTATGTGAGTAGATAAAAGAGCACACACACACATAAAGAACATGGGGGGCTAAAACGATCACCATTAGCAAGTGAGTAATAATAGTAGCAAAAATGCACACGCCCCAGTCGCTGCGCTTTACGCCCTCAAACAACCCAGTGTGTGTGTGCCTAATCATGTGCACTTATGGCTGCTGTGGTCCTTTGGCCCCGGGCCATGACCAGCTCCTCTGGTGTCTCACGAGAAAGTTGGAGGACTAGTGAGGGGCAAACCTCTCCACGTAGTGCCCCTTTTAACAGGTGCACTGACCCCATACTATGACATATGTACTTTAAAAACTCAAAAAAGCATATTGTGCAGAATAAATGTTAAAATGTTCTAAAATATATACATGTCTCTTATTGTATATATGTTTTTTATCATTTGTGTGCTGTCATATTTTACCCCGATCTCAATGGGTTCTTACCTGGTTAAATAAAGGTTAATAAATGAAATAACACATTCCCAAACTCACACTGGGCTCACAATGGGAGTGTGCGCACTGTACGGAGCGATGGACGGTACGGGGGAACAGGAGGCTGTTCATACAGCACAGTTAAGCTGCAAAAATGTCAAAAAACTGCTTGTTTAAAGTCAGAGGCGTTGCCACAAAACGTTTCTTTTTGTGTGTGTGCGGTGATTTGTTCAGAAAACGTGTCATAGAAGCACACCGCTCTCAATCGGCTTCAGCGGCGCTCGGACCCTACAACTCTCGACAAATATCAAACCTGTCTGCATGCCGTGCAGGGGCTCATCGTGAGCAGACAATCATTGCTCGTAACCCTCTGTACACTGCACCACACAGACGCACAGAGTCCAAATTCAGCCTCATTTCAAAATTTAAGAACAGCTTAAGTCTTTTTTTCAAACCATTTTAAGGTCTTGAGGATTAACAGGATTACATAAACATATATGTATAAAGATAATAATAATAATGGTAACGACTAGTCTCCACAGAGAGGTTATTGCCTAAAATGGCATTAAAGGTTTCTATTTAGCATATCTTAAATTACAGGTAATAGCTTGAAAAACATACATTCTTACAGTGAGCAGGGGGCTCTCCACCTGGTTAATGTTAATGCCATACAAGGTGAGGAGTCTCCACTATAAAAGTTACAGTGCAACTTCAAGTACAACTCCAGATGGTACATTTTTAACAAGAAACAACACTGGTTAAAATTCAGAAATGTCTGTTTATCGACTTGGGCCTTCGGCATGGGCTTTCTGCTGCAGAGGGACACCTTCGATTTACAAGTCTCCCCGCTGAAAGTCGTGCCTTAGAATTCTCAGCCGGGTCTAATTGAATTGATGCAAGCAACAACATACACAACAACTGTTATTGACGGTAAAAGTAGTTGTTGTTTGCTGGAGGCTACGAGGCCCTGTATAAGAGTCTGTTTGATTTCCCATAGCCAGAAACACGTCACACAGACACTCCCTGGGACCGGTGTGGGGAAATGAATACGGTGTTCTAATTAAATACCATCGTTTTTGAAGTTGGTGTTTAATAAATGTAATTAAGGAACCACCATGGTTTGTGAGTCATACATCTTTCTTGTAAAGTAATGAATTTGAAGACTTTTAATTAGACGTACATTTGAATTCAGTGTAGTTCAAATTTGACAAAAGGGTAAAAAGCTGATGATTTGAAATTCCTGAGGTCCATTTCTTTCTAAGTTTCAGTTGATTTCTTTTAGACATAAAACATGTGGCCTGGAGTGTAAAAACTATGCTTTAGGCTGGCCTGTTGATGCGGGATGCAATGCGGGACGGTGGCTGGAGAACAGGGGCTGGAGTGCAGGGAGGAGCAGAGAGCAGCAGCATGTGAACACCACGGCTGGTGCCACAAGTGGTGTTATCATACACTGAACAAAAGTACCTGCTGTGACCACCAAAATGACAGCGGGAATTAAAGCAGTGAAAGTTGTGTCAATGTTGAGCTATGCAATCTGCATCTGCAAGAGCTCAAAACACCTCTAACATGTAAAAGGACTTATATATAAAAATGTCACCGGGCCATGTCACAGGTCAGACTTGTGGAGGGACAGTTCTCATCGAGTAGACTTTTGCTTCTGGGTGTTCCTCCGGTCAGCTGAGGGTTGACCGAAGGACTTCATCAATATTTCACGAGCACAGGGATCAAGTTTGACCATCCAGCCTCGGGAAAGAGTGCAAGAATCCAAAACTTAAGTTCAAATTCCAGCAGCTCACGGCGTATATTATAATTTTTTTTGTACAATTCTGACTCCCTCCACCTGCACCATTTGTCTGGTGTTGTGGGCATGTTGTTGAACAGGACGTAGAAGCTGCCGATGTCTGCGTAGGTGAGGGTGATGAATAAGTGCTGTAGGTAATTAAAAGGGAAGAGAAATTAGGGTGCTCTGCGTGGGGGGTGCACTTGGGGCCCGTACCAAGCATTCAGTAATGAAAAATATGTGCGCGAAAAAGTCAACAGTGATTAAATGCCAAGAGCAGGTGGTTCAATTATTCAAATGGTGGAGCGAGCGCGGCGCCAACGAAAGAAAAAGGACGTCTGGGTTCAAAACATGACTACGAGACAAAACTCCACATTACTTGGTTTGTCTGTGTAAGTTGTAAGTGGTTAGCTCTTGACATATCAGCCGGTTTGTTGGTATAGATTTATGATATACACTTGATGCTTTGATTCCCCTGTCAATCTCTAACTTGCACAGTAGTTTATTCTTCCGAGAGCTGAGGCTGTAACTGGAGGCACTGGTCTGTCCGAAGCTCTGTTACTCGACTTGGACTTTGATCAGAGCTTTCACGAGTCACAAGCTAGCATTAGTCAGTGTGTCAGTTAGTCACGGTCACCTTATCGTTGAAAATCAAACCCCTAAACAGGACCATGAACGCTCCCGGCCTTCTGAAAATGTGTTGTTCAAGTCCACGGAAATGAATCTTCAACCTCAAATTCTTCCGTAAGTTTGCTCCCTTTTCACACAGATCTCCTTCTGTCTCGTTCCTGAAGACCCTGATGTGCAAAGTTCACTGTTTTTGTACATGCCAGTGTGTATAAGTAAGACCTGTGGAGAGGCGACCCCGCTCACAACTGCTGGGTTTCAGATGACATCACAACATTCTAAAAGCCAATCATATTTATTGGGGAGTGGCTAAAATGAATTGTTAAAATGCAATTTGTTTCTTGTAATACAAGAAGTTCATGGGTCTAGTCACTAATAGAAATCATCAGATTAAACATTTGTGAAATTTCCTTTTGAATATTTCATATTTCAAGTACAATGTAATAAAAAAGGAGTGTAACATTCAATTCAATTCAGTTTGTTGAATCACAACAGCAGTTGCCTCGAAGTGCCAGAATGTGAAAACCACCAGAAAGCCAAGTATGTTTTACATTGAATAAAAATGCCTGTAAAGAATGAAATGCAAGAGATATGGGTTTATGTATTTATAGTAAAAGCAACAACATCTCCATGGAGACATGGACCCCCCTCACTAGAAAAATGACAGTTCACCTTGAATGCAGTTGAAGGATTAATCCGTTTCAAACGTATTGAAGCAGCAGGTCATCATAATCCCATCAGCCTCGCTGACCCCAGCTACAGTCTTTGCTGTGATCAGTGGGTGGATGATGGAGACTGATGAGAGACGGACGTGCTTTGACTGAGGGCTGATGGATGCGAAGTGTCCAAAGACCTGTCTGAATCCAAGTACATTAGTGTATTTCCCCAGGGCCCCATCAGAAGCATCAGATAAAACAGTGAGCTGAGAGGAAAGCTCCCAGGATCAATCCAAGCGTTGGGTCCAGAGGACTCAACAATCTGCTGGGTCGCAGAAGACATATGTTGCTGTAACATTTTAAGACACTTTAGGCAAATTTGATTTTAACTATGCCATAAATGTTTTCCCTTCTCATTTACCTACTCGAAGTTGTAGTTGAGTTATTCATGCATGTTTGAGTAATCTTTATCTGCATTCAAGAAGCCATTACTGTTTTCATTGACCCCCGATGCACGGACTTAGGCCTCACTCAAACAACACCCGGCGCAGCTCTTGCTGCTGTGTTGGAGAGATGTTCTTGTGCTGCTGCCGTGCTCACACTGTAACTAATCATTAATAAAGGGAAAAGACTTGCGTTGGGCTCTGGCTTCCAGCAAAAAATTCAATCCAACAGAAAGAATCAAGCGGCAGCACTGCACTGTACAGGTGCGGTTCCCCTTAAACGGAGTGTTGTTGGCATTTTGGCTCAAATTGAAATGAATAATATAAAATGCTACTTTTTGCTGTAACTCTCCTTAGTCAGGCCAAGGGCCAATAATCGGCTCTGGACTGGCCCCACGCAGAGCAAGTATAGAGGACGTAATGTGGAAGAAAACACGTTGGTAACACTTTATAATAACAAATAGTTTATTAGTTCCTAACCTTAACCTTAATTAACTAGTTACTAAGCCTGAATCATGCTTAATAAACTGTATGTTCATTATGAATTGGATCTTTGTTCATGCTTTGTTAAGACAAATAAAGGTGTCGTTATTATGAAGTGGTACCACCAGGCCCAGGCCAATTGAAACCACAAAGAGGCCATCTTTGGTTGATCATCCAGATCTTATTCATCCATGATTAGGAAGGAAATTAATGTCCATAAAAATAGCAATTGAATCTGCACTGAAGTCATGTTTGTTCTGATGTAAAACTTCTAGTTTTACTTTCAACTTCAAATTTTGGATTTATTTTCATATTTCGCTAATGAATTTCAGGTCTGTATAACTTAAAACATAATCCCCTTGTTTGTACCAGTATCACAACAGTGGGCTCTTCACAGAGCTACACAGAAATTGCCTGGAAAATCGAGAGTGATATCTGTCTGTATTTTATACAGACAGATATCAGTCTGATCACAGGTTTCATCTCCCCGAGTTCAGATGGACATGATTGACAGGTGGGTTAGCCAATCAGGGACACACATCCGTATCAAAACAAATATGGCCGTTTATGAGGAAAGAATAATCACAAGAAACTGAACATTGAATCAACTGAATCAATGAGAGAAGCTCTAAACTCAGTTAATCTGAGGTGTTCTAAACAATCGATGACCAATGCTCCTGTTTCACATGCATTTCAAGAGAAATAATTACATCTGTTTGCACTCTTTGTAAAGAATTGGAGATGTGTGTTTTCTGGATCCCAGATCAAACAGATACAGACTGAAAATCAAACAAAGAGACATCTTCAGCAGTCCTCCAAGGGAACACATCCTGAAGGAAAGAGGCCTGTGCCTTTACCTTTCATGGTCAGCTATACCACAGGATTCTAACCTTGGTTCTCTGAGTCAATAGTCACCTCATAGACTGTAACATTGATGATACTGACGAAGGACTCACTGCAGAGCTAGTTATTACTTTTTTGTATGTGCAGCATCAGAGGGGCAACCTTAGCTCATAGAACGAATAAAAAAGCATAAGTATCCAAGGACACAGGCTATTTCATTTTTTTAAAGAGGAAAGGTTGTTCCATTGTAAGCTTAATTTATTTGTAAGTTTATCTTATTTTGGAGTTGTGATTGGTTGAAATGATTTTGATTCCTTTACAGTTCATATTCAAAGAAATACAAATGTTGCAGTGCTCGTGCGTCCATAGTTCCTTCATTTAACCAACATCTTTGGAAAAAATAAAAACAGTCCGGCTCAGACTCAAGTAGCAGTGAGCAGGAAGACAGAAAACAGGTGTAAACAAAAAGACAGCGGTGGCTGAGCTGGGCGTCCGGTGGACTTGGGCACCGTTACCTATAAACAAATATATTACTTTAGGCTATCAACTTAATGCTTGTCCCAGAAAACATACCACTTTTATGGGCACGCCGTACATGGGGCGCTACACTAAGCTTGGAGTGCCATAGCTGCAGAGGACCACTGGGGACACGCACACCCGGATTATTGAATGGATTTGAATGGATTATTGTAATGTGAATGTTGTAGAAAAAGATTCAGTTGTAGTCATCTGGACTCTGTTTTAGAAAAAACTAAACGTTTCGACTCTCATCCAAGAGTCATTCTCAATCAGAGAAACAAATCTGAGAACTCCTTGTTTATATCCTACTCTGTGAAAGCCCTGCCCAGAGGGCGGGACCTCCTGCTAATGGCCCATTGAAACTTAACTGGGAAGGGCCTATTGTTCTATTGTTCCCTGGCATTTGGCTGCCTCACCTTGAGTACCTGTTTAGCATCCGAATGCCCAGGGCGTCTCCAGGGTTTCAGCAGACCATTATAAACAACTGGAAGGTTGAATCTTAAACCTCCATTACGATTTAAAGAAGGATTCTCTTTTTTAACAAAGATTGCCTCCTTAACTCCTCTTTCAAACCATCTTTTCTCCTGCTCAGAATCTCCACCTCACTGTCTTCAATAGAGTGGTTTGTGGCTTTGAGATGAAGATGCAAAGCGCTCTGGGGTCCTGAACTCGCGTGTCTTCTGTGCTGATAAAGCCTCTTGTGAAGTGGCTGTTTAGTCTCCCCTACGTACCGCTCTTTACAATCTATCCAATGCAGTGAAGAAAGTTGTAAAGTAAAATCTTTTCCTACAATGGAACACTCCTGGATGAATGAGGGATTACACTGACATGTAATGTATTTATACCTGCTACGGAGTACAAGCACCAAACAAAACATGTCGAAGGACCAAGCACCTGGAAGTACAGACGGCCAGAGGACTAACAACAACAAAGAGCATCCTTTAAAGTTTGGTGTCTGGGGGATTTAAAAACCTTTGTTTTTTTTAAATCAGAAATTGTTTATCTCAAACAATCAAAATCCAAACAATAAATGAATCATGAAAGAAGCAAATTAATAAATGATCACCAAATGAGGCATAAATTAATGAAACAAAACAGGGGTGGAATTTAGTAGTGTAGAACAACCAGTTGTGAATTATTTCATAGGCAGAACAAAAGAACAAAAGTTCAGTTTTATCATCATCATTGTTGTACATGACACACCAGTCTGTGGCTTTAATACAGAACAACAGCTGACACTTCTGCACCGTCAAAGTCACATGATTTTAAGAGAATATAATATATAGAGTATATTATTGCCTCAATGAAGCGTTGGGTATGTAATGGGTATAAGACAAGCGCTATAAATTACAATTTATTTTTATTAAGTGGACACTAGGGGGAGCTTTAGTTCTGTCTCGGTCTTTAAACCATTGACTTGAGGCTGAAACGACCGCTGTTGTTTCTTTACTTCTCAGGTAAAAAATTGCTTGTTATGTACCAAACATGTATAAAAGTTGTGCTATGATCAATATTTGTCATTAAACGACTGACTTGAGTCATGAACAGCCACTGTTGTTTCTTTACTCAAGTTTTATTCCCCTTTTCAGGGGCCGTGGTCGTAACAGCTACACACAACTCAAAATGACGGTCCAGCAATATCTCCAGTTTGTCATCCATATGCAAAGGCACCTCTGCTACAAGCACTAAGTCTGTGTTCGGCCAAATAGATTCTAAGTATAAAAAGAAAATTAAAAAGGATTATGAGCGGTCATGTTTTAAGGTGACATGCCTTTTATGTGATTTTGTGTTCCAGTAGTCTCCCAAAATGTTGCTATATTGCATTACAAAGTCTCTATTAAGTAAGTGAGTAAACTTTATTTGTACAGTGCTTTTCACAGACATAGTTACAAAGTGCTTTACACAGTGATAAAAACACTTCAAAATACAATCAAACATGCAGTCAAATTTGAGCTTGGCCAGTGAGGCTAACATGCTTGTTGGAAAAAGTGAGTCTTGGGTGCTTGTTAAAGACATCCACAGTCCAAAGAACGCATGAAGAGAGAGAGTTGATTCTAAAGTCGGGGTGCGACAGCTTTAAAAGATCGAGGGACCATCAGCAAATTCTGCCCAGAGGACCTGGGCCCCTGGACGAGCTTTAATGTTTGATCAGAGTTAATCTTAGTAAATTATTATTTCGTATTAGTATATGGGCCATTCCAAATAAAAAATACACACGGGCACTATGAGATATGTAACAATTCGACATTAAATTTGTAATTTTATGAGATTAAAGTCAAAGCGAGAAAAAAATCCTAAATTTACGAGAATAAACTCATAGTTTTACGAGAATAAACTCGTAGTCAAAATAAAGTCGGAATTTTCCAAATATAAAGTCGACATTGAAACGTTTTGGGGCCGACGTCGAAGTTGGCCACCGCGGCAAAAACAAAACGAATGGTGTTGCCATGGTGCACCTTGGAAAAGGGCTGTCGAGCTCAGCGCTCCCGGGGGCTCAAATACCAGCCGTGCTCCGTGCCACTGCCGCCCGCAGACAGGTGGAGGAGCCGCGGTGTTGTATTCACACATGCTCTGCTCCTCTCTACATGGACACTTTGCACACAACCACCGTTCTTACGTGCTCATTGGATATCGATTCCTACTGCCCCTGTAGCGGCCCGAGGAGCCACGCCCCTGTAGTGCCCCGAGGAGCCGCGCCCCTGTAGCGGCCAGAGGAGCCGCGCCCCTGTAGCGGCCCGAGGAGCCGCGCCCCTGTAGCGGCCCGAGGAGCCGCGCCCCTGTAGCGGCCCGAGGAGCCGCGCCCCTGTAGCGGCCAGAGGAGCCGTGCGCACTGGGAAGCCTCAGTTTTACGCACCGATTCTCACCTTTTTGGCATCCCTTGGACAAACTTGGGAAAACGCCAGCCCACTCTGGACAGCATGGTGGTGGATGGTGGTGATACATTTTTGGGGAATGCACCAATCTGTGCATCTACTCTGCCCACAGGTTAGGCACTGCCCCATATGCCCGAAGTGCCGTGTGGTAAAACCTATGCACACAAATAACGCATAAGAAAAATGACTCCCTCACCTGCAGCTGTGGCTTTGAGCGGGGTCCGTGTCCTGACCAGTGCCCACACTCCATGTGGGGCCATTAACCAAAAAGGACATGGGGCACTGCACGGGGGAAAGTATTGTTTGTGATGTTTAAAAGGTTAAAGTTCTAAGATCTATTGTGAGCATTTGTCTTAATTTTTAACTCATCCAAGCCAAGTGCTATTTGCGCTCCTGGCCGTGGTGCTGAAAGTGTCTGCGTCACTTTGGATTCGACGTCAGTCCCTGGAAAATTCCATCTTTATTTTTACTACAATTTTATTCTCAGAAATGTATGAGTTTATTCTCCTAAAATTACGACATTAATATTTAAATGTTATGACTTTATTCTCGTAGTGGCCGCTCTTGGATTGGCCTTTATCCTCTGTCGTAGTTCTTCCCTTTAATGTAAATGGTAGAAAAAGCTTCAATGGTTTCATCTTGATGTTTTTTCACATCAAAACATTCCAACTTCCTTCCAAAAGTAATTTAAAATCAGATGCATTTATACTCTGCTGTAGCGAATGGGACTCAGATCTCTGTCCGATACGATAAGCACTGAGACGAACTGAGATTCGATTCATTTCAGCTGCATTTCTTACAACCAACAATGCGATTCGATTTTTGTTTGTTTGTTATTTCTGACACCGATCCGATACCTATCTCAATAATCTGAAGCAATCTTCTTATTTTGTATGTTTTATAACAGTTTAGTCTGATGCTGTGCCTTATAAACATCCATGGGCAATGCTGAATTTAGAGTCACATATTATGCAGTATAAAATAGGCCTACTTAAGATAACCCAATTATTTGTTATGTTTGTAAAATATTACTCCTTCACAGTACACAGAGCATGCCTCTCAAGTACACAGTGCATATCTCTCAGTAACAGAGACAGTACGTGATGTTTAAGTCCTCTGTTTATAAAGACAATGTTTTTGCCCATATTATTTATTTTCTGTTTGAGCCTCTACAAAAGGAGGATCCTGAGAGCACGCGGCTTGTGCATGTGAACCACAGTTGCATCAGCCCTGCTCCGCTGGCTCAAGTTTGGATTTCACTTTTAAGACTCAGTGAAGACAACGGAAAGGTAAAACAAATACTGTTTTTAGTAGTAAATGTTTTTAGCTGCACAGAGCCTCCTCCATGAGGCAAGGGCAAGAGCAAGGGAAGTTTATTGGTTTATTTGTACACAAGGCCATTCAAAGTGCTTCACACAACAGGAAAAAATGCATCAAAATACAGAAATCACAAAACAGTTTAAGACATAAAAGAGAAGAGTGCAAATACATATCTGCACTGTCTTCAGGACGACTCTGTTCCAGCAGGAGGCCGGTCCGTGTTTAGTCCTGACTCTGGCACCAGCAGGAGGCCGGTCCATGTTTAGTCCTGACTCTGGCACCAGGAGGCCGGTCCAGTTTTAGTCCTGACTCTGGCAGCAGAGGCCGGTCCATGTTTAGTCCTGACTCTGGCACCAGCAGGAGGCCGGTCCATGTTTAGTCCTGACTCTGGGCACCAGCAGGAGGCCGGGTCCATGTTTAGTCCTGACTCTGGCACCAGCATCAGGCCGGTCCATGTTAGTCCTGACTCTGGCACCAGCAGGAGGCCGGTCCATGTTTAGTCCTGACTCTGGCACCAGCATGAGGCCGGTCCATGTTTAGTCCTGACTCTGGCACCAGCAGAGGCCGGTCCATGTTTAGTCCTGACTCTGGCACCAGCAGGAGGCCGGTCCATGTTTAGTCCTGACTCTGGCACCAGCAGGAGGCCGGTCCATGTTTAGTCCTGACTCTGGCACCTAGCAGCAGAGGCCGGTCCATGTTTAGTCCTGACTCTGGCACCAGCAGGAGGCGGTCCATGTTTAGTCCTGACTCTGGCACCAGCAGGAGGCCGGTCCGTGTGTTTAGTCCTGACTCTGGCACCAGCAGGAGGCCGGTCCATGTTTAGTCCTGACTCTGGCACCAGCAGGAGGCCGGTCCGTGTTTAGTCCTGACTCTGGCACCAGCAGGAGGCCGTCCATGTTTAGTCCTGACTCTGGCACCAGCAGGAGGCCGGTCCATGTTTAGTCCTGACTCTGGCACCAGCAGGAGGCCGGTCCATGTTTAGTCCTGACTCTGGCACCAGCAGGAGGCCGGTCCATGTTTAGTCCTGACTCTGGCACCAGCAGGAGGCCGGTCCATGTTTAGTCCTGACTCTGGCACCAGCAGGAGGCCGGTCCATGTTTAGTCCTGACTCTGGCACCAGCAGGAGGCCGGTCCATGTTTAGTCCTGACTCTGGCACCAGCAGGAGGCCGGTCCCTGTTGTTTAGTCCTGACTCTGGCACCAGCAGGAGGCCGGTCCATGTTTAGTCCTGACTCTGGCACCAGCAGGAGGCCGGTCCATGTTTAGTCCTGACTCTGGCACCAGCAGGAGGCCGGTCCATGTTTAGTCCTGACTCTGGCACCAGCAGGAGGCCGGTCCATGTTTAGTCCTGACTCTGGCACCAGCAGGAGGCCGGTCCATGTTTAGTCCTGACTCTGGCACAGCAGGAGGCCGGTCCATGTTTAAGTCCTGACTCTGGCACCAGCAGGAGGCCGGTCCATGTTTAGTCCTGACTCTGGCACCAGCAGGAGGCCGGTCCATGTTTATCCTGACTCTGGCACCAGCAGGAGGCCGGTCCATGTGTTAGTCCTGACTGCACCGCAGGAGGCCGGTCCATGTTTAGTCCTGACTCACCAGCAGGAGGCCGGTCCATGTTTAGCCTGACTCTGGCACCAGCAGGAGGCCGGTCCATGTTTCAGGCAGGAGGCCGGTCCAGTTTAGTCCTGACTCTGGCACCAGCAGGAGGCCGGTCCATGTTTAGTCCTGACTCTGGCACCAGCAGGAGGCCGGTCCATGTTTAGTCCTGACTCTGGCACCAGCAGGAGGCCGGTCCATGTTTAGTCCTGACTCTGGCACCAGCAGGAGGCCGGTCCATGTTTAGTCCTGACTCTGGCACCAGCAGGAGGCCGGCCCATGTTTAGTCCTGACTCTGGCACCAGCAGGAGGCCGGTCCATGTTTAGTCCTGACTCTGGCACCAGCAGGAGGCCGGTCCATGTTTAGTCCTGACTCTGGCACCAGCAGGAGGCCGGTCCATGTTTAGTCCTGACTCTGGCACCAGCAAGGAGGCCGGTCCATGTTTAGTCCTGACTCTGGGCACCAGCAGGAGGCCGGTCCATGTTTAGTCCTGACTCTGGCACCAGCAGGAGGCCGGTCCATGTTTAGTCCTGACTCTGGCACCAGCAGGAGGCCGTCCATGTTTAGTCCTGACTCTGGCACCAGCAGGAGGCCGGTCCATGTTTCCTCCTGACTCTGGCACCAGCAGGATGCCCGTCCATGTTTAGTCCTGACTCTGGCACCAGCAGGAGGCCGGTCCATGTTTAGTCCTGACTCTGGCACCAGCAGGAGGCCGGTCTGTTTAGTCCTGACTCTGGCACCAGCAGAGGCCGGTCCATGTTTAGTCCTGACTCTGGCACCAGCAGGAGGCCGGTCCATGTTAGTCTGACTCTGGCACCAGCAGGAGGCCGGTCCATGTTTAGTCCTGACTCTGGCACCAGCAGGAGGCCGGTCCATGTTTTTCCTCCTGACTCTGGCCAGCAGGAGGCCGGTCCATGTTTAGTCCTGACTCTGGCACCAGCAGGCGGCCGGTCCATGTTTAGTCCTGACTCTGGCACCAGCAGGAAGGCCGGTCCATGTTTCCTCCTGACTCTGCCCAGCAGGAGGCCGGTCCATGTTTAGTCCTGACTCTGATCCAAACCATTCCGGTCCATGCTTACTTAACTCTGGCACCAGCAGGGGCCGGCCCATGTTTAGTCCTGACTCTGGCATCAGCAGTTCAGCCTTTATGGAGGAGTTCAAACTGAAACATGCCCTGCCCGTGTTTCCACGTCTGGCCGTTTCACAGTCTTTAGAATCAGAATCAGAAAAGGTTTATTGCCTTTGTCAATCAACGGAATTCACAAACATAGGAAGTTGTTTTGGCGTTAAGGTGCAACATAAAATACTGGGCAATGATAAAAACAACATATATGAAATCAAAAGGGCACGCATTAGATTTAAAATTAAAATGGTATAAAAGAAGGTCTGTAAGAGGGAAACTGGCAACCAATAAGAGCTCAGGATGTTGCTGCTCAAACCATCGCCATCAGATTGAAAATAACTTTTGAACCATGTGCATTGGGACCCTCCTAGTAGAGATTAACGGCATCCCACTGGACTTCAGAAATATGTATTTGGGCCGCAAAACTCATGCAATGGACACAATAAATGGAGCATATTTTTGCAGGGAAAAGGCCGTTACAAAAAAAATGGATGCCACAAACTGAGCCTGACATAGAAACTGACATTAGACAAATGAACATGACATTCCGACTTCATTTGAAAACTGATAAAGTTGACCAACATTGGACTTAGAGGACGTTTCCCTGTACACAAACTGCTGCACCTCCAGCCACGACTCCGTAAAACTGATCAAGTTTGCGGACGACACCACCCTCATCGGGCTCATCTCGGACGGGGATGAGTCTGTCTACAGGAGGGAGGTGGACCGGCTGGTGTCCTGGTGCAGCGGTAACATCTGGAGTTCAATGCCCAGAAGACAGTGGAGATGATCGTGGACTTCAGGAAAGCCACAGCCCCCCAGCCCCCCCTCATCATGACAGACTCCCCCATCACCACCGTGGACTCCTTCCGCTTCCTGGGCACCACCATCACCCAGGACCTCAAGTGGGAGCCCACCATCAGCTCCCTCATCAAGAAGGCCCAGCAGAGGATGTACTTCCTGTGGCAGCTGAGGAAAGCCAAGCTGCCAGTGCAGATGATGGTGCAGTTTTACACGGCCATCATTGAGTCCATCCTCACCTCCTCCATCACCGTGTGGTACACTGGAGCCACAGCCAGGGACAAACAGACACTACAGCGCATTGTGCGTTCTGCTGAGAAGGTGATCGGCTGCAGTCTTCCATCTCTGCAGGACCTGTACGTCTCCAGGGCTCTGGGACGAGCAGGTCGGATCACAGCTGACCCCTTCTCACCCTGGACATGGTCTATTTTGAACCACTCCCCTCAGGCAGGAGGCTACGGTCCATCCGAACCAGAACCTCCCGCCACAAGAATAGTTTCTTTCCCTCTGCCGTTGGACTCATGAACACTTCTAAACACCTGTCACTTTAACTGCAAATATTCAATCCACTCACTGCACTGTCACTTTCTGCACTACAACTTTAAACATAACTGTAAACTTGTGTACATAGAAATGCCTATTTTTATTTTTATTTTTATTGTATAGTAATTTTAAATTGTTTCTTAATGCATGCCCTATTTTGATTGAATATAAGTTGTTTTATTATTACTCAGTGTTTTATGTTGCACCTTAAGGCCGAGACAAGTTCCTATGTTTGTGAATTTTGTTCATTGACAATGGCAATAAACTCTTTCTGATTCTGATTCTGATTCTGATAAAGTTATTACTGTATTGCATGTCTTTTGCTGCTTTTGTTTATTTTACTCACTTATCTGTGTCTTGTTCAACAAAATGTATATATATTTAAAGCAGGCATTTCCAAACTACGGCCCTATATATATATATATATATATATATAGCAAAGTCGGTAGGCCAACAAAAATATACCTCCAGCAAATATATTTTTGTTGGCCTACCGACTTCCTGCTAAGTTGGTCCAAACAACAAAAAGTATTACTTTTTACTGTAAAATTGGAAAAATTCAAGCATTTTGCTGTTATACTAACCTAATATTAATGTTCCAAGTCTTATTAAAGGTGAGGAGATCCATCGAAACTGTGTCCAATGCAACATTTCGAATGATTCACTTCATTGTCGGGTTGTCTGTGGCCCTCTGCTCAAGTTTCAAAATGCGGCCCTCGATGAAAAAAGTTTGGACCCCCCTGCTTTAATGCAATAGTACATAACTTTCTGGAGGTGGCACATCGTCTGCGTGATTCCATGGAAAAAGAATATTAAACCCATACTTCTGAACATTCTCCAAAGAGCTAGATAAATTTAATGGCACCATGTGGAATATTCCCGCCAAAGGCACAACATTTCCCTAGAAACAAGCAGGAGGAAGCTCCTCAGGACAAGTAAGAGTTATGTGGAGATGCAGGTCTGCTCACAGTAAGAATAATGTTGTGTTTTTTTTATTGGAATAATGCATGAAAAATACACTTTTATTTTAGCTTATAGTTATTTAATGGCGAAAACGTTATGTATTGTGGATTTTAAAAAAAAAAAAAAAAAAAAAAAATTTTTTTTTTTTAGAAAAGCTTCTCAGTTGTTTGACCTTGCAAAGTCAATTCACTGCACCGCCTCCATTCCACTTTCAGCACATCCCATACGCATTCTCACGCGCCAGTAAACCTCATTTCAAAGTTCAGAGTTATGAACATGGTCTTGATAAGTGGCCTATAATTTATTTACCTATACGTCTATAGATAACACGTGATGACGGCGCGTGGCACATACGTCTCCAAGCGCAGGGCTCCGTGACCTGATAAGTACGGGGCTGTAACGGGTTGGTGCTTCTGCTGTCTCCCTCCGCGCTCCCACCGTGCGTCGCGTCTGTGCCGGCTTGACGTCGACGCGCGGCTATAAAGAGAGCGCACACACACAGCGCGAGCGCACACGGCACAGAGCGCGAGCTGCTGCTGCTGCTGCTGTTGGAGACCCCTGTTTTACCCCTGCCTGGACGCATACAACCCCAACTAAACCTGTCCAACTCCACATTTTGGAAACGGTCTCCTTTCACTCCGCGCTTTCAATCCACTTTCGCTTGACTTTCCCGCGGACCCGAGTGCGCAGAGGCATGGAGGCGTACACGGTGGCCGGAGCCCCCCTCTCCTACTCGGACCTGTACTCCGTGATCCCGTTCAACAGCACGTTCCCGGATGGAGACTTTCCCGATGCGCTGCGTAACGAGAGCGGAGCGGAGCGCGGCGGGAGAGCGGCGCGCAGCGCTGGAGACATGGTGATCGCCATCTCCATCACCGCGCTCTACTCCGTGATCTGCGTGGTGGGGCTGCTGGGGAACATCCTGGTCATGTACGGAGTGGTCAGGTAAGAGTCCAGTGAGGTGGAAAGTCCGGGAGAAGTATGTGTGCGGCGGGGTTTGTTGGTCAGCCCCGGGCGCACTTTTACTCCGTTGCATTTAAGTCACTTTTTGAAGAAATTGTATTGGTAGTTTTATGCGGTGGAAAGAGTATATACGGCAATTAAAAGTACACTTACATGGCTGATAATCAGTGTTGGGAAGTATACTTTGAAAATCTATTTAGGTACAGAATATTGAATACTGCGTTAAAATGTATGTTGTAACATATAACGTTACTTGGTCCAATCAGAGTATAGTAATCTGAATACTTTACATTGAGTTTCATTATATTATAGTGTAAAATTAAATAAGATTAAAACTGCTTTTTGTTTTTGATTCCCAGTTTTTTCGGCATTTATAAATGAGAACCTTTATTGCAAAATAGAGAAGGAAAAATTGCAGTGCCTTCAGTTTAAGAGCAACGATTCCTATGTTTCTGTGTAGTTTGAAGCCTAAATTGTGTGCTCAAAGACCGTGAAGTATTCCTCTGATTTTAGAAAAGTAGCAGTATTTTGAAGACCACCAAATGAAAGAGTAACTGTACCAGAATGCAGCGACTCTAAAAATAAATTTGTATTCCGTACGTACTTTCGGCACATGTATTCAGTTACTTCTGCACACTGCTAATAATGTATCCCAAGTACATGTACTGCTGCTGAAATTGCACTTAAAGCCCCAGAACGTAACTTTTTGGCCAAAATGTAGACTATATTGTTCCTTCAGCTGTTATATTCCACAGTATGGCATAAAAGGTATCCATCTCATGTTTCAAATACGGTTTTCACTTTCTGTTTCTGTAATATGCTACCTCCAGGTTACATACTGTTGCCACGATACAAACCTTTCAAACTCCATTTTGATACTAAGGAATATACTTGATTCTTGATACCGATTTTGATACCACATTAATAATCAAAAATGCTCATTTTTAGATCAAGGTTTAAACAATAGACTGGCATTCTCTACACAAAAGAATAGTACTGTCTTTATTAAACATGGTGGTCTTATCGTAGTTAGATTTGATGAAGCTCAATATCATTCACAAAAGATCACGTTTCATCTTGTTTGTATGATTTTGTTAGTATCAATACTTGTTTAAATGAGTATCTCCTTCTGATACTAGTTTTAGTATCGATTAGTATCTGATTTTTGATACTTTTAACAACCCTAATGCATATTGTTTTAACATTGTACACAAGTCAAAGTAAAAGTAGCCTACACATGTAAAGTAATATTCAAAGTTCTAGATGGATACATAGATGGATATATAGAGAGATATTTACTTTAGTATTCTCCTATAAAGGGTATGTGTCCACTTTCTCCCCTGTTTTATTATTAAAAACTATTCTATTATTTAGATTTGTCATTTGGTTGGATGAACATAATCAGATATTGAATCAGTTAACTAAATTATCTCGTTCAACATTGTGGCTTTTGAATATTAATACAAATATACCGTATATCCAGCTCGTCCCAAACACTCTCACTGGGGCTTCAGATCTGGAGTAAATTAGTTTCTGCTTCTCCTTAGATGTTTTCTCTGCTCGACGCCAATGATTTGACCCTTCTCAAACACACTGACATCTTTTCCATGACTACAGGATTTGTCTTTCCACATGGTTGTTTCAGAAATGAGAAGCCACTCACTGCATCAGTTGGGTTTAAATACCGTGTCGCAGTTCTCCAGTAGGAGGCTAGGACCTACTGTATTTGCTTATCCAAGTGGGGACTTTTTATTGGAGATGCCATGTATTTTGCATGTATTTGATTATAGGTGTAGAACATGCACTGTACTGTGAGGGTCACCTCTCCACAGATCTGACATGTAACTAGGCCTGGTGGTGCCAACCACTTTGGATCATGGATCAGATCTTTGGAGACAAGCTCCTCTACCAGAAAAGTTATAAAAACAATGAAACAATCTGAAAAGGCTGCCTAAAACTGTTCACGAAAGATCACATTTCATCCTGTTAATAGGATTTTTTTAAGTATTGATACTTGAGCATCTCATTTCGATACTAGTTTTAGGCAAGGCGAGTTTATTTTACCTTGCCTAAAAACTAGCGTACCAAAACCGTGTGGTACGCTGGAGCCACAGCCAGGGACAAACAGAGACTACAGCGCATTGTGCGCGCTTCTGCTGAGAAGGTGATCGGCTGCAGACTTCCATCTCTGCAGGACTTGTAACGTCTCCAGGGCTCTGGGACGAGCAGGTCGGATCACAGCTGACCCTTCTCACCCTGGACATGGTCTATTTGAACCACTCCCCTCAGGCAGAAGGCTACGGTCCATCCGTGTTTTATGTTGCACCTTTATGCCAAAACAAGTTCTGTTCATTGACAATGGAAATAAACCTTTTTCTGATTGTGATTTTCTGATTCTGATTACAGGGCACAATTTGTACACAAGGCAATTCAAAGTGCTTCACACAACAGGAAAAAATTCATTTAAATCACAAATACCTGACAGAAAGCAGTTAAAGACTTAAAAGAGAAAAGTGCAAAGAAAATCGTTTCAGTCCTATGCACAGCTAAACAAAACTGTTTTAGCGTAGATTTGAAACATTGTAGAGTAGAACCTGTCTCACATCTTCAGGAAGACTGTTTCAGATGTTAGCTACATAAAACTGAAACGCAGATTCCCTGTGTTTCCCCTGATCTGTGGCACCAGCAGGAGGCAGGAGTTTAGTCCTGACTCTGGGAACTAACAGGAGGCCGGTTCCTGAGGTCCTCAGAATCCCAGATGGTTCGCATGGCAGCTAACATGTCCGAGATGTACTTTGGTGCTAGGCCATGGAGAGTATGTACACAAGCAGAGCTGCTTTAAAGTCTATTCTCTGAGCCTGGAGCCAGTGCAGAGACCTGAGCACAATTAGATACGGCCGTGAGACAGATGTGCATTGGGCCGATTTGGATTTGCTGTACATAGTAGTCACAGGATTTTGATGATGTAACTAATCACATTTATATGGATAATATTACTTTTACTTGAGCATAATTTTTGTCTACTCTAGCCATGTCTGCTTCTTCACTCGTGGCTTAGAAACATGTGTGTTCTGGGGTTTTCTTTTGGTCGTATTTTGGCCAAGGTGAGGTGTAATTCAGTTGTAACAAAGAATAATATATTCTGCATTCTTTTTATCTATGACATTGTGAGAACATTTCACAAATTCAAAAGCTCTTATCTTTTGTTTTAAATTGTCATTTTTCAAAGACTGGGGTGATTAAGCTTTCTCTGTCGCTGCCCCCTGACATGACGTCACAGACTTTAGCCTTTTTAAATCTAGGCCCTAGTCTTTATTCAGACCCGGCTTTTACACCCTCAGTAATGTAGCAACACTTAATTTTGTTGGGTTTTAAATAGTTTTATGCTTTTTTATTGCCTTGATTTTTATTGTGAAACACTTTGGTTACCTTGACTGTTTTTTTAAGGGCTCCATTAATATTGATTCACCAGTCTGAAACCCATGGAGACTTTTATTTTCAGAATTTGTTTTCTTTGGCAATAATGTATCAATAGAGGTTATAAATAATACTAATGGAAGCATGGATCACACATTAATTTAATGGTGCATGAGAGTGTTTGAGTGTGAAGAGGATTTAATTCAATCAAATTTATTCATTCATTTTCTACCGTTTGTTACCCGTTAGCGAATCGCGGGTGCCTATCCCAGTGACTTTGGGCTTTAGGATCGGGGTCACACCATGGACAGGGGCCCGCTCAGTGGCAGGGTTAACGCAGAGACATAGACCACACAGACAAACATTCACTCTCACATTTCATTCACTCAGGGCAATTTCCATTCACCAATTTACCTCACATATGCTTGTGTTTGGATGGTGGGAGGAAGCTGGAGAACCCACAGAGAACCCATGGTAACACGGGACGAAAATGTCGACTCCAACCAGAGAGATCATGTGATGTTGGTCTGGCCCGGGAATCGAACCCATGATTGGGAGGCTAGAGCTCTAATTACTCACCATGCACCTAATATATTTTTTTCTCTCTTTGTTTCTGTGCATTGAAGACGTTGAGGTCAGTCTTGTCTGAGTTCAGCTGGAGAAAGTTGTTTTGCATCCACACACTGATCTGTTGGATGCAGTGACAGAGTGAATCCACTGGTCCATATTCCACTGCCGTCAGTGAACATAGATCTGAGTGTCGTCTGCATAATGTGATGGACACTTCTCGGCTGCGTATCAACTGACCTAACGGCAGCATGTAGAGATTGAACAGAAGGGGTACACAGGATTGACCCTTGGGGCACCCACAGGTCAGGGGCATCTGGTCTGAGACACAGTTACCAATTTCGACAAAGACTTCCTGTCTTCCAGATAGGACTTTAACCAGTTTAGCGCAGTGCCAGTGATGCCCACCCAGTCCTCTAGTCTCTGTAAGAGGATCCCATGATCGACAGTGTCAAAAGCAGCACTCAGATCTAACAGAATTAAGACTGAGGCTTTGCCCGGTCAGTGTTCAGGTGAATGTCATTTGTCACCTTGACAAGAGCAGTCTCAGTGCTTGATGAGGTCTCAAACCTGACTGGAAAACATCAAATGAGTTGTTTATTAAGAGGAAATCAGTGAGCTGTTGGTAAACAACCCTTTCAAGGACTTTGCCCCAAAATGGCAGATTAGAGATGGCCGGTAATTACTCAGTACTGCGGCATCAAGACTGCTCTTCTTTAGGAGAGGCTTTATGACCTCGCAGTTTCAAAAGAAATTGGGAATGTTCCAGATTGAAGCGACATGTTAACTATGTGAGTGAGTGGTGCTATCAAACTGTTCAGCACAGACTTTAGAAATCTGGATTGAGACAGCATGTAGATGTATTTTATTTTTCATTTTATTTATGACAATGGGAAACCCAAAGGAAAGAAGTTCTTTTTTCATGGTACCTGTTTAAAACAACAAAATTAAACAACACAAACACAACACAGGATACTAATACAACAAATAAAACATTCAATAAAATTAACCAATACATAAAAACACTTTTTACACATAGACTATGAGATAAGATTATATAAAACAAGCGCAATGGCACTGTAGGTAGTCCTTTAAAATCATTAAAAGGCATAAAATGGAGCAAAGTTGCCTTTTTTTCCTGTCTCTGTGTTGACACGATGTGACTGTAAGACAAAAATGTCCTGAGAAATCAAGCGGTGAAAACTTGACCTGAGGTGCAACAAACTTGATAAATAATTGGGCAAAATGCCAAATAGAGCCTTATAAACAAACAAATGATCTCCTGAACAGTAGTCATCTGGACAATGTTTTAGGAAAACAAGACATTTTGACTCTCTTCCAAGAGTCATTCTCAAAATGTGGATCAAGTCTGAGAACTCCGATACTTATCCTACTATGAGTAAGCCCTGCCCAACGGGCGGAACCTCCTGACAATAGCCTGTCCTGTTCTGTTTTGGTTTTTGTTTATACTGTTTACACAATCTGTAAAAAATATCTTAAAACATTAGGTTTAAGACAAAAACTGATTAAAAAGCTAAATAAATAAGGAAGCAGCTATAGCAAGCTGGAGCAAGCAAGAAAAGCATCTGCACTCTTCGGAAACAGGAAGAAGAAGCTGCCATACTTCCCCCTCACAGTTGCTCCTAGTTTTTTTTCTTTCTGTTCCTAACTGGCCTGACCATAAGCTTTTTCAAAGAGGAACGTTTTAAGCCTGGTCTTAAATGAAGACTGTGTCGGCCTCTTTAACATGGACAGGAGCCGATTCCACAAAACAGGAGCTTGGTAGCTAAACGCTCTACCTCCTACTGTGCTTTTAGAGACTTTTGGGACCACCAGAAGTCCAGCATTTTGAGAGTGAAGTGCTCTGTTTGGGTGATATGGCACTATAGCATCTTTGAGGTAGAATGGGGCCATGTCGTTTATGGCTTTGTAAGTCAGGGGTAGAATCTAACTACCAACCAGCACTATTTGTCATGCATTTTGTCTTCTCACTCTCTTGATATCATTTATTTGAATTGATTGTGCATCACATTTCTCCCTCTTTAAATTCATTAAAAACTATTCTGTTTTTCTGTTATTCTTGTAGTTTGGTTGAATGAACATAATCAGATATTAAATCACTAAAATCAATTATCTGGTTCAACATTGTTGGCTTTTAAATATGAATGCAAATATACCATATATGCCTGAAACTGGCTCATGTTTCCAACTGTGAGTGACATTTTGAATGTTCTGATCTGAAAACAACTAATGCTTTTGGTTTAAGGAACAAACATTATACATTATTAACCTTTAAACCTTGTACCTTTTCTTTGGCATCTCTCTTCTCATCTTTAGAACTTAAATGTGTCTACTAAAAGCACACACGACTTACTATCAGTCAGGCGTTTCCCATGTTAGGAATTGAGTTAGAGTTCCATCTACTGGCTGTAGAGGCAATTACGTATGGAAAGATGACATGATAGTCAGAACGAATCAAGTAATAATTGATTTATGGACTTAAAAACAGCACAGATGATCTCAAAGCTCGACCTATTATGACACAAATCTGGGAATTTAGAAACCAAGGATTTTTCTGAGGCTCAGAGAGAGAGAGCTTACTAAACAGGATTCAGCAAATAAGCATGAATTTAGCTAAATACAATATACAAATAGAATTTTTTGGTGAGGAAACAATGTTAAAACATGGTTAAACGCTCAAAAAAGTCAATTTTGCACAATATTTGTCTTTTAACGCCTTCTTTACATTTTGTGACTATATGGACATACTAGATCTTTCCGTGTCTGCGAACTTCCATATGTGCGCTTTAGGGAGCTGCTCCGACTCTGTGAGCCGTACTGAAGCTTGACTCACTTTAAAGTCAGCTTGTCCCCAGAATACAATACACAGAGCCGTTATGATGCGTTTAATTTGCAGTTGGATTCAGCAGGCCCACTCTTCATTTTATATGGGACGTGTTATAACTGAGACTGGAATAGACACTGGCTCTTTTATTGTGCCTGGAGATGGTCTACTTTATTTTGAGTAGATTTATTTTACAGATTCACTATGTAATTGCCCTGCTTGTCTCCATGGAGAAGTTATTGCTTAGCCTGGAATGTTCCACAGTATGGCATTGTTATAGGTATAGTATAGGCTTGTTTCCACGGGTTCCCTTTGGAGCGGATTGGTATGGTCCAAATGTATCTGTAAAGTATGTGGAGTTTGCTTTCCATTCCAAAATCATCTTCATGCATGACAATGCACCATCTCATTCAGCAAGGAAAACCTCTGCATCATTGGCTGCTATGGGCATAAAAGGAGAAAAACTCATGGTGTGGCTCCCATCTTCCCCTGACCTCAACCCTATGGAGAACCTCTGGAGCATCCTCAAGTGAAAGATCTATGAGGGCAGGAGGCAGTTCACATCCAAACAGCAGCTCTGGGAGGCGATTCTGACATCCTGCAAATAAATTCAAGCAGAAACTCTCCACAAACTCACAAGTTCTATGGATGCAAGAATTGTGAAGCTCCTATCAAATAATGGCTTTTGATTTCAAGAAATATGACCTGCTTATTCTAATTTAACAAATGACCATTTTCAGTTCTTTATAACAATAACATGGTTTGAAACTCTGTTGTGCATAATAATTTGGAACATTGCATTTTAAGTTTGTATTTTTGGAAAAAAAATACTGTTATTATTGGGAGGTGTGTTCAATAACATTCAAATTGTACTCTAAAGGTTGATGACTTGAAAATGATGATGAGTGTCATTTATATTCTGTGTTGTGTAGCGTTACTTTTAAAGTAACTCGTTACGTTACCTCATCACTGCCATGGAAAACTAACGTGTTACGTTATTGCGCTACTGTGTTGTAAATGTAACGCGTTAGAGTACTCTTGCGTTACCAAGAATAAACATTATTGTTTAACCTATATCGTTTCCCTTTGCGTTGTTCATTCATGCACAGCCAAACAGAGATAAAACCTGACGTGAGTCCTTCATTGGTTTGGAACTTTCTCCTCCGAACACGAGGCTGCAATTACTGTTTTATAACACTACTGATGCAAAAACGAAACCTAACACAAGGGGGCGAGCCTCGCAGCTTTCCGACGTCACCGTAGCATAATCATTAAAATATCAAATAAACAATTAAGCAAATGTGTCTGACTGAGCGTTATCTATCTTTTGTATTGACAGATGACCACAATACAATGCCATACAATAAGCACGTGTAGGCCTGTCCTCAAAAACAAAATGAGGGGACTGAGGGGGCTCTTGTTTTAGCTCTGCGGTTTATTGAAATCAAACTCAGCATATTGCTGTTAGCCTACATTTACTCCTCAGCTACAAAATAATGGATATAACGAAGGAGAAAGTGTTTTTAAAACCGTGCATCGTAACGTTTATTTCGCTTTGGCTTGAGGACAAGAATTCCCGTCACTAGTTGCACAGTGTCCATGCTCACAACACGTTACTGATTTGAAAAAGGAATTTGGGGAGTACATGGCTAACGTGTTGCCCCCATTTCGGCTTATATTAGGCTAAATCAGAGAAAAATATAATTTGCATAATCATTTGGAATGCAGTGTATATCTGTGACGTGCCAGGGGTTATGCACTTCATAAATAAATACATACAATTGTAGGAAACCAGTAGCAAAATCAGCAGTAGCCGTAGTTGCTGTAGTAGTTGCTCCACCATCAGCATTAGTTGTAATAGTAATAGTCTATAGTTCTAATGGTAGTAATATCAGCCATTGATGAAATATAGTAATAATAATAAAGGACTTTTAATCTATAATCAGTGCCTCGGATGATCTTTTTTCAGCACATGTAAGTACACAATGATCTACACAGCCATTTTAATTTCTAAGGTTTTGTAAGGTTCAGCTGCATGTAAACAAGAAGTTAAATTGCCCAGTCATCATTCATTCATTTTCTAATGGGACATTTTAAAATCATAGATGTCCAGTATTTACTTACAAACTTAATAATTTACATAGACGAGATGTTTTTAGATAAAGTATTTTGGGGGCTTTTACTGTTTCATACATGATTCACAAACCTGGATAGGAGCCCTCATGTAAACGCAGTGTATGGGATTTTGTAAACTAGCTTGTCCCCATCTTTTGTTAATTTTCATTCATAATTTTCCTTATTGAGTCTAAAATTTGTTGTGAAACTTTTATTTTGTTTTAATATAAATCTTTGTGTCAAAAAGTATATTCTAATATTGCAATCATATCAATATCGCAGCACTTTGCAGTCATTGAATATTGCAATCATTTCCAACATCCATGCAGCCATAGATTGGACAGTATACATTTGATTTAAACGTTGACAGTTTTTATCAGTTTGTAGATTATTTCATGGAGAAAGTTTTTCGATCTTGTCTTACACAGTACAAACAGATCATCATATTAGTTCTGCTGTGGCCATCCCCCGCACCTGGAGCAGTGTGAAGGTGAGCTGAAAACTCTGTCTGAGCCTGGTCTGACTGTGCGAAACCAGCGGCAGGAGCAGAGGAATTACAGGACCATTACCCCGCCCTGTGAAGCAGACAGAGAGAGGCTCCTTATATGGGCTGTCAAGTCAACATCAGCCACGTTTAGACTGGTCCTGGTCCCCCAGACTGGTTCGCCTTGGAGCACTTCGGAATGACACTTTTAGTGCTTTTGATAAAACAGTATGACATGAACAATATTTAACATTTTGAGCCCTGAAATGATTGGAACGGATACAATGAAAACGTTGGGAGCTCATGCCATGGACTCAAGTACATTTGAACTATATGATAAACTCAAAAAAGTTATCCTCGCTGCTTCTAAAATGATTGTTATATCAATAGAGGTTGTGCACTGACATCATGATTGAGATGAGATCATGATTTTTACTGGGAAAAACTTCCCCTCAACCTGAGTGGCAGAACGAAAGGCTAAACTGGGTTTCTTTGCTTTTTTGACTCATTTTTGTCCATGGAACTATTGTTTTGCTCAAAATCACTTTATACAGTAAAATAGAAACTGAAAGTAGTTTCTCTGTTGTTGCTCCGACTATGCAGACCTTAGCTAGCTTGTTTGCTAATGACAGGGGAAAAGGACCCTTCAATACCACAACAATGTATTTGATCAACACATGGAGAAATATGTATCAGTGATAAATGTTAGCGAAGCTGCAGTGTTCCTATTGTTTATCTGGTTTTGCACTGTTATCATGATTTTCTTTAGTACAAACTAATTATTTAGTTCAGTTGTAGACATTGGTATTTGTTGTTTGACTGTAGCAGTTCTTTCACATTTGAGTTTCTTTTACAGAAGAAAATGTTATTTGCCATTGAAACTTGACATTGGAGTTTTTCCACTGTCAGAATTCTCAATGTTGAGAATACATCTGCATAACCTCTATATGCACAATTAAATAACCTGTAACCTGTATTCTTTGCATGTAATAAAGTAAAATCTGTCTTGCCCCAATACGTGTATATTTTAAAAGCATTTTTAAAAATTTATTTTAAGTGAGCAATACATGTGTAGAGTTTAAATTGAACAAGTTCTGTTTTATATGTTGTTTACGCGTACAAATCAGCGACAGCACCTTTCATTCTCAAAGTGATTATTCTTGACGTCATTAGTGGGCAACACAGTACAATAACCTGACATACCTTTTTTTCTGAACTACTTTGTGTTTTTTATGAGCCGTAAATCCAACTTTACTTTCAAAAGCTGCGGTCTTATTGGTCTATAAACATCAATGGGGCCCTCAGGATTCAGTAGGTTGAGCCACAGAAAGGTTGTGTTATATGGTTCCTCCTTTTACAAGTACTTGAGGATCGGTGTTGAGTTTTTCTGCTAGATTCTGCTTACTATTGTCATTCATACAATATTGTGGGGATATTTTTCTTATTTTTTACGGTTATTTTTTCAGAGCAGAGTTTGTTTGTTCAGTACAGGATAATAAGAACATAGTACAGAATGTGAGAAGGAGGGCGAGGGTGTGAACAGGAACAACAAAACACAAATCAGAAGAGGAACAACTCAAATCAGCCATTTCTGAAAAAGGAAAGCGAGAACCACATAATGGAATGAAGACAACAAACATCGAGGCAATTGAAATACAAAAATATCCCTAAAGGATGATAAACCGGGACGAGGGGGGCGTTTTACTCTCACATACATGGGACCATGTCCTGAAGAAGTGGGACAACAGATGGCGCTGTCGCCCTGAAGCAAAAGTGTCAGGTTTGAAATATACTGGTCTGGAAAAAAATATTTTTTTCACCATGTTCTAACATTGTTCCCTCATCAAAAAACAATCTTGGAGTAGTATTTAGCTTCATGCACACTTGTTTGATGAATCGGCGGCAAAAACACTCCTTGATAAGTGACATTTTCTCGATCTGTGACATGTCTCTATGAATCTTGTCTGCTGTTATTAAATCCATAAATCATCACCAGATTTGTTCTGTGAATTGCTCTGTTCTGCTTATGATAAGGTATATTATGTAATAAACTTATAATAAGGTATCCAAAAGTGATGAAATATATCAAATGTATTTAGTTGAATACCTACATTAAAATGTATTTTGTAACGGATTATGTTACTTTGAGTGCTGCATTTTGAATACTTGAAATACTTTCACACTGTATTGCATAATATTATAGTGTGAAAACCCAACATAAAAAATATATATATTTTGGTCTGTATTCATTTTTTTGTGCATTTATTTGTAAAATAGGAGAAAAATAATCAAGGACAAATTGTGCATGCACTTTTCAGGAAAGTTCAAAGATTACATTTCACAATAATATGTATTTCTCCGATTTTAAAAAAGTTACTCTATTCTGAAAACCACTAAAATAAAGAGAAACTACTGGGTTGCAGTTACTTAAATTAGTATTCTGAATATGTATTTTACATGTATTCAGCTACTTCCCAACACTGTGCATACCTCTGACTAAACAGGTTCTCATGACTAAACTAATCCATGTTTTCGCTGTTGACTGAGGGACTGTGTCTTTGAAGGGCTTGTTGGAATTATTTATACAGCTGCCAGGACTCCAGGAGCAATCTCGGTTCTCTGTCTCACAAATAATTCATATTATGTTGCCTGTTCACCAGCGGCCCCACTCATTTAATTTGGGTTGGATAGAGGTGGTCGGCCATAGTGGGCAGGACATGAGATTATTGGGAGCGAGGTTGGGGGCAGACAGAACTAGATGGATTACAGGTCGACAAGCCGTAGAGAATCAAACTGAGCACAGTGATTTGTCCAGTGTAGTGGGAGGGTCTGACAAGTTTGGAGGAGTAGACAGGAGTCAGTACACTGAGTTCAAGTCATTAAACGCCTGTCGGAGTACATCAAGTCAACTTGCAACAGCTGGAACAAATCCCCCACAGTAAAATATTGAGATAGATTATTTTCTCTTTTTTCAGCTCTCGTTCAGAGATGTACAGCCTTTTTTCACCAGAGGGGCATATTTAAACACATACAGTACAAAGTTGAGGGTCACAGACCGGTAAATGCAGTGAATCATTCAGTAAAGTGCATATAGCAGAGGTCTGCTTCTCGCTTTAGCACCATCATTTGCCCTGGGAACCAAGTTCGGTCAGTTTCACACCAGAAGGTTTACCTTCAAATGGTAGAGAATTTTGGAACTGTCATGAATACTCAGCTGAGATTGAAGTGCCTATGACAGTATTGATGGCTCATTGAACTAAAATGCAGTTAAGATACATATATGTAAAATTTAGCTAAAAAAATATTTAAAATTTGTTTTATCCCTGAATAGCAATTTTTATAGGATTATAATTTTGATGACATCACACAAAGAAATCAGTTTCTAAAGACTGCAGAACCAGACACACCAATCTGTGTACTACCTGGATTGATTGCAAGAAAGCAGACTCAATGCCACACACTTTGATCACTGTGCCCACTGCAGTTCTGCATAGGTCTGAACCCCCTCAGCCAAATAATCAACAAGACTGGCTATGGATACCAACTCAGGAATGGGGCCACGACTCACTGATCCACAGGACCAGGATCTACAGCGCTGACATAGGGATGGGTCTCACTCCCAGAAGGAACAATAGCAGACATTGAGGATGGTTACAAGTGCCTTGAAATACCACAGGCAAATGGCAAACTCGAAGAGGGAAAGCGGCAACAGCCAAATACCTACAACGTGTAAGGCAAGTCCTAAGAAGCCAGCTCAATGGCAAGAACAAGTCCCAGCTACGCCCTGCCAGTGATCAGATCCACTGCAGGAATGATAAGGTGGCCAAAGGAAGAGATACAGGTTTCAGATGTTAAGATGCAAAAGCTCCTCACCATGCACAGAGGGTTCCACCCCAAATAAAGCGCCCTGAGACTGTACACTAGCCATAAGGAAGGAGGCCGTGGACTAGCGAGTGTGAGAGCCACTATCCAGGATGAAACATCCAAGATCCACAAGTACATCAAGAACCAGGCCCCAACAGATGACGTGCTCAGTGAATGTCTCACTCACATGCAATGAGGAACAGAGGATGAGGTGCTGGAGGAGGGACCATCATGGGAGGACAAGCCCATACATGAGATGAACCACATAACATAACTGAAGGGGCTGATATCAAGGAATCACACCAATGGATAGTGCGGGCCCGACTGAAGGACGGCACAGAGGCACTCATCATGGCTGCACAGGAACAGGCCCTGAGCACCAGAGCAATAGAGGCCCATATCTACCACACCAGACAAGACCCAAGGTGTAGGCCTTGCAAAGAGGCCCCTGAGTGGTTGGCATAGTGTGCAGGAACATCTGTGCGGAGTATGGACTGGAAACCCCAAGGTCAAATTGGGAAACACCTCCAAAGCTGGTAAAAGACGGACCGAGCCAAGATCCTGTGGGACTTCCAGATACAGACTGACAGAAAGGTAATGGAAAACGAATCAGACATTATGGTGGTAGAGTAACAGCAGAGGAAAGCCGTTGCAGTTGACGTGGCAACACCAAGTGATGGCAACATCAGGAAAAAAAGAACACAAGAAACTGGAGAAATACCAAGGGCTCAGAGAAGAACTGGAGCAGGCGTGAAAGGTGAAGATGAAAGTGGTGCCCGTGGTCATCGTAAATAAATCTGTTTCCAGCAGCCTGTGATCATCATCATAAATTGTATTTATTTCATTTTGAATGGAATGCATGTTCTGTCTCAGAGGAGTAACAGCCGAAACCTACAGTGCAGTGAAGAAAAAGAAAATATTTTTTCCAGTAACCTGTTGAACAGTAGCTCATTCGGTAGCTACTGACCTTTTGATTCGTCAGCATTTCAAATCCCGCTCCTGACATTTAAAAAAACATCTTTGGTAAAGTGGTCAGATCCACCGGCCCACACATTAGCAGTGTTATTCCAACTCCCATAGATGAATACTCTCCTTGGGCAAGACATTTATTTAGCCTTGCCCCAGTGTCTGCGTACATTGGTGTGTGAATGTGTTGACGTTAGAAAAGCCCTTTGTAACTGTGACCATTTACCATTTAAGACCTGCCAGTGTGCTCTTTATTGTACAGTTGAATGCATCACATAAACATATCTGCAGTTACAACTCTTTTCTCTCGAATCACGAGTACTAGACTCTCTACGTATGCAATTACAACCAAAATATAGGGCTTAAGATTGTTTTTTTCTTTTTTTTGTTTTTTTAATAAGAGCTGTGATTGTGGGTGTTATTTGGGTTTTACAATCAACATTCAGACCAGTTTTCAATGCACAGTGTGCTAACAAATTGAGAAAGGGCTGCATTATGTTTAATTGATACAAGAATCCCATGCATTTCCGAGCATGCTTGTACACGTCCTAACTACAGGGTTCATTTTGAATATTTTTTACATGGTAAGACTGGATATTTTGTTTGCAGAGGAAGGTAGTCTTTGTGATTTGAAAGTTTGATGCTATTGCAGTAAATCAATTCAGTCCTTGTAGTCCTATATAAGTTCAGTGGATTTCATTAAGAGTTAAGTCATTCTGTCCTAATCATGAGTTTCAGTCCTAGTTTGACTAGTTTGATGCCATTTTAAGCACGTCACAGAATGTTGTAGCCTTTCTTCACAGTTAGAAAGTTCTGATGCTACATCATAAAATAGCACATCTCTTTGTAAATGAAAAGGCGAGTCGCTGACACCACTTACCATCTGCTCTTTCTTGTTCACAGCCGCTCTCCGCACTGACAGGCCCTCAGAGCTGTCAATAGCATGCAATTTGTGTCTGATCCTAAAATATAGCACCTGGACAGTACGAAATGAGGGTAACGTTAAATCTGCAAGTCGGCTATTGACGTTTGTTAGCATAGCCACATGATTATTGGAGTACTTTCATGTGTAAACTGGCTCCTGAAACAAAGTGCTCACTGCTCAGTCTGGAGTGATTTCTTGGGAGTCCAGTGGGGCCTCCTGATGAAACAAATCAATTTCTGGTAACAAACAGGGTTTTTGGGAATGTCACAGAAGAATATTCCTTTCTTTGGAGACTTGTTGTTTGTAAAAGCCACAGCGCAGCAGCAGACACCATAGCGACTTCTGTCCTCAGAATGGCAGCACTTCAGACCCATGAATTACAAATCACTTCAATGTTTGTGATCAAGCTATGTTAACTATTTATTTTCACAATGTTTAGCTAATGAATGTGTCCAAAAGTTCATCTAAAATGTTATGTAATAATGTCAAATAATGATTAAAATATGTCTAAGAAGGAATCAAAACTATGACCTATTTTCCCCTTTATTCCATCGAGGTAATTAATCAATACTTTTCATAGCTGTGGACAATAGCTGCTGTCGAGTGCAGTACTGTGTTATAAATCTGCGATGTGTAAGAATGCAATATAAAAAGAGCATGTGTTGTTGTTGTTGTTGTTTTTGGCAATCTTCTCGTCAAAGCTCCTGAGACATGTCACAGGACGAGCCCTGGCAGGTCCAGGCGATAAACCATGGCTTAGAGAAAACACAACAACAGATTTAGATAGGGGATTAGACACTCTTCTGCTCGTCTTTTTTTTTTTTTATTCTGCATCAACTAAAGAGGCCTCTGCTGTCTCTATGAAAATTAGGACTGGGCAATTAATCAGATTGTCCTGTCCAATAATCAATTCTCAGAGTCAGCGTGACGTTTTGGGGCAGCGTGAAACATTACGAGGATAAAGAGGCTGAAGTCTTTTGTTTGGTTCATATGGGCATTTGATTCTCTAGTGTGCTGTTTTAAGACAGTTCTCCAAAACAAAAAGGATTTGTCTGTATTTTGACTAGATTCCCTTGAAGACGACTCTGGCGTTTAATCCTTTTTGAAGTGTGCTCCGCCATCTTCGGCGAACTGTACGGAAACCACTGCCTGAGACGATCGCAGACGGTTGTTTCTGTGACAGGACTGAGTGGGCGGGGCTACAGTTCAAACTCAATCATGTTTCAGAATGTCAACATTCATTGAAACTGGCAACGCAAATGAGAGAGGCTCATTCTGCGTTCTGATTGGAGCATCGTCTTGAGAGGCAAAAGACGTCATCAACTTGTCCATGGTTTGTTCTCAGTGAACGCTCTATTTGATTTGATCTGAGGGCACACAGAGGTCAGGTTTATCTCACATGCAGCTTCTTGCGCTTTTTCCCCATCTGAGAAAGTAAGGGCAGTTCCTTCTCGCCAAGGCTATCAAGGCTTCTTATAAATAGCAAAACTCATAGAATTTGAATGTTTATCTCCATTTGTGACTACAGACACTGGCTTATGCACACAATCCCACCATTATATTACGCCTGGCTGCCCCCATCTGTCCCTCCAGATTCATTGTGGGTGAGATGATGGCTAAGGTGACTTTGAAGGTTTTGTGTTTGCTTTGTCCACGATTGTTTTGTCTTCTTATCTTAGAACTTGCTCTCGTTAGATCTTACTTTCCAGCGCACCTGAGATTAGTTCTGCCTCTGCGACATTTGCAATGTATTATCATTCCACCAGAAATCACCGAGCACTCTACAGCTGAAGATCCTTATCCAAGACAATCGTGAATTTTGTTCAATTGAAATAGGCTTCCTTGACCTTTCCGTGTAATACCTTTTTCCATTATGAGATGAAAGATAATGCAACCATTCAGTCAAAAGGTGCTGGAGTTTCTAAAAGCTATTTACTCATTAGATCAAACTGATTTGAGTCATTGCAAAATATTTATTTTGCAGATTTAAAGGTGCACTATGTAACTTTTCTGGTGGAGGGTCGACCACCTGCTCATCTCCATGGAGATATAATTGCTTTACCTAGAATGTTCCAAAGATATGACTCGTAACTTGGCCTGATGGTGTTATGGAAAACTTCTCTAACGGTTATCAAGAAATAAAGTAAAACAAGTGAATGGTCAAAAGTGAATGGTTTACTTCAGTATGCAGTCTGAATCAATCTGTCCCTCACCGGCATCGTCTGTCCCTTCTCTAGTCTAAGGGTCCCGATCAAGTGTTGTTACATTCTTATATAGTCTACCCTTGAGCAGATGGTTACATGACCTACTGGCCCTGAGACAAATGTTGGGTACAAGAACAACGGACAGTTAATCCTTTCACACTTCTTAAAACGATGGCCTGGGTGTGAAAGACGGGTTTAGGCATGGGTGGGGGGCATCCTGGACCCCTCTTGGGTTTCTCTCTATACGAGTGAAACCGTTTTTTGGTCAAAGAGGAACACAGTATGGGTGCATAGTTATCAGTCTGGTATTTTCTGCCATAACAGTGGCATCGACTGCTTGTCTCCATGGAGATAGATACGTTCATGGTATACTGTTGAACAGAGGTGTGGACTTGGACTTGAGCCAGACTTAAGCTACAATTTTGATGACTTGAGACTTGACTTGATAAAACTCTGGACTCGACTTGGACTTGAAGGCAAATGACTTGGGACTTGACGTGGACTTAGAGTCCTGTGACATGAAACGACTTGATGCTTCCCCTCAAAAAATGTATGTTTAAAAAACAGTTGATGTACTTTCAGTGTTTAATTTGACAGGAACAAACCTTAATATGTCCCTTCCCACTTCTCTATTTGTGTGTAGGACTTATTTAAAAAGAATAATTTACACAAAACATACAAATATGAGCTGTATTTTGTTTTTTTAAAGGAATTGAAATTATAAAGTGTAGTTAACCAATCTATGTCTATAGATTAAAACTATTCATCTTGTCTTCTCAGAAAAATAGTTTTCTGATTTCATCTGTATCAGACTTGTTTCAACAGTAGCTTCTGTCTTTGTCAGAAGTGTCACTCGAAGGCTGGTGAGGTTTGTATTAAGAGCTGTTCTTCTTAGGCCCTGACCTGTCAGGTCCATCATCTAACATCTGTTATAACACACCACACCAGCCAGCATGCGACGCTTCCAATGAAGACACAATTAACCGTTGAAAATGGTCATCACGTGCGGATGAAATTATAAAATGTATCTATGCCTAAATTTAATTCTAAACTAACCAGTATTAAAATTAATATTACTATTCAAAATTCGAGTGGTTTAGCTGATGTACAATAGAAGATGGTCACTGTTTTAAATTTACAAATCAGCTAAAAAAAAATGCAAGCGTCATGTCAAAAGTCTGTCCCGTCAGAAGTATTATCCCAGATTTTCCGAAGATGAATGTCGCAAAGATAAGTCCTGTGCATGCGTTTTAAGTTTGATCTTCTGGAGAAACATTGAAATGCAGACCAGTGTGGCAAGAAAACAAACAAAGAATGAAGCCTTTTACATTGGTCTTCTGCGGAGAATAGTGACCGCCAAGGAGCTCTATCGACCCACAGTATTTTGTACTTCACCTCATTACTGCAACACAGTTTGAATTGGAATAAAAATAGCGTTATAAATACATTTGAATTGAAATGCACTGATTTTTGTCATGTTTTACAACTTAAAGGACACATATACTGAACTATTTTGTGCTTTTAGCCCACATTGTTCCCTCATCAAAGACATAGTTGGAGTTGTATTTAGCTTCATTCACACTAGTTTGGTGAATCCTGCTTTGTAAGTCCTCTCCCTCCGAGCCTCACAAAACACAGTTCATGAATCATCACCAGACTTGTTCTGAGCATTTCCACAGACAATAACATTAAATGCGTACCTGCATTAGGTTGTCAGGGGAAAGTTAGGTTTGTTTATCTCCCTGATATAATTCAGTAGACAGAGCTCTAACTCAATTCCTGATGTGGGAAAAGCCTGACTACTAAAAGCCAACATTAATTCAGATCAAATACATTATTTTATGCTTTAAAACTGAAGATGCCAAAGCAGAGGTACTAAAGCATGTGTAAAGGACAATACCAGAACAAATAATGCATTATATGTATCTTTTAAAGGAGACATATAATGCAAAATAACTTTAATGAGCGTTTAACCTTGTTATAACAGTGTTTCCTCATCATTAGTTTCTTCAAAGTGGTATTTTGATTGATTCCTGCATGTTTGAGTAATCCTGTATTGTCCTTCAACTGAGGCTCCAGTGCTCACAAAAGCCCTGTTTTTGCTGTCCCCTATCCCCGCCCTCATCCATGATCCATGTACTTTGTGTGATTATATTCATGTGGCACATGTTGAGTTCTAAAATGTCACAAAAACACTTCAAAAATAAAAACATGTAAATGACAATCTGCTGCTTGTTACAGTGTCGCTGTGAAGCGGCGGGGCGTAACAGTTCTGCAGTTTTAAAAAGGAAGTTTCTATTGCCAAGCCGTTTTAGATCAATATTAGGGTTTACAATGAACCAATTGTACTAATTTTGTTATTTGGTCAAAACTACGTAGCTAAAAAAAACATTAACACTTTAACAGGTAAAACACATTTTTAATCATCATTTAGGACTCAAAATTGGTATTGAGGATTGAGCCTATGCCTTAGTATTGAAACACTACTTTGCTTGTAGTCCCGGGGTTGCATCAGGACTCACAACACTAACAAATGAGCTTCAACCGGCTGGATGGAGAAGACCATAAATATTCAAGACTAATAGGCCTTTAAGTGGTCTAATAGGCCATTAATCGTTTTCAAGGATATGCTTGCAACCAATATGAATACATGACATACATGGTTGATGTTGCATGGCCACAACTTTAATCATCTCCAGAATGCACTGATTTGCATACAGCACATACAGCGTTTATTGATTTAAGGTATGCTGAATAATGAAGTCGTAATGAAAGAGTAAGATCCATTGCATGCCAGCGCCAAAAGTCGAGGCAGCCAAACTCAGATCAATGCATGTAGGAGGAGCAGAGGTCAACAGCTCATGGTCCACCCACACCTAGGATTAATCACCATTTCATTTGGAGGAAAAGCAAGGACATCTCCCTGGCATCCAGAAAAGACACTTTTTCAATTCTCTTCAAAGAGTGAGTCGCGAATTATCAAATGTGTCAAAAAACTGATACTAATCAATACTAAATCTAGATCAAACTCAAAACTAGATACTAATTTGAACAAGTATCATTACTGAAAGAATTCGGCCTGTTTGAGTAATCTTGTATTGTCCTGTAACTGATACTCTTCAAAAAAGTCCTGTTATCACCTACCCCCCAGCCCCGACTTAGTTGTGATTATTTCAACAACGAATACACGAGTGACACAACAGGGCAACATTGAACAATGCCTACCGAAACGTTTTAGAATGATCTTGAGCTTCATCAGAGTTAGCGTAAGACCACAGGGTTTATTAAAAAAAAAGTAGAATTGTCTTGTGTGGATAACAGTCTATTGTCTAAAACCTCAAACAAAATCTGGATCGAGAATTGAATGAATTCCTTAGTATTGAAAATGGTCTGGTCACCATACCCTCCTTCGCTCTTTGAGCCAAACTCAAACAGAACCGTGCAATCAAATTAACGTTTTGTGCTTCCCTCACTGATTCTGCAGAAATACGCAATGTTTTTCGGTCCCTGTGGTATTTTTTTCCTTTATTTTTTCATCATATGCACCCATGTTTGTTTTGATACAGACAGGCCATCCACCTGTCAATCACACCCATCTGTACTCGAGTAGATGAAATTTTGACTTTCCAGGCATTTTCCAGGGATTCATCTCAAGGGGTTATTCCTCCTGACGAAAATAAATACACTTTCAGTCTTTGGTGTGATGCACCTAAAGATGGAAACCAGGCCAGTTAACCATGTGTAAAATTATTTCACAATATCTTTGACCATCACAAAACACATTTTTATAAGAGTTTTCAGCGACTCTGCATCCTTTCTCGTGCAAGGACTATTCCTGTGGAAAATATATTTTCTTTTCAAATATCTTTAGAATTCATTATTTTCGAAATACAATCTCAAGATACTTTTGGTGAGTCAAAAGGGATCAGGCAGACCGTGCGTCAAAGGCCTTCTCTTTTGATTCCCAGCTGGTTTATCTGTTTCCATGGTCCCAAACGATCTCCTTTTTTTCTCCTTCCATTAAATATGTCACTAAAATATTTAAAACCTGAGCATTTGCCAAAGATGTGCTTCACAATCAGAGGTCTATATTTCATTGTACGATTTATTCTGCAAAAAAACTAAAACAAACAAACATTAATGACATTTCCCAAGGCCAAAAGTTACAAACCAAATGTTTGTTCATTTTTTGCTCGATGCACATCTGAACTTTTTTCGCTGAAATCACACACATCTGTTCCCTTTGAAAACCTGACATTATTAACGTGCCCATTATCCATATGCTTTCTTCTATAACAGGACATGGAGATCATTCCCTCTGTGAAAACACACTAGCATCAGAGACCATCTGCCCCTCAACTACTTTTTAACAACTATTGTCATTACTTTATGGCCCAAATGACATTGCCCGACCAATTTACAATTTAAGGGACATCGTGTAACGTTACACTTCAGTACGTTTTATGCCATACTGTGGAATATTATAGCTAAAAGACATTTCCATGGAAACAGTCAAGAGGAGGCACCTCTTCTAGGCCAAACACGAGTCAGGTTTGTGGTGATGCAAGCTGCTCACAGTAAGGACGCTTTTTTTTTACACGGTGGGGCTTTAAAGTGCATATATGGGTCGGACTACACAATTCATTAAAATGTAGTCGACATGATTTATATTTAAGATTTTACTCAAACGTTTTCTGTTTTTTTAAAGTTTGACGATTAAAACAAAAAAAATACTGGTTAAACATGAGCAGCAGATGAGACATAGGTAGAGGTAGTTTCACTCCGTTACCTAGCAACCATATCGTAAACGAGGGCCAAAATGTATATAAATGACACAATAGCTGATTACACCATTAGTTTGTTAAATGATTGTTTAAACTGTCAGAACATTTTGTCTGTTGTGGGTAAACTGTCTGCATTTTGGATGGCATGTCGCTTATTGATGACATCACAGAGGGATTCTGTTTTAGAACTCAGTTCTACTTCCTGTAACCTTAAACTTAAATTTTCAAATATTCTTCACAAATTGCAACTTGACTAATGTAAAACTATATTCACCATAGGGAAGTATTCCACCAAACTAAGTCTTAATTTGAAAAAACTTGAGAACCTATCATATGCACTTCAAGTCATTCGGCTTTTGGACTTTTTATGATGTGAAAATGCTCAAATTGTGTTGCTAATTATTAGCAAACATACCAACACATACACACAGTTAAAGGTCCACTATGTAACGTTTCTGGTGAGTGCTCCACAGGCTGCTTGTCTCCATGGAGATGTTATTCCTTCCCCTTCAATATTCCACTGTACAGTATTCAACAAACACAGACAAGATAGAGTCGGATTCAAACTGCCAATGACCTCATTATAAGGCCAACACAAATGATCCACTGTCACAACTAGTTTTCAGTTTGTCAAGGGCATTTTTCACACACATTTTATACACAGTTGCCAACGCACATGTTAATTGGCAGCACTATGTCGCTGATATAAATGTTAGATCTGACAGTCAGCAAATGATTTGTGTTACGAGAGGTTCATCAAAAATCGATTACTTCTCTTGGCCATGACATTCTCTGCAGACCAATTTCGACAAGACATTTCCATTAGGCCATCAACCGCTGTGTTCCGACCACTATCAAGCAATTAGATGACACGTGGTCCGCCTCCGTCACTTTTAAGTCAGGTGCACAGATTCAACGTGACAGGCAACCATGGTGACCTTATCAACAATTAAGAAGCAATGACCATTGAGAAAAGGTGAAGAGCTTAAGTGCACCCTGGCCAATAAGCACTGAGGACTTTATACACGTGCATGTTTTATATCAGCCATTTTGACTATTATTTTGACTATATTTACTATTGACTATGGATAATAAAATGTTTTTTAAAAAGATTGGTTAATACAGCACATTCAAGGCTCTTTGACAATTCATTGGTTAATTAAAAGATAAATGTAGTGTACATTTTCTAGGCCACTCACGGACCTTCGTGAAGGAATCAATCCGTTCATTTCAATGTAGAGGAGCTGCTCTAACACCCACTGTTCAACAACTACAAGAGCAAATGCAGAGTTTAGGCGTTATATCGTACCGAATACAGATAGAAAGACATGGAGGCAAGTTAAGTGATCTAAGTGATAAGTGAACATATACGGAAGAATCCTTTTACTTTTCTGAGGTATCGTTTGCCAGTTCATCAACAACATCTGTTTCACTCGCAAGAACCACAACCCCAGCAACGATGCAAAGCAGGGGTCCCCAAACGTTTTCCTGTAAGGGCCACATAACTTTTCCCTTCTCTGATGGGGGGCCAGGGTCAGTTTGAACCAGAAAAAAGTGTGACGATCGCAGGGGGGCCTAAATGTAAACATGTATTGTTTTCCAGAAAGCCACATATAACCAAATATGAATAACCCTTTCCGAGATCAAATAACCCTCTCTGGGTTCTTCACAGAAAAAAATAATTCAGGAAATATATAATAACACTATTCATGAAATCAATAAAAATCAAATAACCCTCTCTGGGTTCTTCAGAGAAAAAAATTATTCAGGAAATATATAATAACACTATTCATGAAATCAATAAAAATCAAATAACCCTCTCTGGGTTCTTCACAGAAAGAAAGTTTGTGTTGTGCCGTGCACAGTCTTGGGTAAAAGTTCAGCTTCAGTTGTCAGAGCGGAATCTATGACTCATATGAGCATGAATAATGCGTCTCTTGTATTGTTCAGGGGGCCGGGTCAAATGTGGAGGCGGGCCGTATCCGGCCCCCGGGCCGTAGTTTGGGGACCACTGATGCAAAGTGTTTATTGACATACGAGAAACATGAACAACACAAATGTACAGAAATGGAGGCCGTTTTGGGGCTTCTGGCGATGAGGGCTGTAGGCTCCCGGGCCTCGATACCCCCCGTCTAGGAGATAAATAGAATGATTAGAATAGTTAAAAGAGGGAGGGGCACGAAGTCATGAACGCTGATGTGCGTATGGATGCTTAGCTATTGTGGCTGCAGGAAGGGGCGTGAAAGGGGTGTGGTCCTGCTCCCGCACTCAAGATAACACATTTATCTTCATTAGGATTCAATTGTGACTCGACTGGAATAAGTTGTGCTTAACATACACATAATTCACCGGAAAACGTCTTGAAAGAGTGAAAAAGTTGTGTTGTCCTATTGAATCAATGGAGAGTTTTCAACCCACCCCAGACCACGCCCCCTGATATGACGCGTAACTGAATGTATTCTAAAATAGATTTCCTTCTTTTAGGTATTAGTGTTTCATTTAAATATTCTCAATGCAGGCTTATGTTTGAAAATGTCGAAAAGTACTTACATACCTGGTGCATTGTGAGCTTTATCGACTGGGATATTTAGTTGTACACGTTTATATACTGTAACAGGATATGTTTGAGAGCGAAAGGGCACAAATGGGCTTTGAGTTTGGATGTTTTGGTGCGGAAACCCAAATATTTCACGTAACACATCCAAGTTACACCAACATTTTATATGTGTGTTGTTCTCCTTGTTTAGGCATTAACTTTTTTTTTTTCTTTTCAACTATCTTTTAATGACACAATTTATATACAATGGTAAGACAAGTAATAATACGTTAAACGGTATTTGAAGTTCTTGTTTTTGTTTTGTAATTTGGTAATAGTCAGGTGCAATAAAAGACCCATTCAGCGCTAATGGAACTGCACTGAGAAGAATCACATTCATAAAAAGAAATGGGATTTTCAGTAGTTTCTCCAACAAAACTAATGATTCGAATATAGGACACACTAGGCATTAACGTAGCTATGCCTGGGCAATAGACAGTAGATCCACAGTGTACATTAAAATAACCCCAGGCAAAATGAAACGCGTAACAATCAGCTTCATAGCATGGCTACCTCTAATGTATGAAAAAAAGAAAAACAGTCAATATATAAATGTGGAATGCTGCTCTGGCCTTGTGTTTTGAAACAGAATAAGGATTTAATATAGAACTACTGCGATGACACTTCTTCTCGCCTCCAAAGAAACATGCAAATGCCATGCTGAGAGCTGAGACAGTACATATGTATAATACATATGTATAATACATATGTACTGTAAGTTCAGACGCCGCTTTCTCTTTGCAGATGTTAGCGCTTTAGCTGTAAGTAGGCTGCTCGATCAGGCATCCCAAAAAGCCAATTGGAACCATTATGTTAAAATATTAATTTCAGTGGAAACATCTTCTAAGCCGTGGAGAACTTGCCTTATGCATGAACAATCTCCATACACATGCAAATGCTCCAGGGAATTAACACAATTTATCCAATTTATCCAAGAGAATGGCTGAAAGATTAATAGCAATCAAAATTTAAATTACAATTGAAATAGTTGATTTTGCAAATAGCAAAGGCTGTAATTTTAACGATACTTTTGTGAAAAGAGAGAAAAATCATTTGAATAAGATAAGACTAAACCATCTGATTCTCTTGAGAGTTCACACTTGAGAGTTCACATTGTGATTGCTTGATTGGTTGCGCCTGCAGTCAGAGCATGGCCGAGGCTGGCCAGGGGTAAAATAAAGAACATGTAAGTGTCTGAGTAGACCGGCGTGTTAAAAGGAAATGCGCAGGTGTTTTAACATTTGTGAGAACACTGAAATACTAAACGTTACACTACACTTTCCAAGCCCCTCAGATAACGTGCGGAAGAAACTAATCTTGGCCTCAAATTACTATTTTGTTCCAACAAAATGAAATTTGTGCCCTACAAATACAAACATTTGACCAACAATTGACCTAATTTGTTCCCGCAGTCAATTTGTACATATGCAGGTACGGTATATTGTAAAGAATGAATGAATTAAACCTATATCTACTTGATATGCAAAAAGCATAGATATGCAGATGTGTGCAAAATCTATACGTCGCATATTGATGAGCAAAATATATGATCAGTTTAAGAAATCTTTATTTGAGTTATTATTTATGTAACATTTGTACAATTTGTGGGAATGATTTGGCTAATTTGCGTAGACAAAACAGTAATTTGAAGCCACAAATACAATCATTTTCTTACCCACGCCATCAGAGGGGGCGTGGTAATTAAGACCTCAACAAATTAATAACATTTGTATTAGTGTAACATTTAGTATTTCAGAGTTCTCACCAATGTTAAAATACCTGAGCATTTCTTTTGAACATGCCAGCCCCCGTCATGCTCTGATGTTAGACAGTGACGTGTGACCGCTCAAAAGAATCAGATATTTTACTCTTTTTTCTTAAATCAACTCCGCATACATGAACTGTGATTCAATTCCTATTTTTCCTATGCTGTTTTCAGATACACCAAGATGAAGACGGCAACCAACATCTACATCTTCAACCTGGCTTTAGCGGACGCCTTGGCCACGAGTACGCTGCCCTTTCAGAGTGCCAACTACCTGATGAGTACCTGGGTGTTTGGGGAAATCCTCTGCAAACTCATCATCGCCATCGACTATTACAACATGTTCACCAGCATCTTCACCCTCACCATGATGAGTGTGGACCGCTACATTGCCGTGTGCCATCCAGTGAGGGCGCTGGGGTTCCGAACGCCGGTGAAAGCCAAAATGATCAACGTTCTCATATGGGTCTTGTCGTCAGCCATCGGGGTGCCCATAATGGTGATGGCGGTGACCAAAGTGGATAGCAATGGTAAGTGCCTGTTTCGTAGCACTTAAAGTTTGTATGGAAGATTTTCATTTCAAGTATAAAAATACATTACGTGGACATAGTGGGGCCAGTAAAACCTTCACCAATAGAAAACGAGGATACCTTGTCACCTATTGGCTTTAGGCTCATCAATCAAACTCACAACGTTCCTAGTGTAACAGACCAGACTACGTATTTTGAGTACACCATTTACTCAAACACCTTATGCACCAAGTAAGACGCAGTTTACTCCAGCCCCGCAGTTCTCAGCTGTTTCTTCAAACTGTAAATTGATATGCCCATGTGATATGCTTTGAGGGAGAATGATGTGATAGAAGCAGCAGCACTGACTCCGGTTGTAAATATGCATATTTTCCAGCGTAAGGAGGAGGCGTTACTTCTTAGGAAGCATGAATACTTAATCACCTTTAAGTATTCAAGTGAACAAGTTTGACATCTTTTTTCCAGAGTACTCCGGCTTGTCCCTTCAGCCTAAATCTTGCATCGTTTTGCCTTGATAGTCCTGCCCATGGAACCTTTTGCAATCCCATTTTCTTAAGAAGGTTCCTCAGGGTCTGTGTGGTAGCCTATATTGGTCCCAACAGGTTACCTCAGTGGCATATATCTCCCTGAAAACAATAATACCTTAATCCTTTACACTGGGATTCTGTCACACCAAACAAGGTTTACTGTGGTGTGAATAGGATCTACAGGACCGACAGGAGCGCAAGTTTACATGATTACAAGTAGTCATTCACTAAACTTGACTAAAAACTGTTGTTGCAATCCAAACAATAAACTTGAACATAAAATGTCAGTGAAAGTATACAGTCATACGCCCTATGTATTTGCCTTATCTGCCCCTCTTATCTGCCCCACTATTTCAGTTCAAATGTGAAAATCAATGTTTCCGTTTTGTAGATGTCTAAGGTTATTTCAGCTCCATCTCGGTCATAATTTTTTTTGTGATTGCCTTTTTTGCTGTGGCTAAAAAGAACAATCTAAAGATTATCGATTATCTCCATCGATGAAGCCCTACATGTCAAGTCAAATAGAATATTGGTGTTGAAGACATTCTGCAGTGCCTCATTGATCTCAGTCCAGTTTTATGAACAATAGGACCGTCCCATAATGCATGATAGTGATGAGCCACTTGACAACCACAGTTTCCTCTTGCGTATTCCTTCCGCAGACTCGCTCCAGACCTGCGGCCACAATGCTCCGAGGTAGGGATGGCCCGTGAATCAGTTTCGGCACCAGTATCAGTATCAGCCGATATTTGCCACCAATATTTTTGCTTTGCTACTCTTAATATATGTTCCCATGTCTAATTCCCACTTTGTCCTTTGCTGCGGAACTATATTATGAGTGAATCTTACATGTTGTCCCTGCAAAATGTATGGAAAATAAATTTCAATGGCTATGTATGGATTGGATATTTATGGTTGTAGAAAAAGATTCAGTTGTAGTCATCTGGACTCGAAGCAAGAAAGTTAAATGAGGTGATTAGCTTGCTTCAACTACTTTAAAAAAGAGCAGCTTAATTATAATTTTCTCATTTCTCATTGTCAACCATGAGTGAAGAACATGTTTCAGCATAATCTTTCCCCTGCCAAATTACGCCTCACAAACACTGACTCTCGTGCTCGTGCGGTTCAGGATCCACACAGGTTCCTCGCAGCAGTGTTGGGTAGTGTTATTTTTAAAAGTAACTTGTAACATTACCTCGCTGCTGCCCTGGAAATAACGTGTTACGTTACTGCGCGACCAAAGAGGTTTGGTAGTTTTTCCTGGCTGAGAAGGAGGGTCCAAGGACAGGGGAGTGTGGGACATCTGTCTGAGGACACGGGATGCTGGGACATTACCAAGTCCCTATGAACATTGTTTTATTCTGTTTTTTCCACTGTAGCCCCTCGAGGTAACTACTGTTGTGATTTTGGGCGTTACAAAAATAAATTGAATTGAATTGAATTGAATAAAAGTAAAGCGTTAGAGTACTCTTGCGTTACCTATAATTCATTAAAATATCAAATAACCGACCAAAGTAAATGCATTTGACAGAGCTTTATTTATCTTTAATGTTGACAGATGACCACAGTACAATGCCATTCAATCAGAATCAGAATCAGAAAGAGTTTATTGCCATTGTCAATGAACAAAATTCACAAACATAGGAACTTGTCTCGGCCTTAAGGTGCAACATAAAACACTGAGCAATAATAAAACAACATATATTCAATCAAAAAAGGGCATGCATTAAGAAACAATTTAAAATGACTATACAATAAAAATAAAAATAGGCATTTCTATGTACACAAGTTTACAGTTATGTTTAAAGTTGTAGTGCAGAAAGTGACAGTGCAGTCAGTGGTTGAATACTGCAGTTAAAGTGACAGGTGTTTTGAAGTGTTCATGAGTCCAACGGCAGAGGGAAAGAAAACTATTCTTGTAGCGGGAGGTTCTGGTCCGGATGGACCGTAGCCTCCTGCCTGAGGGGAGTGGTTCAAATAGACCATGTCCAGGGTGAGAGGGGTCAGCTGTGATCCGACCTGCTCGTCCAAGAGCCCTGGAGACGTACAGGTCCTGAAGAGATGGAAGTCTGCAGCCGATCACCTTCTCAGCAGAACGCACAATGCGCTGTAGTCTCTGTTGTGTCCCTGGCTGTGGCTCCAGCGTACCACACGGTGATGGAGGAGGTGAGGATGGACTCAATGATGGCCGTGTAGAACTGCACCATCATCTGCACTGGCAGCTTGGCTTTCCTCAGCTGCCGCAGAAAGTACATCCTCTGCTGGGCCTTCTTGATGAGGGAGCTGATGGAGGGCTCCCACTTGAGGTCCTGGGTGATGGTGGTGCCCAGGAAGCGGAAGGAGTCCACGGTGGTGATGGGGGAGTCTGTCATGATGAGGGGGGGCTGGGGGGCTGTGGCTTTCCTTGAAGTCCACGAATCATCTCCACTGTCTTCTGGGCGTTGAACTCCAGATGTTACCGCTGCACCAGGACACCAGCCGGTCCACCTCCCTCCTGTAGACAGACTCATCCTCGTCCGAGATGAGCCCGATGAGGGTGGTATCGTCCGCAAACTTGATGAGTTTTACGGAGTCGTGGCTGGAGGTGCAGCAGTTTGTGTACAGGGAGAAGAGCAGAGTGGAAAGTACACAGCCCTGAGGAGCTCCGGTGCTGATAGTCCGAGTGTCTGAGACATTCTTCCCCAGCCGCACGCACTGCCTCCGATCCATCAGGAAGTCAGTGATCCACCTGCAGGTGGAGTCAGGCACGTTGAGCTGGGAGAGCTTGTCCTGGAGCAGAGCAGGGAGGATGGTGTTGAAAGCAGAGCTGAAGTCCACAAACAGGATCCTGGCGTAGGTTCCCGGGGAGTCCAGATGCTGCAGGATGAAGTGGAGTGCCAGGTTGATGGTGTCGTCTACAGACCTGTTGGCTCTGTAGGCGAACTGCAGGGGGTCCAGCAGGGAGGAGGTGAAGGACTTGAGGTGGGGCAGGACCAGGCGTTCAAATGACTTCATGACTACAGACGTCAGCGCCACAGGCCTGTAGTCATTAAGTCCAGTGATCCGGGGCTTCTTGGGGACAGGAACAATGATGGCAGACTTGAAGCAGGCTGGGACATGGCATGACCCCAGGGAGGTGTTAAAATGTCTGTGAAGACGGGGGATAACTCTCCTGCGCAGTATCTTAATGTAGCGGCAGGGACGCCGTCTGGTCCAGCAGCTTTTCGGGGTTGGATTTCCGAAATAGCCTGTGAACATCCTGTTCCTGAACTGAGAGGGTGGTGGGGAGGTGGGGGTGACCAGGTTGTGGTTGGCGGAGTGGCCACCGTGGGGGAGGGTGTGGTCACATCAAACCTGGAGTAGAAGGTGTTAAGTTGCTCAGCAGTTTTCGATTGTCTGCAGCAAGGGGGGCTCGGGGCTTGTGGTTGGTGAGGAGCCGGAGCCCCCTCCACACGGAGGCGGGGTTGTTGTCAGAGAACTGCTGCTTCAGACGCGTATTGTACTGTGATCTCGCTCGAGAAACCAATAAGCACGTGTCGGCCTGTCCACGAGCAATGAGAAACATCACTAAAACAACATTATTGGATTAACGATGCTAATGAAAGCGCTTGTTTTAAACTGTCGTTTATTTAAATCAAACTCACTGGTTTAATTCTGCGTTAGCACTTGTGTATACCTGGTTTGATTCTTTGTTAGTCCTGGTACAGACCAGACTGGTTCTAGTCTAGTCCTAACTTAATTCTGGTTCAGTTCTGGATGGGCAATTTTGCAAAGCAATGTTGGTAAAGTATTTTGTTTGTTATTTCTCACAAAACTAAAATCTAGCAGGAGTTACTTTATTGTATTAACCAATTTTATTGAAATTGTGCGACCCAAAATGTTGTTACAGTGGCATGTTGTGCACTTCCGGACCAGAGACCATGGCCCAAAAAAAAAATCTGGCCCTAAGAAAAATCTGACCCTCGGGAAAATAAAGTTGACTAGCCCTGCTCGAACCCGTTACCAGCTAATGTGTTACACCCAACTCTGACTTGCAGATCGCCTTTTACACCAACTCTAGTCCACTGTGGTCTGTTTTTGACAAACGCATCCCGCATCATGATACATGTCGTTTCACACTCGTCTAATGACCTGAAAGGGTCAGACCACTGAGGTCTCCAGCAAAGATAGACTTCTTGTGGGTTCCAAACCGCACCCGGACCGGAGTCAGTGTACACCAGGCGTTAGTCTTTCTCTCATTGTGATATTAAACAATGGCAGAATAGACAAAGGCAAGGTTATCAGAAAAAAGTCACTACTGTATATTTGCATTTACAGAGAACTCCAAGTTCTCTAAACAATCAGAATCAAATGAGAAAATCAGTTGAATGTCTCCCCTCCTCTGCTCCTAGTGTGATGAGACTGCAATAGTACACCACTGCACACGCACTTCTACATATGTGTTTTTGGGATCTTTGAGATTTGAACCACGACACTTCAATCGTAGTTCCCTGGTCTCCATGCATTTTGAAAAATGTGCTTAAATTGGGCTAGGCCATTTATCCAGTGAACAAAATTTCCCCAAAATGTATAAACTAGACACACACAAATAGCTGCTTATCTCACAGAATGTAGATAGAGGTGTTATAATGCATTCTGAACGACAAGAAAAACAACTGCAGATATAGGCCTTTAAACCTGAAACGAAATATTTGCTTCAAAAATGTTGCAAACAAGGTAAAATATGTAATTATTATTTGATGTGTGATCATTTCAGAGTTCCTCAGTCTCCAATTAAATGAAACTGCTGAAACGCATGAGCCCATTGCGATATTTGCAAAGGACAACATAATCCATCAGCAATCAACATTTCTCAGTCTGTTGTGGTTGAATGGAACAGTGGATATCAATCTCCAGCGTGTTTGTGAAGTGACTGGGCTGTTAAAGTGAGACTGACAAATGCTGGTCGCGCGCTGATGTCCTGCTAATAGCTGCTGCTGGGACTTTGCTGAACAAGTGTGTGTCCCCCCCCCCCGGAGACTTCTAAATCGAACAAACTGTCAAGCCCGCTCTGATCTGGCTGCAAAGATTAGACCCACAAACTTCCTGAAACTGAGAAACACCGGTTTGTCAAAGCAGTATTCCTTTATAATACTGAACATAGGAGCAATATAATAGATGGATAATCAATAATAATTCTGTAAGATTTTACATTATAAATCAACAGAAATTCCAGCCGTACTGATGCACATGGATAACAATGGTAATCTAACATCTAAAATGTTGGTCTACTACTATTAACAAGAACCCAACAGAGCAACATTTTGTACCATCTTCTGGTCTCGACACCAGTTTCTTGATGGTAACTGTAAAGCATTCATTGGAAGCAATTTCACTTTTTGTCTGACTTTGTTCGAATAAATTACTCAGTAGAAAAGGATATGGTGACAATTGTACAAATGTAGCCTTTTTTGGCAACATAGTATATATAGTGAGTTGTTTTGGTCCAGAGGCCGAAGCATAAAAGATGGCTTCAAAACAACACACATCTCATTGTTGTTATAGCAACTCCGGTGCACTGCGGTCGTATTTGACTATCGCCACGCAAATTCATGTAGTTTCATGTGAGAACACTCTACTGAGCTGAAAACCACTCCAGACTGCTGCGGTGTCCGGCAAAATTAGAATTTGCGGATTCTTTTAAGCACTTTCTAAGTCATATGGAACCGTACCCAGCATTAATCATCATGACAAAATTGGTTCATAAAAATGTCCTGAAAGTTAGTTTGCACTTTCATTGTATTCTTTATTCCTTTCTTTCAGGACGAACCATGTGCATGCTGAAGTTTCCTGACCCAGACTGGTACTGGGACACCGTCACTAAAATCTGCGTCTTCATCTTCGCCTTTGTGGTTCCCGTCATGGTCATCACAATCTGCTACGGCCTGATGATCCTGCGCCTTCGAAGTGTACGCCTGCTCTCTGGCTCCAAGGAGAAGGATCGCAACATGAGGCGCATCACCCGCATGGTCCTGGTGGTGGTAGCTGCCTTCATCATTTGCTGGACCCCCATCCACATTTTCATCATTGTCAAAACGATGGTGAAGATCGAGAAACGGAACCCCTTCGTGATCGCAAGCTGGCATCTCTGTATCGCTCTGGGTTACACCAACAGCAGCCTCAACCCTGTGCTGTATGCGTTCTTGGACGAGAACTTCAAACGCTGCTTCCGGGATTTCTGCCTTCCGTGCCGAACTCGCAGCGATGGGAATAGCCTGAACAGGACAAGGAACACCACAAGGGAGCCCGTGTCTGTGTGCGGCCCGACGGAAGCTGGGAAGAAGCCAGCATGACTAGGCCTGGATAAGGTCTCCCGGGGTTCGCGATCCCGGAGGGTCCAGCAAGATTTACAGTCAGAACTCACTCAAATTTCCACCACAGAGTTTTAGCAGATAAATAAGACTGCTCATTCTCTTAATTTAGAATGACCGGAACTGACAAACTAAAACGTGATTTGCCCTGAAAGGAAAAATTGGCACATGATGGTGCTTAACAGTTCAGAGGGATGTAAGATCTTTTATTTCCACAGCCTGTGTTGAAAAAGACATAACTTTGCAAATATTGGAATCAGGGAGGACATTGGCATGACTAGACACAGATATGGTTTGAAATCTTGGAGAATTCATCAACACACTCGAATTTCAGCGAGGACAATGAAAGAATTGAACTGTAAAAACAAGAATATGAAATTGTATAAAACAAGACTGTGAAGGAAAAATACATCTAGTTGAAGTTAGTATCGGACACCCAAGAGGGTTCTTTGACGAACAACTGTCAAAGTGTATAATGACATTGATATTTTATATTCACAAACGCTTTTAAAAAATCCAATGCGTTCCAGTATCCCACATAATCTGTGTTCATTGTATGAAAAGCCTTACACATCAAAACTTCACCACCGTTTCACCGACAGCCAATGATAAATGGCTTGTTATTGTTTCAGTACAATTACAGTACAGTGGCACTTTCCCATTGTTAGCTGAAGTGCGGATTCCACCAAGAAACAATGGAAAGCGAACTTTAGAACGTTTTTAGAAAAGTAAAATCATCAAGCACGGAACTGGAAAGTGGGTGTTTTCTCCTCACAAAGGGGTTTTCACACATTTCAGCGTTGGAAACTTGAAATTTACTTTGGAGTAAAAACACATTTCAGGACTTGACAAAATAAGTTTGTCTGGACACAGAACAAACAAACACTCCAAGGACAGTATTGTTCGCCATTTCAAAGGACAACTAAAAATGTATTTCTCACACTCAATACTGTACGGGCCGCTGTTTTGTTTTGAATCATTTATTTGCCATAACCAGTCTTGACGTAAATCAAATTCTAATCTATGGACTGATTTATGGCATTCTATCTTTGCATACCAGATGTGACGGGAAAACGCAAGCTTTAGAACTTGTTGCAGACCAAATATATGTTGATGTAAATGTTGTTAAGTCAAAAAGAAGCTTGAAGGTGAGATATGATGGATTGTTTACATGAATGTAAATTGTACATAAAACACTTGACAGCTTTTGCAAACATAAAATGTTATTGATGCAAAGATTTCAAAACGTGCCTGTGTACTGTACTGACACTTTTCCAAAGTCGTACTTCGACAGCAAAGGACATGTGGACCCCTATCATGGATTCCTGTCTTGATTTTTTTCTCATCGTGTGATGGTTCCACCAAGGTTGTGAAAATATACATTGATGAAAATACAATATGTGCGTGCTAAGGTCTCAGAGTATTTGTTGTTTGAAATGTACTGTATAGTGTATTCTCTATGGCTAGCTGCAGTTAGCATCATGCTTTATATGTAAATTTGGCTTTTGTTTTTGTAATCATTCAAAAAATCAAATGGAAAAGGCAACACAGTGGACACTTTTTTTTGCTAAAATAAGAGATGTAATGACAGTGTATTATTTAGGATTTGTTTTGTTCAGAGACTGGTAGTATGAGACACAAAAAACATCTCTGTCAGGGGTACTGTTTTTACACTCACACACAGATATAGATAGATATATATATAAACAGTGACTTTGGGGATGTTACAGAAGAGGAATCTTTTGTTTCGAGACTTTTGGGTGAAAACGGCCCACAGTGAGCATGCAGCTTTTGTCCTCAAGATGGCAGTAGCAACAACTGTGTGACGTCACTTCGGACCCATGGTCAGGTAGTGTGCAGAACAAGATGGTTTGGGCCCAGGGTACAATTCCGAAGAATTTGACAGTGTGATACAGGATTACTCAAAGTTACTCAGTGTTGCTTTACCATGGTAGTGTTGTGCCACAGTTTTTATTAATCTCTTACTGCTGTAGATCTATTTCGTTGCTAGTATTTTTCAGTGTTCAAACAAGCATGTTTAATGTAAAAAATATATTTACCAATATGGAGTTAGCTGTAAGGATGTACATTGCATTATAGGATACAATTAATGTACACTATATAAGAAATACTTTTCTAAAATTTGTGGAATAAAGGAAAATTGTATTTTGGCTGGTTCCATCACTATATTATGCACAACATTTGACTGTTTTATGTGCACAGAATAAACAAAAGAGCGGCAGTAAGAAAGTCAAAAAGAGTTAAACAAGCATTTCAGAGAGTTTGCACTAAAGATCGACCGATATGTTGTTTTTTTTTTAGTGGTCGATAAATTCAACCACAGCCCTGTTTTACCACAAACCCAGAATAGAATAGTGTTGACCCGTTAATAACTTAAAGTGTTAATATAAAGCTTAAACTATGTGTGTTAGAATAAAGCTTATGTGTATTCTGTAGGCGGAGGATGGATCAAAACAAAATATCGGCTACTGCTAGAGAAGTATGGCCGATAAATTGGCATATATATCTAGTATGCACCAGTATTATTTAATGATAAATGTACACATTACACATTCAAATACTGATGCTAAATAATGTGTATTGAGTCTCCAAATAATTGAAACTGTTCGGCATATTTCAACACAAGAGCTAACGCGGCGTTAGCGAAGGAGCGACTAATCCATCACCGACGTAAACGCCTCCGTCCGTCCGCGGTTGAATGGAGCAGTGGGTAATCTATTTCCTGCTCGTTTCCTAAGTGACTGGGTTAAAAGAGTGCGCTGATGTCGTGTTAATAGCTTCTGCAGGGACTTTGCTCAACAAGCGTGTGTCCTTCCCCCTGGAGACTGTCAAACCGACCGCACCGTGAAGCCTTTTCTGATCTGCTTTGTTGTCTCCTCCAGAACAAACTGTCCTGTCTCTCCGATCATCCCGCGAAACACATCTACTCTGGCAGCTCTCTTCACAGCTACTTCTCGACGGGCCCTCAAATGTCACAATGCATCATGTTCAAGAAGCGAACAGGTGGTTTTCTGTTAGACTACAAAGCCAAGTGTTAAAGAGTAAGTGTCAGAAATAACGATCAAACCATGTTGGGATAGGAGTTTATTTACTTTATTAGTACCCTGGGGTAAATTCGTTTGCAGTGGTTAAGAGGCATCAAGCAGACATCAGAACTTCAACACAATAACTTAATACATACAAAATCAATTAGAGATAGTCTTGCCCAACCAAAGATCCTCACATTTTCAAACTAGATTGTGTAAATTTTAATGAAGAAATGGAATGTTAATTGCTTCTTTAATGTATTTTATAATCAATACTGTTCTGTTACATATTTATGTACAGATAAAAATAAATGTATACTGTATATATATTTATATTTTTCATTATAAGGCAAGACATCTCAGGTAAGAGAAGGATGTTGGGGTCGTCAACATATCCACGTGTAAAATAGGGGTCACTGGGTGAAAAAGGTTGGGAACCACTGGATTAGTGCCGAATGACTTGATTCAAGAGGAAAATGGCTGCTGTCTCTGTTTCTTTTGGTCCTGCCTTTTGGCCCGATGGCAGGTACTGAAACAGACCGTTCAGGGGTGGTTCTGTGTGTGCGGACCCCATGCTTCCATGTGGCTGTCCAGTTTATCAGCGTATTTCACCATCTGAATGAAACATATTTCTGGTCTGACACATTACCAAACCACAAAGACAAACAGAAGACTAAGATGAACTTGATAAAAGCAGAATAAAATAAAGACGTTAAAGTGTGGCTATAATATTCCACAGAATGGCATAACGTGTCCCGAACCCTAACCCAAAGTATGGTTTTAACTTTGTTACTGTATGTCGGTGACTTTTCACCTCCAGAACTTTACATACTAAAATAGTCAAGAAATTAAGATCAATTAGCAGTGTTCTTCGTGATGGTTCAAAATTCTTTTAAATCTATATTATTATCTTTTGATTATTTGACACTGCATTTTAATGAACGTACATGATTCCGTAAACTCGGCAGATTGTGGCCGTGAGCCTGGGGGCAAGGTGGGGGAAGTGCCTTGCTCATGTACAACATTATGCAGTGACAGTAGCTCAGTTGGTAGAGTGCTCGTCCTTTGAATCCCATTAACAAAGTTGGTACAGCCCGGTGCACTGACCCGCAGGTGAATTGTGTCCGACTTAACCTGCTCACCCTGGTGTCTACGCACTCTGGGGAGAATGGGTGAGTAGTTCATTGAGTGCCTAGAAAAGCGCTAGTTAAATGTGACCCTTTGTTTTGCTACAGCGACAGTGCATAAGCAGCAGTCTCCCATTAAAGTACTTCTGATATCAGGCATTTTAACGTTGGCTACCAATCTACCTTAAAGGGGCGGTAACGCTTGTTTGAGAAAAATTTAATAAATTGCCTAGCAGCTCTTAGGGTCAAAATGAGAGATGAATTTGCATCTAATTATAATGTCTAATGTTTGTTAGCTTTACCGTGAAGGAAAAGCTAGCGTACAAAGTAAAAAAAAGCTCTTAAATAGGTGAGAAATAATGTTAGACTGCTGTAAAAAATGAACTATTTAATGTTTTTAAAAACACCTTTAATATTCATCGTGGCTCAGATTTCTTAGTTGTTCAGACAGTGATGGAGAGGTCTAAGTTATTAACAATGATGCGAGGAGGCCCTGTATGGATTATTGCTTTAAATGAGAGCTATTGATTACAGATACAAGCAAACAGCACATACCATCTGTGATTACTGCTCTCCTCTTTAATCCTCTCATCCTTCAGCAGACAGTTTGTGATTGAGGTGACCTTTGCCTAACAGTTGAAATAATCAGCTTTCAAGTCAATTTTCCGCAGTAAGGTTTTCCAGTTATTGTTAGTTTATTAACATTTGCGCCCGAGTCGTATGTGACCGTGTTGGAATTGAACTCCACCATTTGGGATTAAAATTGAGCAGGGCGCGCATAGAAACTACAAAGAAATATTTAGGTCACTTGATACGCAAATGTGAAAAGTAGCTCATGCCGAGGTGGATCGTTCACACACTTTATTTAGTAACCTTTTTCATTGCATTGGAGTAGTTTTAATACGCCATACTTTTACTCCTACTTTGAGCGATATATTTTACAGTGTAATATTACATTAGATACATTAAACATTTTGGTTACTCCTCTCTCTGTGAGTCTGTTTACAAGTGACGACCATACTGTGTAATTAGTTGGTGTAAAATCTCATTTGTCCGGGAATGATCCATCATGGAAAACGTTTCAAAGTTATTCACCTGGACAATGTTTTTAAAATCAAGACGTTTCAACTTCCATCGGAAAGTCATTTTCAGCTCCCTTAGATTGAAAATGACTTTCAGATGGAGGTTGAAATGTGATACTATAATTATAAGCCTCTATACACTGGTGTAATTCATAATGTGATTTTATACTATAAGAATTCAATTTATTTTTTCAATTTAATTTGTTTATTCAACACCCAAAATCACAACACTGGTTGCCTCAAATGGCGATAAATAATTAATAGGGCGGTTAAAACGTTAAAAAAAGGTCTGCAAAAATTATTAAGCCTAAAACAATATAAATGAGCTATAAGTTTGCGAAAAAAAAATTGTATTTCATGTTACACTAATATTTTTGCTATTATTTATTTTGAATTGTAATCATATTGTCAGTATTCAGTAAGCCTGAATTAGTTTGTGAATTGATTGGTAATGCCTTCACTCACCACTAGGAGGGGAGAATGCTGCACTAGCTCCGTGCTCCGGAAATGAGGCTTTGTTGGATTCTGCTTCGGCGAATCGCTGCAAAACGGGCAATTGAATGTGAATTTCAGTTACTAACAAGTCTAAGAATGTTTTATTTTGCTCTGACATTTGCATGTGTTATGTTTCTAATGCTGGAGAAAGTAAGACAAAACGCGGTAACTGCACTGGCAAACAGCAAAAAGTAGCTGATTTAAGAGTTTTACAAGTATTTTGATATATTTCACCTCAAAACATGACGCAATTTGTCATCTTATACCTCCTGTTCCATGTAAAACAATCAAGTAATCTGCATAATAACATGATAGGAAGTATAAATGTGAGTGCTTTTTTTTTTAACACAGGCATGTCCAAACTACGGCCCGGGGGCCAAGTAGTACTTCTTACTCTAAAATTGGAAAAATTCAAGCAGCGTTCTACCAACCTAATATTAATGTTCCAAGTCTTATTAAAGGTGCTGAGGCTCATGGAAACTGTGTCAAATGAAACATTTCGAATGATTCACTTCATTGTCGGGTGGTCTGTGGCCCTCTGCTCCGTATATATTTCAAAATGCGGCCCTCGGTGAAAAAAGCTTGGACACCCCTGGTTTAACATGTTAAACCATAACATGATAATGATGTGTTAAACAATGCTTTTACAATTTCAACATTTAAACAATCAGTTAAAGAAACTAAATAATAATAATAATCAATGATCATATAGAATGCACCGATGCAGCAGGAGAATAAACTTCTCAGATGGTTTTAGTAGCAGAGGGCAGTATATGGTCCGTGATGCTCATTTTTGCGTTCTTATGGCAACATAACATCTGCTAGCAGCTTCTCCATGCTAATAGCACTGAAGCCTCTGGGGAGACATTGGAACAAACCTTACGCATCGACTTTTAGGTTCCTATCTTAAATCACAGGCTCTGTTAATTTCCTCTTCCTCAAAATAAAGACAACTCCACAGATAAAGAAGATCCGTCTGTTTTCAGGTGAAACTGGCAAAGATTTATCTCACGAGGCCCTAGCCCAGGGCTAGTCAACTTTATTTTCCCGAGGGCCAGATTTTTCTTAGGGCCATGGTCTCTGGGCCGGAAGTGCACAACATGCCACTGTAACAACATTTTGGGTTGCACAATTTCAATAAAATGAGTTAATGCAATAAAGTAACTCCTGCTAGATTCGAGTTTTGTGAGAAATAACAAACACAATACTTTACCAACATTGCTTTGCAAAATTGCCCATCCAGAACTGAACCAGAATTAAGTCAGGACTAGACTAGAACCAGTCTGGTCTGTACCAGGACTAACAAAGAATCAAACCAGGTATACACAAGTGCTAACGCAGAATTAAACCAGTAAACAAGATTCTTATTTTATGTTTTCAATATTTGGAAGATGGGCCGTGGGCCGGATTAAATTGCTTGGCGGGCCTGATTTGGCCCCCGGGCCTTATGTTGAATAGCCCTGCCCTAGCCTGTAGTGGTTACTCTGACTCATAGCTCTGCCCTGCTGAATTCCAGCCTCCTGGCAGCATTTGCAGGCTTAATTGACAGTACTGATGAATACAAGAAGATTAGAATGAGGCCAAGCAATTAAACTCCTGCAAGACAACTGTAAATCAATTATTCAATTCTCTTGGTTCTTTCTCTCTATTTTCAGGTAAAGGTGACCAAATGTTATTTCTGTGTCATCTGTACATTGTTCAGACCTAAGCCTTGTTTAGTGAAGCTAAGGAAACAGTTTATTTGTGTGTTTTAAGCTCAGGTTTTTCTGTGCTTGTGAATTTGCCCTCCACCATCCTGTGTCACGCAAACAACACGGTGCTAATGTTACAAAGCTAGGAAACATTCTTTTGTCATTTATTTGAGAAAGGTCTGGCTGCCATGTTGAGTGGAGCTCCACTAGCTCCACATCCAGATTGGTTTAATACTCAACCATTGACCATTGACCCCTAACTCTAACCTTACCAACTTTTACATGTAGCTATCATAAATTAATAAATATATGTTGTATGTATATATATTTTTATTATTAATCAGTGTTTTATGTTGCACCTTAATGCCGAGTTCCTATGTTCTGATATATATATGTATATTATGTATATACCGTATTTTCCGGACTTTTAGCCGCTCCCTATATAAGCCGCATTTGCTCTATTTTTAAAAAAAACGAAAATAAAACAATACATAGGCGCACCTTTTGTATAGGGCCGCAGAAACTCTTTCCTTGACTTTTGCATCGCATGAGCCGTCCCGCTGTCCCCCCTCCAGCGTGCTCTCCCCTCCAGCGTCTCACTCGTACATTCATTGATGTTAAGCTTGCGTGCAGCCGCGCGGTTTCCTAGCAAGATCGATGGCCTTCAGCTTAAAACTTGCTTCATACGAACTTCTTCGTTTGGGTTCCATAATGATGGGGCAAGAATTTGAAAATAAATTTATAGTTGTTAATTTGTCGTCGTGTTCTATTTGCTAGCTGAAATAAAAAGCAACATCTGCTTCTTGCTTAACTTTCTGTAGTTTTGAATGATAATTCCGGTAGTTTTCGCCCCTAGCGGTGAAAAAAAAAAACCACAGAAAAAGCCGCAGCCTCTAAATAAGCCGCATGGCTCAAAACATCTGACAAAAAGTAGCGGCTAATAGTCCGCAAAATACGTATATACATACACATTGTATGTATACAATATACACATTTTATATATATATATATAATATATAAATATATATATATATATATATAATATATAATATATATATAATATATATATATATAATATATATATATATATAAATGTGTACACAAGTAAAATATTGTTATTTAATATCATTGCATTAAACTCCAGTGAGACAGAACCATATCATGTAACAATTTGGACTTTAATGTTTCTTATATCTTACATTCAAACAGATTTTAACTGTAGTAGTAATTCCCCAAACATGTTTTCACTCTTGAGTAATGTCTAGAGTCACTCTTTGACCTGTCCCATCAGAACAAACAACAAAAGCTCTATGTGAAACCCAGAAGTGCTCTTGCAGTTTTTTTTTAAAGTCTTTATCGGATGCATTCTGATAATTGTCTTCAGGAGCTAACTATCTGCTAGTGCTGTGTTAGTAACTAGCCACACAGCACTTCATACTCTTCTAACGTTCTAATATTTTTGGGTTTGAAAATGATTGGTCTCGTCTTGGGACCATCACTCCTCATGGCCATAATTTGGTTTTGGAGTGTTGTGCATGGGGATTGGTCGTGACATTGGACTGTGCAGTGCCATTTAACGGAGGCGAGCTTATAACAGCACAAGTGACGTCCAGAGGCAGTCCCAGTGCTAGCCGCCGCCATCAGAAAATTAAACAAGCAAGTCCTCTGCAGATTCACACCACTGTATCCAGCTATCACCATGGAGACAGGCAACACCGCAAGATGGCGAGTGCTCTGCCGACAGGCTGAAGATGTTGGGTTTAATTAGGAAGCGTCCCCAGCAGCCACTTATCAATTACCCCGACTATGCTGTCCACAACAACAGAAAGACCGGGCTGCTAATTAACCAGGCTAGCCAATATAGCACACACTTTACTACAGCCTTCTGCTTTTATTACATTAGAGCAAGCCACTTTTCACTTCATATCATGTCACACATTTGAATACTATTCTAATTTGAATAGTTGGAAAATTCATCATCCGTTTTCTTCCCCATCGAATAGCTTGACAAATCTGCCTAGTCTGGACGGTTTCTATGTTTTTCCTGCTAAGACTTTATTGACAGACATGTTTTCCCTTGGTTCATTTCTGTATTCAGATTCTTTTTGGCGAGCTGCATTTCTGCATTCTGATCAATTGTTAAACAGTCACATTTTCCGGTGTGGTTTTGGGGGTGCCAGTGGAGTGGTTGTCTCTGTTTGTCCCCTGACTGTCCCCTGGTTATTGATTCTAATCTCATCCAAAGGGCATATTGTTGTGTCAACACACATTGCCTGTTCTAAATCAACTAAGTCATCATGAGTTAAAAAACTAAGGCTTGGCATTAAAGTATGACCTTGCTCAGCATCAAAACAAATGGGGCGTTTGCAGCCCTACTCGACTCTACTCGGCTCTACTCTACCCCGATTTGGCGCGTTTCTACCTGCCCTTCTTAACCGGTACCGGGTTCTAACCAAGCCAAGAGGCACTAAACTGGGACTCCTTAAAAGTTTGGCATTTCGTTCCAAGGTGTGGAGCTTAGCGTTCAAAATGTTCATTTTTTTATTTCACACAGGGGTAAAGTTAGGGTTAGGGTTTAGGAACTGTTCATTTTTAAATTAAGTGCTTTTGAACATGGAGCACTCGTCCTACCCTGCAACAAAATACTGAAGCTTTAGGGAGTCCTGCGCAAAACTATTCAAACCGGTCACTGTTTGATGAGTGCTGGCAGATGGTTACCATGGAGTTTCCAGGGATATTGATTTGCTGGGGCAGTTTTCATGGAATCAGTACCAGATTGTACTGAGTAAAGGAAACACAACCAGGACCAGTAGGGCCGAGTAAGGCAGGTGGAAATGGACCATAACATGTAAGTTAAAGTCAGTTGAAGTAAGTGCACTATGTAACTTTTCTGGTGGTGGTGTCTACTGCCTGCAGGTATTTGTATACATAGTAATGGCTGTATCTAGCTGTATCTATCATTTATTTAATCAAGTGTTACTCTTCCCTCTTCCTTGAAAAGCACGTGTCCTGTTTACCTTTGTACATTTTTGTCATTTTTAAAACCGAACTGCCTGAAACACTTTTCTCCACGTTAGAAGTATTTTTTCAATATTTGTAAAATGCCAACGGAGAGCCTCTGTGCCATTCTGCAGATATGATTTGTTACTTGGCCACCTGATCGTCCTGTCGCACCCAGCCAAAGAAGAAGGTAATGCGTTTTGCCCAGGAACACAACAGTACGCATTTCAAACAGGGTTCCAATCGATGGCCTCCCAGCTGGTTAGAGCGTAAACCATTTAACCATTTTGCCATCATTATCAATAGGTAAAAGTAGATGTTTTTCTTTGACTTTGAATTCTTTCTTTCCTCCATCCAAAACTCTCTATCCATTTCATTGTAATGCCCTAGACAAAAACAGGTCTATCCCTATCTAGATTCCACCTTGTTCGACCGCTCTCCTTTAAAGCCTAAATGCTTTTTGAGTGGCTGAGGCGATTGCTGTGAGTCGATCGGCCACTGGCATTTTGTCTGATATTGGAGAGTTGGACCAAAATGTGAGCATAAGCGGCTAATGGAACGGGGATAAGAAAAGAACGCCCTTGAGTCTACATGGATTTCAGAAGCCTTAGCTACCAGTTCCTGCCCAAATGGCCCATAAGTGACAATAACATGTGCTTCCTTTGTAAACAAAGATCGATATGGCATGGTATAGATTGGGTTATGTTCCTATAGGGTGTATTAGAGATTATAAAGAGTGGTGTGAGTAGAACGGTAAGTGTATAAGAACAGAATGGTAGAGGATTAGGGAGGGTAAAGGTAATGAATAAAACATGTCAAATGTGCGGCGTGTGCATAGAATATGAAAATAGCGGCACATTGTTGGCCTATGTATTTAAATAGCAGGTATGAGGTGATGGTTAGTGCTCAAACCAAGAATGCCGCACTTGGCCCTCAGAATGGTAATGAAGCTTGAGGGTAAAGTTTTAAGTACCTATTTTTATCAACAAAATGATAAATGCTACAAATGCGACTCCAAATCTCTGCTTTTACCATGAAGGTTATGAAACGTGCTTAGAAATTAATTGTGGAGAAAATTGGAATAGGAATGTGCTAGGAAAGTGAGGAATGAGTCTGGACCGTTAAAAACGTTTTCAAGTTTTCCAAGAAAATTTAGCTTTGGGCTAAATGCTACAACAATGCTATCGCTGCCTGCTGTATCTCATCATTGTGTCAACAACCTTCATTAAGACTCAGTTGTTGTTCTGCCAGTGGCAGTCACGGACAGCGCCACCTTTGTTTCATTTAAGAAACAACTTAACTTAAGTTCTAACCCTAAGCCTGAACTTATTATCAAGGCTTATAAATCTGAACTTTTAAAAGGAATAATATCCAAACTATATCACTGCATAACTAATCTGGACAGCTACTCTACCGAATATATTTAAAACAAATGGGAAACAGAAGGTAACCTTGTTCTGACGGACGAGGAATGGAAAAATGTGTGCACATCCCAGTGGAGGACCACAAAATCACATGTCTGGAGGGAATTCTGTTGGAAAAATGTGTCACGTTTCTTCATAACACCAAGCCAAAGTGCCCACTACTCACAGGAAAATGCTAACTGTTGGAGAAACTGTGGCAGCCATGAGGCAAACCACTATCTGTCCTATTCAAAAATATTGGACTGAAATCAGCAAGGAGTTACAGAGTATATTTGATGTTACCATCCCATTAGATTTCAGAACAATGTACTTGGGTCTAAAAACCCCTACCACGGAAACAATAAACGAATATCTTTGGAATATAATTTTGGCAGCAGGAAAAAAAGCCATCACAAGGAAATGGATGATGATGATGGATGATGATGATGGGGAAAAAAAAGAAACAAGTTAAGGAATGGCTTATCAATTCTCCAAGATGTGACCAATAGAGAGACACCTACAATGTTATTCTCCACAAGTCTGAATGTGTGCGTAAGTGAGTGTGTGTATGTATGTATGAAAGTCGTAGTAGTGAGCACAGTCATACGCACTACTGAATGCACTTTAGTATTAGATTCATGTACTTTTAAGTGATTTCCTGTGTATTTTATCATGTCTTTTTCTACATTGTGTGCATCTTAACCTGCGTGTGCTTTATGCTGTTGGTTTACACTGTTGTACCTGCTTTTACCCCGTCCCATGGGACTACTTAATACATGCTGTCCTCTTAAAAGAAATAAAATAAACTCGACTTGATTTACTTGTGCTTAATATACACATAATGGGCCAGGAAGTATCTTAAAAGAGGGGGAAAGTTGCATTTTCCATTGAACTAATGGAGAGCTGTCACCCACGCTCCGTAATATGATGCGTTCTATCGACAAAACATAGGCCTCCATCACGGAAGGACACAGAATTCAACTTATTCAAGTAGAATATATTATTTATCAAAATTCTTGCATGTTTTCATAAAATGCAAATGCCACGGCCGTGAACCAGTAGTACGCCTCAGATTCTGACCGAGATAAAAGATAATACTGATAGAATTAGTTGCTATGGCCATGTCCGTTATTGATGAATAACATAGTAGAATAGCTGATGCAGTAAAATAGTCCACAAAATATTTTCTTCCAAACAAATCTAAGGCATGAATGAATGAATGTAGCCACTAAAGTGGTTATCACATGTTTTTGATGCTTACCCTTAACTTGTCTTTGAAGTCCATGGACTCATTTATAAATAGGCTTAAAATCCCAGCATGCACCTCTTCATACCTCAAACATGAGCACTCTGACCATCGTTATCAGTACGTATCCTGGCACCTGGACCTGGCTTTTGCTGTCAGAACTGTGAAGACTCCATCAGTGAGGAGAGAAGTGGAGATAGCATTCATCCAGGAGCGGTGGATCTGCTGTAGACAGATGTGTGCATGAGAAGGGCTTACCTGGAGTGCACATGAGCAGTTCCTTATCAGCCCCTCACAGGAGCGTGTGGCGGGCAGGGCACGCAGACATACTGGCTACATATGGAAGGCTTTTGCTACATGAATGGCCCCATTTGTTTTCTCTGCATGCTGGCCCCATTGTCTACATGCAAATTAAGTGTTAACAAAGGCACTGAATGGCCTTCCATAGTCACAGGGTATTATTTCTATTTCTAGTGTGACATTGTGTGTGGAATCAAATTAGAAGTTTTTGAGAAGATATTCCAAACAATATAATACCATTGCAGAAATTGTCCAAAGCACTGAGGATTTCATTTGTTTTATATTACATGCATTCTTATTTATTATTTATACCACCCATGTGTACATTATTGTCTACCAGTCACAATGTGAATTGAAACAAATCCATTCAAGAAAACATTTTGCAGTCAGTGGAGCACATATTGAGTCTTAACATGCATAATTTGTGTGCACATAGAGGCTAAAGCAAAGTGAGGGCAAACTGCCATCAAACAGACAATTTCTTTGATTAAAATGCTTTCCAGGAAGATCCAGACAGCCCTGCTTTTGCTGCCTGTAAGAGGTGAGCCAACGGCCTTTTTTGTTCAGTGGAGGGATCTCCACCGACATCATTCACATTTATCAGAGAATCTAGATTAATGTGTCGCCACTTGTATTTCTAGTATGTTTTTGTTCATCATATATTTTGTTGAAGTGTTTTTTGACAGAGAAAAAAATCCCACACACTGTTTTACTTATAAAGGTGCAATTTTATTTACAGCTGAAGAGGCAACTAGTAATATTGTATTGGCCACTGTTATTGACTGATGTGGGTTAATCCAAGATGTGATCATTGAATGTCACTGTAATTAAAAAAAATCATTATTAGGTGCCAGCACAAACTCTGCCCACCGGTGCATCAGCGCTTGCACTGTTCACAACCATGATCGAAGATGTGTGTGCTTGTTTTAGCTTTAGATATACTGTCAGCCCTGTGTGAATAAGAGGACCACCGGGCCAACTAAAGGTAAGATTGGATTCCGACTGATAAGACAATCACCTCTTACAGTACAAAAATACCTCTATGTTCAAAGCAAATGAAGCTTGCACCCTTCTTGGCCACTCCCATGGGTGTCCGCATGATGGCTTCATTATGCATTACATACTACAGCAGATTGACCAACCATGCAAAACCTCTGGCCCAAATGACTACTCTCTTTGCTATTGTCAACTCATTTGTTAATCATATTTCAACAGAAGATTTATAGAAGACAATTTGTGCCAAGTTGTCAAAAGATCAATACATAATTGATGCGATTTTAATTCTGAGCGGGGGCTGTAGCATGGGGCAGTTGTATCATCAATTACATCCTAAAGAATAGCTAGTTTACATCTACTCCATTCTCACTGTACATGTGCAGTTCAAACGTTTGACTAAATGCATCTAGCTACTCACAAATCCCCATTTAATACGGCACGCTGCTTTCGATAACTGCCCATTTGGAAAGATAGTTTGTGCAGTAAGTGGGATTAAACGCCCTGTACTCTGACACCATTTGAAATTCCTTTTAGCATAGCAACTGCTGCGTTTAGAGGCCACGCGACAAGATGAAAAGATTTCCAATCCTTTCAACGATTCGCAATAATGACTGGGATTTGCCGCTAATGAGGTTGAGAGCCTGGTGCCGCCTAGATGTTCGTTTTTACGTTAGATGAAAAAACAAATGTCATGGAGGTGAGCTGCACTTTGACTTAAATACCAGATAATTAGCGGGTAAAGACAAAGAAGGCAAAGAAGGCATGGAAGGAAAATGTACTTTCACTTTTAAAGGGATATCGCTTTTCTAGCTTCTTGCACCTTAAGCAAACAGATCCTTGGGTAAAAAACTTCATACAAAAGCTTTGTGGAAGCTCTTTCATGTTGTTGTGCAACTGTAAGCTGAGAAGGTGTAAATGAAAGTCAAACACAAAAATACATGGAAACAATAGAACAAGGCCTTCTGAACCTTTTAGAACAAGCCTTGAAACAAACACCAGGAATTCTAAAACCAACATCTGTCGACGTCTGTGCAGAGTATTTCGCACGAATAACTAAATTGGTCCATATAAGAGTGAACAAAAGTCCAGGCGGCATTGGTGGCACACATTTGCACATTTATCAACATACATCAATGACTGAGGTAAAATATTACATTCTGACATATGAAGGCACATCTAGCACTTATTTGCCCAAATTATTTAGGTGCTATTTATGCACGTACTAATGCAAATTTGAAAATAAAAATGATAAAAACATTAACATCAACTTGCAGACTCCAAGACAAGAGAGTTAGAGCGCATAGTTTTGTAGTGTATTTCCACTGTACATAACGTCTCAAATGTTTGAGAGACCTGATTGGTTGGAATACATATAGTGGAACCTTACTATTGGAATCATTAGTAAGGTTTGAACATGCAAAAAGTGTCATGGCGGAGAAGGGCCAACCCCTAACAACTCTCACCTCTAACCCCCTGTAACCAACTATCCTAGAGACATTCACCAGAACAGCAGAAAAGAATTTTAACCATAGTATTGTCAAAAATATGACTGGAGTTGTATTTTTCTTCATTCACACTTGTTTTGGTAATCCTGTTTATGAGCTTGTCTTTCTCTGAGACTCAAAAATCACTCTGCTTGAATTTTCCCTGAATTGTTGTGTCCCTGCGAAACACATCAAACATCAGTGGACTCAAATTGTGTTCACAAAGAACGCGTAGGCTATGCGTGTAGCCTAAGCGCTTCAACTATGTATGTTTTCATTGCTCATCCTCACAGCTAACAGCAGAGAGCACTCAAACGCTCATACGCCTCATTGGACACAAAAGTGTGTTTGTAAAGTGTGTTTTCCGAATGTAGTCCACATTATTCCGATTAAATGAGAACATGTGAAATACTAGTCCCGAAGGGAAAGAAAAAGCATGTATAAAGGTCAATGAAAGCCACAAGAATCAGTAGCGTGTGGTGACTTTTATGGGCAAGCAGACCTGGGGTGTTCATCAATATTTAGTGGATAATAGAAAAGTGAAAAAAAATTAAAATGGGACAGTGGGCTTTGAACAAGATCTCCCAAAAGAAGGGCGAACGCTTATTTTACTGCGCTAAACTCTCATACCTAATCAAATGCTAAATTGATTAAACAAGCTGACTTCACCAACCAATTCATTTCACAAGTTAGCATTCTGTGTTGATAAATGACTGCCTGTATTTCGAACTAACATTTAATCATTGGAAACATGAACAGAGCCTGAACTGCAAACAAAGACTTTCCGCTGCTGTTGTTTCATGTCTCCTCTGCACATGCTCAGTTAGCCCCTCGAGGCAACCACTGTTGTGATGTTGGGCGTTACAAAAATAAATTGAATTGCATTGAAGTAGTTAGGTAAATTGGCAACTGTAAATTGGCCCTAGTGAATGAGTGTGAGAGTGAATGGTTGTCTGTGTGTCTTTGTCGCCGTGTTAACCCTGCGACGAGTTGGCCACTGTCCAGGGTGTACCCCGCCTAAGGCCCAAAGTCACTGGGATAGGCTCCAGTCACCCCAGTCACCCGCGAACAGGAACAAGCGGTAGAAAATGAATGAATGAATTGAAGTAAGGCACATCCTGCAAATCCTCCTTGAATCCCACACAGGTTTATTCAGCGTAGTTTGAGCATAGATCCATGTGTTTGAGGCTGTGGGGTCCTCAGCACGCATGCGCGACCCTCGAAAAGAAGCTGCTTTCCGCTCTGGTTAACACTAGGACCAACAGGATTTTGGATCTACTAGAACTCCCAAGCAATTTGACGGGTTGCGCCCTGACGTAATCAAAAGAAGGATTCTTAGAACACACAAAATATTGGCCTATTTAATGAATATTATCATTGTGCCGAAGTTGACCAGCCTCAGCGGAGGAAGGAGGAAGAGGAGGAGGAGGGTTGTTTGCTTTAGCGAAGCCGCTGTTACAGAGAATATACGCATATTCATTGATTGATCTGGACGCATCTTCCTAAAAAAAGCCAGCCAAATACTACTACAATAGTAGAGAACACAGGATTCGTAAATACCTTGAATATTGGCGCCGTTGCCAAGAATATACCGCTCACGTTTGGCGATGTTACCGGGGCAGCTGAAGCAGCAGGCGCTTAGTTTATTGATCTCGACAGCCTAAAATTCCATAACTATATAATAAAGTCTGTCATGAATAAAATTCCATAACTATATAATAAAGTCTGTCAAATACCTTGAACATTTACAATAGACCTGCTGCCAGTGAGATTTTACCGGCTTCTTTTAGCGGGGGCTTGTTCTTCGTCCTCCGAATGGCTGTCTGGTTCGGCTGAGCTGCCCAAAACCCACGAGTCCTCGAGTCTGACTTGCCTTCACCTCCCGAATGAAACCTCATCTATGTTTTGAAGCATTGCCAGGGCCTCTTGCACGGCTAATCGCTTCAAATCCATTTAACCTTTAGCTTTGCTTTGAGGGACACTAAAGGTGACGTAATGTTTTTATTTCAGTTGAATTGCAATATGGGGATGATATACACAAAGGTAAAGAAAAAATCAAGAGCCCATGAAACTGAAATAGCAACGTAACCAGAATTATTAGACATACAATCCTGAAAACCGTCAAATTGACTGCCTTGGGGGTTCTAGTGTTAAAAAAAGCTCATGTTAGAGAGCAGAGCATGAACGGGCCTCTGAACACGACCACGGACTGAGCAGCTGTGGTAAAAGCAGAACCATGCTTCCCATGCAGTACTGCCCAGTGGCCTGTAGAGGCCACTAAAAGACACCTTGAGTTCATCCAAGCTTCAGCAGCAGAAGTGAGGGGAAAACAGGTTTATTTGGATATATTTTAGAACCATTTATATATAGTTGTGACACACTGTAATTTTAGATTTTATTGGCCAATCACTGATGGCCTTGATTGCCCTGACTGCACGCCACTGACAAGAATACTAGTACATTTACAATGGTGTACTTTTGAACTTTTACAAAATAAAGGCCGTTCAGCAGTACTTTTAACATAAATTTCTTGGCTTTGTGTTGTAGTACGAGGAAGAAGAGAAAATGCCTTCCAATAATCATTTGTCTTGTAAAAGTTGTCAAAGAATACAGCATATCATGATGAAAAATTATATATATCGTGCTGCCCAGTGGGGAGCGGTTGGGGCAAGGCGCACGTATGCCGGGCTCCGGGAGCAGCTCGACACGTGTCGTGGGTTCGGGTCCTGACTTCGTCAATTTACTGCATGTCCTCCCCTCTCTCTCATTTCCCATTTTGCGCTGTCCTCTCCTGTCTAATAAAGCGTGGCTCAAATAGACCATGTCCAGGGTGAGAAGGGTCAGCTGTGATCCGACCTGCTCGTCCCAGAGCCCTGGAGACGTGTTCTCAGCAGAAGCGCACATGGCCTGTAGTCTCTGTTTGTCCCTGGTCTGTGGCTCCAGCGTACTGCACATTCGTGGGTTGGAGGGAGGTGAGGATGGACTCAATAATGGCCGTGTAGAACTGCAACATCATCTGCACTGGCAGCTTGGCTTTTCCTCAGCTGCCAGGAAGTACATCCTCTGCTGGGCCCTTCTTGATGAGGGAGCTTTGATGGAGGGCTCCTCACTTGAGGCGTCCTGTTGGTGTGGTGTGCTGAGGAAGGTGGTAAGGAACTTTCGCACAGTGGTGATAAAGCCTTAAGTTGCTTCAGCAGTTTTCTTGTCATTTGCAGCATGGGGGGTAAGAAGCCGGAGCCCCCTCCACACAGAGGGGGTTGTTGTCAGAGAACTGCTGCTTTCATCGACGTATTATACTGTGATCTAGCTCTCATCACCTCTTTGCTAAATCCACTGCTTTTACACTCTTTGTAGCGCCCCCTGTCTCCAGCCCTGTGCGCTGCCTCCTTCTGCTGCCTCAGTTTTGGAGTGAACCAGGGTTTGTCATTGTTGAAAGTGACTTTGGTTTGTGTTGGTATGATGCTGTCCTCACAGAATCGAATGTATGACGTCACAGTGTCCGTATACTCATCCAAACTATCTGTGGCAGCTCTGAAGACCTCCCAGTCTGTGATGTCCAAACACACGCGTAGCTCCTCCACTGCCTCATTGGTCCACTTCTTAGAGGTCCTCACTACAGGTTTGGAGAGCTTCAGCCTCTGTCTGTACGTGGGGATCAGGTGGACCATGGCGTGATCTGAAAATCCCAGAGCAGCTCAGGCCACGGCGCAGAAGGCGTTACTGACTGTTGTGTAACAGTGATCCAACATGCTCTGGTCTCTGGTCGGGACGTTGATAAACTGTCTGTACTTTGGTAGTTTGGTAGTATCACCCAGGATAATACACAAGGAGTCCAGGGAGGTCCGCTCCACACGTGCACGAATCTGCATCATGCACGTTTGCGCTAGGTGGAGTGGAAACAGCGGCCAGAATGAATGAGGCGAACTCACGTGGAGAGTAGAATGGTTTGCAGTTAATGAAAAGATATTCCAGACCAGTGTTTGAAGATCATAGTCACATCCGATGACAAGGCGTTGTTGATGTAAAAACAGACTCCTCCACCTCGTGTTTTTCACCCGGAGTCTAACACTTTTAACCAAAAGAAGGGCTAATTCTGCAGCAGAAGCTAAACTAACTGGAACTAGATCCGTAGGAGCTGTGGTTCGGATGGATAAGAGCTCTTCACGGGTGTAAGAGCACGCAGACACACAATTGATGAACAAAAACAGACAAAACAAAGCACCGAAAAGCCAAGGCATCCTTCTGCGGCGCCATTTTGGTATCGTATGTAAGTACTGACCAGGCCTTGACCTGCTTACCTTTCGAGAAAAGACTGGGCAACATGAATATGTTGTCTTGATCCAGTGAGAGTTGTTTTGAGTGGTGTATTGATTACTTTTTGGGTCTTATTGATTTTTTTGTTGGTGGAAAACAAAAAGGCAGAAGGCATTTAGATGAAAGACTTGAAATGGTTGAGAGACAAGCTGACAGTAATTTTTATCTCTTTTTCTGTGCTATATTGTTTCAGATGTGGTAGGATTAAAATCACCCCTTTTGCGCACTAAAACATTTGTGAATTGAGTATTGTTTAGAAAACATAACTTTTCTGTAGATTCTTTTACTAGTTCCTACCTCTTAGCACCAAAAACAACCAATCTGGACAATGAAACTTGCTGCAGGTGCTACTTTTTTTTTAAATTTTCAGTTGAATTTGACATTTTTATTGATTTTTAAATTTAAATCATTAGTGTATATTTATGTGTATTTACTCGTTCTTGTTTACATTTTGTGCAATATTGTGAGTAAAATTAAACACAATAATAATTTACCCCCAATATACTGACCGAGCCCCTCTGAGTGGGGTGGCCCAGAAATGTCTGCCCCCCTCTAGACACGCCCCTGACTTGCTGGCAACATCAAGACGTATCCAAGGTTGTTGGAATTTGCAGACCAATATATTGATTAAACGAATACGAAAGGAAAGAATAATCAGGATGCAACGTCAGGCGGGCTGATTGGTGGTGTAGTAACTGTAGTGGCGAGGGACTAGAGGATCTCAATGACCTTAACATTTCCTTTCTGTCCTTAGCACCTCCCCACCCCTCCCCACACCTCCCCACCCCTCCACACACCTCCCCACACCTCCCCCCACCTCCCCCCACCTCCGCACACCTGCTCCCCCTCCTGCAGACAGCGGATAATCTCGGCTCTGCATGAGCAGACACAGGGTTAGTCTCCAGAGCAGTCCCTGTCAAATGTCACTGAACATTTTCATTTCATTAAAGGGACAAATTCGGCTCAATTTCAGACTTTCAAGTAGATAGTTCGAAATATTTCTGCTGGTGCTATTTTCAAACTTATTTTATGTTATGTTTATGTTGTTCTTCTATGTTAATATTGGACAAACCCTGTGTTCTCATCTTAAAACAACCACTATAGTTCATAGCAATAAACAAATAACAAATATGTTTAGTCCTGACTCTGGCACCAGCAGGAGGCCGGTCCATGTTTAGTCCTGACTCTGGCATCAGCAGGAGGCCGGTCCATGTTTAGTCCTGACTCTGGCACCAGCAGGAGGCCGGTCCATGTTTAGTCCTGACTCTGGCACCAGCAGGAGGCCGGTCCATGTTTAGTCCTGACTCTGGCACGAGCAGGAGGCCGGTCCATGTTTAGTCCTGACTCTGGCACCAGCAGGAGGCCGGTCCATGTTTAGTCCTGACTCTGGCACCAACAGGAGGCCGGTCCATGTTTAGTCCTGACTCTGGCACCAGCAGGAGGTCGGTCCATGTTTAGTCCTGACTCTGGGCACCAGCAGGAGGCCAGTCCATGTTTAGTCCTGACTGGCACCAGCAGGAGGCCGGTCCATGTTTAGTCGACTGGCACCAGCAGGAGGCCGGTCCATTTTTAGTCCTGACTCTAGCTGCAGCAGGAGGCCGGCCCTTGAGGTCCTCAGAGTCCGAGATGGTTCATATGGCACTAACATGTTGGCCAGGGGTCACATGACACGGTTAAACCAATGAAAAGTCAGGAAACGCCTAAATAAAACAAAAATAAATTGCTTCCTATTTATTATAGATTCCTCTAATTATTAAAGAGCAAAAACTGTTTTTGTGGGTTTTTGATCGTATTTTGTAGGATAGGATGCTTTTATTGTTGAATGTGTTCTGTTTGCACTGTATCATTTATTCCTGACAATCAGGGACTGCAGATGGAAATGAGCTACTTAGTTACAATCTTGTCCGGAACATCTTTGTCTCTCACAGGCTTAATGTCTCTGTACATTGTCCCTTCAAATAAAACTGAAACTAAACTAAACAAATGAAAGTTAGTCAGTGTGACTCTCTCATGACTCGTGTAGTGTGGACCCTCCTCAACATTCAACATTTCTCACAACTACAATGTGGTGTAGTGAGTCCCCAGTTCAACCTGTCACCAGACTGTACTGTATGCTCATTAACAGCACTGTCCCCACCAAACAAAACCAATAATAATCAGAATCAGAATCAGAATCAGAAAGAGTTTATTGCCATTGTCAATGAACAAAATTCACAAACATAGGAACTTGTCTCGGCCTTAAGGTGCAACATAAAACACTGAGTAATAATAAAACAACATATATTCAATCAAAAAAGGGCATGCATTAAGAAACAATTTAAAATGACTATACAATAAAAATAAAAATAGGCATTTCTATGTACACAAGTTTACAGTTATGTTTAAAGTTGTAGTGCAGAAAGTGACAGTGCAGTCAGTGGTTGAATAGTTGCAGTTAAAGTGACAGGTGTTTTGAAGTGTTCATGAGTCCAACGGCAGAGGGAAAGAAACTATTCTTGTGGCGGGAGGTTCTGGTCCGGATGGACCTGCCTGAGGGGAGTGGTTCAAATAGACCATGTCCAGGGTGAGAGGGGTCAGCTGTGATCCGACCTGCTCGTCCAAGAGCCCTGGAGACCTACAGGTCCTGCAGAGATGGAAGACTGCAGCCGATCACCTTCTCAGCAGAACGCACAATGCGCTGTAGTCTCTGTTTGTCCCTGGCTGTGGCTCCAGCGTACCACACGGTGATGGAGGAGGTGAGGATGGACTCAATGATGGCCGTGTAGAACTGCACCATCATCTGCACTGGCAGCTTGGCTTTCCTCAGCTGCCGCAGAAAGTACATCCTCTGCTGGGCCTTCTTGATGAGGGAGCTGATGGTGGGCTCCCACTTGAGGTCCTGGGTGATGGTGGTGCCCAGGAAGCGGAAGGAGTCCACGGTGGTGATGGGGGAGTCTGTCATGATGAGGGGGGCTGGGGGGCTGTGGCTTTCCTGAAGTCCACGATCATCTCCACTGTCTTCTGGGCGTTGAACTCCAGATTGTTACCGCTGCACCAGGACACCAGCCGGTCCACCTCCCTCCTGTAGACAGACTCTTCCCCGTCCGAGATGAGCCCGATGAGGGTGGTGTCGTCCGCAAACTTGGTGAGTTTTACGGAGTCGTGGCTGGAGGTGCAGCAGTTTGTGTACAGGGAGAAGAGCAGAGGAGAAAGTACACAGCCCTGTGGAGCTCCTGTGCTGATAGTCCGAGTGTCTGAGACATTCTTCCCCAGCCGCACGCACTGCCTCCGATCCGTCAGGAAGTCAGTGATCCACCTGCAGGTGGAGTCAGGCACGTTGAGCTGGGAGAGCTTGTCCTGGAGCAGAGCAGGGAGGATGGTGTTGAACGCAGAGCTGAAGTCCACAAACAGGATCCTGGCGTAGGTTCCCGGGGAGTCCAGATGCTGCAGGATGAAGTGGAGTGCCAGGTTGATGGTGTCGTCCACAGACCTGTTGGCTCTGTAGGCGAACTACAGGGGGTCCAGCAGGGAGGAGGTGAAGGACTTGAGGTGGGGCAGGACCAGGCGTTCAAATGACTTCATGACTACAAACGTCAGCGCCACAGGCCTGTAGTCATTAAGTCCAGTGATCCGGGCTTCTTGGGGACAGGGACAATGATGGCAGACTTGAAGCAGGCTGGGACATGGCATGACCCCAGGGAGGTGTTAAAAATGTCTGTGAAGACGGGGGTTAACTCTCGTGCGCAATGTCTTAATGTAGCGGCAGAGACGCCGTCTGGTCCAGCAGCTTTTCGGGGGTTGGATTTCCGAAATAGCCTGTGAACATCCTGTTCCTGAACTGAGAGGGTGGTGGGGAGGTGGGGGTGACCAGGTTTTGGGTTGGCGGAGGTGGCCACCGTGGGGGAGGGGGTGGTCACATCAAACCTGGAGTAGAAGGTGTTAAGTTGCTCAGCCAGTTTTTCGATTGTCTGCAGCAGGGGGGGCTCGGGGCTTGTGGTTGGTGAGGAGCCGGAAGCCCCCTCCACACGGAGGCGGGGTTGTTGTCAGAGAACTGCTGCTTCAGACGCGTATTGTACTGTGATCTCGCTCGAGAAACCTCTTTGCTAAATCCATACTTTGCGTCTTTGTAGCGCCCCCTGTCACCAGCCCTGTGCGCTGCCTCCTTCTGCTGCTTAACTGCTAACTGCCTCAGTTTTGGAGTGAACCAGGGTTTGTCATTGTTGAAAGTGACTTTAGTTTGTGTTGGCATGATGCTGTCTCACTCACAGAATGAATGTATGACGTCACCGTGTCCGTGTACTCCCAAACTATCTGTGGCAGCTCTGAATTGAGTTTGCATTTTATGTCACATCAGTTAAAATAAGGAAAAATCCACATATGTTTGTAAAACTGAATCTTTCATGAGGCCAGTGTTGGTTTACCTTGTGTGTGTGTTTTTGAGCGCTGTAGCTGCAGCTCTGCACATGGTTCATTTTGCAGCGCTAGCCCCGGGTGCTGCTCACTTTAGCCTCCGTTCACTCCTCGGTGTCATTGTGGTCCTCCATGCTTTTTCAAACAACAAATGCGGAAAACACATTTCCTGTTTGTCTTTGCAGAAGGTGACCTTAAAACCGTCAAAATAATGTGAAGATTTCTCCAAAAGATTCAGCAGTGAGTAATAAACAAATAACAAATATGTTTAGCAGGAGTTTTTAGTTCTGACTCTGGCACCAGCAGGAGGCCGGTCCATGTTTAGTTCTGACTCTGGCCACCAGCAGGAGGCCGGTCCATGTTTTAGTCCTGACTCTGGCACCAGCAGGAGGCCGGTCCATGTTTAGTCCTGACTCTGGCACCAGCAGGATCCATGTTTAGTCCTGACTCTGGCACCAGCAGGAGGCCGGTCCATGTTTATCCTGACTCTGGCACCAGCAAGAGGTCCGGTCCTGACTCTGGCAGCCGGTCCATTTTAGTCCTGACTCAGTTCATTTGATGTATGTTACATTTAAAAAGCATCTGACCTGATCTGTTTATAAACTAGATATTGTTGCTAAAAATGAGATTGACATGTCAAAAGATTAACAGAGACAGATATAAATACATTCAACATAAATGCCTCCTGTTTCCATTATTCCATGTTTTTATGAAAACTATTAAACAGCAGTGATGTGTCAAAAATAAATATCATTGTTTAGATGCGCCATGGGTGAGTGAATGTGTGAATGTGTGAATGTGTCGGTTTTGAGCTCAGTGTGTTTGCCACATCCACATTAAAAAATAAAATAAATCATTTTGGGTCCTGAAGCATCAGAAGCGTGTCCAGGTGGAGAATATCTTTCCAATATAAAGAATATTCACTCCAGCACTCATAACTCTTCCGCTGCTAAAATGCAACAGATAAAGGTTCTACATTCTTCAGTAAAGGGTTGCTCTTTAACTTTGAATTGAAGTGTTTTGGTAGCGGAGCTCCTTTTGTGAACACTTTCATTTGAAACAACGAGGGAAAGAACATTAATGAGCTTTAAAACAACTCTTAATGTGTCAGATTTATACTGGGGCTAATAACAGTGTTCACACACACACCAGACACACACACGCATCAGACACACACACACACACACCACCAGACACACACGCATCAGACACACACACATCAGACATGCACACATCACACACACACACATCAGACACACACACATTAGACACACACACATCAGACAGCACACACCACACACACATCAGACACGCACACACACATCAGACACGCACACACACATCAGACACACACACATCAGACATGCACACACACCCACACACACACACACACACCAGACACACACACATCAGACATGCACACATCAGACACATACACATCAGCACACACACACACATTAGACACACACACATCAACACACACACACATTTAGACACACACACATCAGACACGCACACACACATCAGACACGCACACACAAATCAGACACACACACATCAGACATGCACACACACCCACACACACACACACACACCAGACACACACACACACACACCAGACACACACACACACACACACACACAGACACACACACACCAGACACACACACACACACACACACACCAACACACACACATCAGACATGCAACACACAGACACACACACACACACACACACACACACACACACACACACACCACACACACAACACACACAGACTCGCACACACACATCAGACACGCACACACTCATCACAGACACACACACACAGACACACACACATCAGACACACACACATCAGACACGCACACACATCAGACACGCACACATCAGACACACACACACACACATCAGACACGCACACATCAGACACACACACATCAGACACACACACACACACACCACACATCAGACATGCACACACACACACACATCAAACACACACACATTAGACATGCACACACACACCAGACACCACACACACACACACACACACACTCAACACACACACACACACACCACAGACCACACACATTCACATGCACAGACACACAGACACACACACACACAGACACACACACACACACACACACACACATCAGACACACACCACACACACACACACAACACACACACACATCAGACACATACACACACACCAGACACACACACACACACACACACACACATATCAGACACAACACACCACATCAGACACACACACATCAGATACAGACACACACACATCAGACACACACACACACACACACACACACCCGACACACACACATCATACACGCACACACACATCAGACACACACACATCAGACACATACACACATCAGACACGCACACACATCAGATGCACACACATCAGACACGCCTCACACACATCAACACACAGACAACACACAGACACACACACATCAGACACACACATATCAGATACACAGACACACACACATCAGACACACACACACACACACACACACACACACCCCCACACACAACAGACACACACACATTAGATACAGACCCTCACCTTCTCTAGCCTCCTTCTCCAGCGTCCTGCTCCAGCCTCCTGCTCCCGCCTCCTGCTCCAGCCCAGCCTCCTCTCTAGCCTCCTTCTCCAGCCTCCTGCTCCAGCCTCCTTCTCTAGCCTCCTTCTCTAGCCTCCTGCTCCCGCCTCCTGTTCCAGCCTCCTTCTCCCGCCTCCTGCTCCAGCCTCCTGCTCCAGCCTCCTTCTCTAGCCTCCTTCTCTAGCCTCCTAGGACACTGAGAGAGAGGGGGCCCTCTGCGGGAGGCTCACAGCTCGACACTTCTAAAGTAAGGAATCCAATGTGCAATCACGGTTTCATTTGTGCTTCTTCTTCTCATTATTATTATGCAGTTCTGTGTATTCTGTTCTGTGTATTTTGTCATTGTTTTTCTATTTGATACAATCATTTGCACACAGCGCCACGAGGCAAATACGGCAGTGGTAATGGACTAAAATCCTCAAACTTTTTCTGACCCCCTTGTGAGATACAGAATGTATGTACGCCACCCACAGCCTTGAGAAATTATAAAATATGATCAAATAAAACAATTAGAATAGAAAAGCAGGTCAGTCACCTGTCTGCAGGTCACGTTTAGGTTTAAAATGTTTAAGTTCATTTTATATCTACAGGATAAGTCTTAAGAGCTGAGAGGCAAACGTGGCAGTGTTTAATGACTCGAATCTAAATCTAACCATTTCAATCTTTTCTGTTACAGGAGGCCAGTCCACAACACCCTGGTGTCCGGCTGCTAAAAGCATTTGAAATCATCGGGGAAAAGTGGCGGGGCCTCAGCTCTTAAGACTGTAGGTATAAACATGACCGTTTTTAAATGGTAAATGTATTTTTTCTTGCTTTATTCTAAGTCTTTTTTCTTTTTCTTTGGATTCAGGAGCGAGCTGAGCCACGGGTCAAACCTGTGAATCTGCCAGGGGATCAACAGAGCCAGCAAACATCTAAAGATCACAACTCTGGTAAAAAAAAAAATCAAATTTTGCGAGAGTAGGATCTGTTTGTTATGTTTTTCATGTGGATTAGTCCAGTCAGTGATTGTGTTATTAGCAGTTAATAAAACTAAAACTAAATCAAAAGAAAATGTATCAAAACAATCATACAATATAATAATTAAGGTTGCTAAAGCCAAATATTATAGGTTAACTAACTAATATTGTACAGGTTCAGTGCACTTATTCAGGTCTATTCATTTCATCACACATTATAAGTATGTTATAACTTTGAAGTAACTGAACTCACAGCTTCTTATGTAATCATTTTCCTCATAACTTATACGTTCACTAAACTTTACAGTGAAGAAGTTATTGCCTTTATTGATTTTTGAGCGCTCTGTCAGCAAGAGCACGATTATTTACTGAATGTACACTCACCACGTAGCACCTTAAAACTGTGGACGAGACCGTTTATTGTTCGGACAACAAGGCACACTGCATTTATTTGCATCGCGACTGGACCATACTGAAAAAATTCTTTATAAATTAAATATGACTCAATTTGCAATCTCAATTTCTAGCCCAGATCTATAAATATTAAATTCTAAACACGTATTTGCCATTCACCCTCATTATAAAAATAACATAAATATAATGAACTAGAGTAAATACTGTATATTACTACTTAAAAGGGTCACAAGGCTTGATTTTCAGTGATTCTTTGTGAACTATGTAACAGATACGGCTGTGATTGGCTGACAATAATCAACAGGACAGAAAAATAAAGAGGCGTACTGTATAGCTTTCTTTCATGCCTGTGCAAAATGTGCCAACCTTGCAATTAACCACACACAGTCAATTTAACGTCCTACTGGGAGTGAAGTGTACAAAGTGACCAAAATGAAAGGGTTCAAAAGACTTGCTCAATACGGCGCTGAAGAAAACATTTCACGTTATTATTGCTGGCCTCAGGCGGTCGCCAAACAAACGCTGTTTATGTAACTTCCCTTTGTTTGATGGCAACAGACGGCGACGGCTTTATCAATGTTATTTAACTGCTGATATAATTTGGTTATTTAACGTAGTTACTTAAGCCTTTTTATGACCTCATTTTGGTACTTAAAATGTTGAAAAGAGGTGTGCAGCTACAACAGATAAAGCTGATAAAAAACATAATTCCTTTCCCGCTTCGTCTTCCAGGGCTGCGACTAAAGATTACTCTGCTAATTGCTTAATCTATACACGTTTCCCGTCTCATTTTCTATGTAATTACTGCTCTGTCTGAGTTATAAACTTCTCAGCTCATGACACTGGAGACTGGGTATAGTCCAGATAACAATTATTCCATTACTAAATTATCAATTTGTGATGAATCAGTTAACATGTTTTTATTTTATTTATTTATTTATTTATTTATTTATTTATTTATTTATTTATTTATTTATTTTATTTTATTTATTTTATTTTTATTTTATTTTATTTTATTTTATTTTATTTTATTTTATTTATTTATTTTATTTATTTATTTGTTTGTATTGTATTGCATTGTTCGGCAGTGGACGCTTTCAAACCCATGATGTGGTGTTTTTTTGTGTTTCGTTTTTACAGCTTAAAGGGGCTGTACTCCATTGTTTCCATGAAATAAAGTGCAATCTATTTGTACTTTACAGATACTGTATAATGTAAAAGCAGCTGGTAGGGTCAAAATCAGACTGTAGTGGGCTGTCTGCATCTGACTAAAGAGCGTTTTATTCTCCGTGAAGCAGGAAGTGAGCTGTTAGCGTGCTAATGTTTGTTTGCTTTACTGTGACTCTGCTCCAAGCCCCCGGAAGACAAAATGGCGCCCAATTCAAGCCTATGGCGTGTGCTCATTGGCGCATGTCTCCAAAAAAGTTCCCTACTTCCGCGTTACTTCCTGAATAGGGAGTCTAGTGCCTCCCCTTTATGACGACATCGCCATGTCGCTTTGGCGTCGGGAACGAGCACGGCGACAGCAGAACGCGTGAAAGACTGTGGACAGTTAGACTTTTGGAGTCTGCCGTCTTGAAATGGTCTGGTTACAAAATGTATAATGTGAATTTTATATCTATCTATAAATATAAAAGGCATCATGTTGTAAAGCGAAAATATGGTTTCTTTGCAGAAAGCATGAGCCGTGAACTCATGAATGCTTCTTTTTGTGTAGCTAAACGTTAGCTTGTGTTAGCTTGTGTGAACTGTGTAATCGTTCATTACACTTCATATTGAATGATGTGTGAAAACGTGTGAAATGACATAAAACACAATGTACGTGTCTAGTTAGTCTCGTCTTCTTCTGTTTGGTTTCCGTCCGACACGCGCTCTTCTGATGATCGTTCACGAGGATGCATGCGCGGTCAGAGCGCGTACATGTTCGCCGCCGTTAAAAATTAGATTTTTAAGGATTTTAGAAACGGCAAAAGAGTGACATTCCTTCTATTTTTAGACAAAAAAGAATTTCGCACTTTCGGTAATTTTACAGGCCGAACTGTTGAAATGGTTGGTGCCTGAGGCTGCAGTCCCGCGGAGCGGCCACTACTCAATTTGGATCGCGGACAGAGGGGGCGTGCCTTATCCATTATTATAATAGATCCATGCTCTGCTCTGGCTCTGAAAGTGGTGAAGAGTGCGTTTAAACCAGCAGGTCCAAACTACGCCCGTGGGCCAAATGCGGCCCTCAGACCAATTTTTGTTGGTCCAAACAACAAAAAGTAGTACTTTTGACTGTAAAATTGGAGAAATCCAAGCAATTACATTATACCAACCCTAATATTAATTTCCAAGTCTTATTAAAGGTTGGAGGGCCATCAAAACGATGTCAAATGCAAAATTTCAAATGATTCACTGTTGGGTTGATGTGGCCATCTGCTCCGTAAAAGTTTCAAAATGCGCCCTCTGTGAAAAAAATTTGGACCCCCTGGTTTAAACTAACCCTTGTTTACTATACAATACTTCGGATGCTCAGAATGCTTGAGGTTAGTGAGAAAGGACTTTGGACCATTGCAAAACCATTGAACTAGTGTCCCTGCTCAAAGTCATTCACTAAGCTTTAATATTGTGTATTAATACCACTAGTACTACTACACATATGTCTGTGGTACAAGACATTCTTTCTTGTAAAAGAGAGAGTAAAATGTTTCCCCTATAACCCTCGTATGGATTGGTACAATCTGACAGCATTTCCACTGACACTAACTTATGTTGAACCGACAGACTTCTCAAAACAAAGCTAGAAAGCCTTAGCAACAGCAGTTTACTGTTTATGCCACTTTGTCATGACTCCAAAGTATTTGTTGCATAATGCATCTAACCTGGCTCACAACAGATGAACTCTAGTGATATTTTTTTTCACAACCTCTTGAGAAGCCTCTGGCCGTCTCCTACTTCAGTTTGAGGGCGTGTGACGGACACAGGTGTAAACTGATAACGGTTGCACCTAGAAACGGGAGAGAAACAGGGGGGAAAAAAAGAGTTAGTCTTAACAAAAAACTAATTTAAACTGTTCTAAGGTTCTAAGGTTCACAGGGATACTAAGACAAGGTGGGACAAGACAAGCACGACAAGGGAATGAAGATCGTTTTAAAATCAAATCTATACACATTTTGTTTATTCAGTATTATAGTAAATCATTATAGTAGTAGTTCTTGTTTTGTGTACATTACATTACATTTATACTAATGCTGTTTTTATGAATTATTTTCAGTAAAGTAAATATTGAGCAGTCTAATGTAATGAGAAAAAAAATAAGAAAAAACTAGAGAGAAGTACAATTTTCATTACTCAAAATAAGAGATATAAAGGAAAATATATTTTGATGTAGACTACATTAAAACCTTTAGATTTCAAAAGCGATTTCTCTCCCTCTTCTCTCTCTCCTTTCTCTCTCTCCTTTCTCTCTCTCCCCTTTCTTCTTTCTCTCTCTCTCTCCTTTCTCTCTCTCTCTTTCTCTCTCCTTCTCTTTCTCTCTTCTCCTTTTCTCTCTTTCCTCTCTCTTCTTTCTCTCTTTCTCTCTTTCTCTTTCTCTCTTTCCTTTCTCTCTTTCCTTTCTCTCTTTCCTTTCTCTCTTCTTTCTTCTAACGATATAGCATAAAACACATACTTTGAAGATGTACAACTACAATAGGTGGGGGTAAATGCACCTTTCCAGTTGGATGCCAACCGCCATTAAAAGTAACACAACAACTACAAAAGTGATTTCACCTTCTTTCTTTGGCTGTGCTCCTCTCTGGTAAGTGGGACTCCAGGTGTTTCTGCAGGGCTTTGGGCATGGAGAACCTCTTACCACACTCTTTACAGACATAGGGCCTCTCTCCGGTGTGTGTGCGACAGTGGTACTTGAGTAAAGTCAAAGTTTTGCACGGTTTCCCACACTGTGTGCAAGTGTAACCATGCTGTCCGAAATGAACCTTTTTATGAACCGAGAGCTCTGACAATTTACCAAATGTCTGGGCGCAGATGGGACATTTAAAGGGGTTCTTCTCAATGTGAGTTTTTTGATGGGCCATGAGCTCAGTCGAGTTTGTGAAATGGCGGTCACAGACGTAGCAGGCAAACAGAGCGTTCCGGAGTATGGACTGCTCATACTCAGCAGGATGACTGGCCTTCAGGTGACGCTCTTTGCTCTTGTGGTCACTGAATATTATGTGGCATTCAATGCACTGGAGTGAAATCTGGGACGCTAAGAGAAAGAAAGAAAAGGCATTACTAGTTCAAATTGAATGAGCGTGCATAACTAATCAAAAAATCAAAAAAGAATTCTTGTTATTACATGCTTCTCCCTAGTAGTCTACAAAAAGCTTAATGTTAAATTGGTAAAAATGCTGTCCATATTATAATCACCAGCACTCAACAGCAGTAAACCTGTTGAAAAATACTGTATTGAGTGCGGCCCGGTCTCGAGTTTGAATCCCGACTCAGACATTTACTGCATGTCCTCCCCTCTCTCTCATCCCCCATTTCACACTGTCCTCTCCTGTCTAATAAAGCCTACGGGGGGGAAAAAATTATCTTTAAAAAAAAAAGAAGAAAATACTGTATTGAAAAGTCACTGACTCCTCCTATCCTGAAAGAGCTGCTTTTCTGAAATTTTAGTTATTACATTCATTCATCTTCGCCTGCTTTTCCCCAAAAATCATACTCAACGTTACATATTTTTAAGAAACTAAGCTAGAGGCAGTTTACTACAAATCGGAAGTATGTGTATGTAGTTAAGTAGTAGTGTATGAAACTGTAATACTCACAAGTGAGAGGTGTTGCCAGAGGTTTGGACAAGTCAATCTTTAGAGGATCCGTCATAGCCTTTTTAGATGGAACATACTTCTTTCCAGCTCGCGCAGCTTTATCCTGTTTTTTAGGTTTTGGTTGAACAATTTTAGCCGGAGGAGCGCGGTCTGATTGTGAATCCAAATTGAGCCCTAAGAGGTTTTCTGACGGGGTATGTTTCGTGTTTTGTGTCGTTTCTTCAGCCTCAGGCGTTGATGTATGTTCTTCTATCTCTTCAAAGGCAATAACTAAAGTGTCATCATGATCAATTGCAGATAAATTATCCTCCTCTACAAAGCTTGGTTCTGGTAGCATCAGTTGAGCATCACTTCCCATCGATGTCTCCATGTTTTTGTCTGGGTTAGGACCACAATTCATTCGTCTGCATCTTCTACTTGGTGCCTCAAAAGTTCATCTGCCTAAAAAACAACATGCAAACGAAACAGTAATGAATAATACATTTATGACATATGCCATAGCCAAATGTTGGTTTAGATTAATTTATACTATACCAGGTTGCGTTAAAAAGTTTCAAAAGGAGTCTTTGTTAGTAAGGGGCGACAGCTGGTGGCAATGAATGGACTTAACCCAGTTGTATTATAAATGATGGAGACAAAGGCTCTGCCACAAAAAGACCTAGTATTTTGCAAAGGTTTTGTGAATACTACTACGGTTCTACATCAATATCAATCTTACACGCCTCGTTGAACATTACAATTGTTAGCCTGTTAGCTTTTGAATTGATTTACGTTTAATATTAAGAATTATTTGCCTTTCCGGAATGAAACCGAGTCTCTAACTGGCGCTCAGCATTGGTGGACAAATCGCGTCAAAATACATGTTCAAATATGACGAGATGGAGAGATAAGTTACCTGAGCACATTCAGTCGACCACCACATCGCCCAAACATCCCACCATCCTCTGCTCCCGCACAAAGCAACAGAGCGGCCGCTGCAGCCTCGTGACGTCAGGCTGACAACACTGCGAGGCATTGTGGGAATTGTAGTTTCGCCTTTTTTCTTCTTTGTGGGAGCTTTATGGTGCTTAATTGGCCAGCTTTAAAACGTGCATTACCGCCACCTGCTGTTGAGATAGCGAATATGCTAGTTCATGGTGCTCATACTGACAATGAGTGAAAACGCAAAACAAAACCGTTAAAGGGCGTATGACAGGTTTTTTACGATGTTCTAATTTTGATTTCTTTTTTGGGTGTATTTATACCTGCAGTACATATACATGTTTTACACCAATCAAGTAGGTATTTGTGGAGAGAAGTCGAAAAATCTGTAGAAAATGAAAGGAAGTGACATCACACTAGGAAAACTCATTCCAGTCAAAGTTTAGGCATAATTTATGTTTGACCCTCTGAACAAAATAAAGCTGCTCTCATTTTTTTATTTGTCAAATTGTTGTTTTTTTATGATTTTGAGCAAACTCAAATAGTTTTTTTTTGTTTTTTTTTAAACAGCTCGAAAAATTAGGAAATCGATTGCAGACGTTTTCCAGATCCAAATGACTATTTTTGATACGTTAAAATCTGTCTGAAATAGTTAATTACTTACTTTTACTAGTATTACTTTTTACTCAATGTGAATTTTTAAAAGGATACTTCAATATTTTTACTGTATTTTATTTTATCTCGTTTTTCACTTTTTAGCAGTCAATAATCCTGGTGGTAATGAACGCCAAGAAACACTTTTTCTCCAGATTGACGCAGACTCCCTTCTTCTTTCCCCATTCACCGTCACATCACTTGTTTCCCTCTTCACAGCTTCACCGTACAAGATTCTTTTTTTTCCCTGAGGTCATCAATCTGACCTTCCAGTTTCCTTCTCGGCCAAACTGAAGCTCCAACTCTGTGATTCCCATTGCAATGACAGCACGTTGGCTCTACGTCACGGAACACTCTGCACTCGACAAAGATTATTTATCAGCAGTAGTAGACATATGTTTACACGGGCACGTAATTCGATTTTCATCACATGCAGTATGCTTATTGTTTATTCATAATTACATAGTATTTGTAGAAAATGTTGTGGGGGGAAAAAGACAAGAATCAACGCCACCTGTCATTCTATTCACCAGCTCATATAAAACTTAGCTGTTTCCATTCATTATTAAGCTTTGTTTCAGTAGCAAGAGCTTTTGTATTTAACAAACTCACACACCTATTACATTAGAAGAGTTAAAAGCATTGCCAATTTCTCATCTAAAAAATATTATAGCACTATTGCATATACATTATAGACTCACAAAGCAGATAACATGGGGATCTCCCCAGTCGCATGCTGGATATAATGGCTATGCAGCTGGGACACTTCCTCAAAGCTCTCGTCACAATCGCAACATTCCCATTCCCTTTTCACTCGTGCTGTGTCCGATTCTTCAAAGGCAAACTGAGCGTGATCCGCTGTGCTCTGAGGGTCCATATCAATGTCCCCTACCTCTGACAGCGTCTGCAAGGTAGTCTGCAGTTGTTCTCTCTCAACATTATTGAGGCGACGGATTTTCTGTTTTGACGTCCAACCTAACTTGAATCTTGATTTAAAAGGGTTGAGCAAATGATGTGATTTTTTATGGGCATACAAAGTTGCAGAATGTGAGAAAGCTTTACCGCAGTATGTGCATATGTGTGGCTTTGCACCGGTGTGGAGGTTGTAATGATCATTTAAATGTCTCAAAAACAGAAATCTCTTATTGCAAATAGTACAAATATGTGTCCTACATTTGTGCAAATACATGTGATTATTGTATACACTCTGGTCTGTAAAGCCTTTAGCACAAGTGAAACACCAAAACGGTCTCTCCTCGTGGAGCTTTAAGTGGCCAATCCATGAGGTGACAGAAGCAAACCTTTTGTCACATTCATAACATTTGAGGTTTGAGCCACACGTTGAGTTCCGTTTGAGGTGCGTAATCAGATCATCTCGTGCCGTGAAGCCCCCTCCACAATCGGCACATTCCAACGCGTTTGACTTAAACGTGCGAGTTAATTTCGCTTGCTTGCGTTCCATTTCATGCATCGTCTTATGTTTTTTGTAAGCATGACGATAAAGATATATTTTATCACAAAGTTTGCACTTGTAAAATGGCCGGGAGTCAATTTCAGACTCGACAGTAACCGACTCGTCAGACCCGCTGCCCTCTTTGCCTTCCTGAGCTTGAAGGTCTTCAAGATGCGGAGAGACATGGCGCTGAGCTGCAAGAGAGATAACGGTCATTAAATTGTCATTTTAAACGATTAACAGCACAAGATCATGATGAGATCATTTCAATCATTGTTTCAACTTAAAGTACTGAAATGTACCTAAACCTAAAACTGTTGACTTCATGTGATTCAAATAATCAAAAAACAAGACTAAACACGGTCTCTCAGCATATATAGCACATTTATTGTTTCACTATTTACAGCACCTTTTCCCAGATCAGAGGTCAGACAAGTGATACATTTTCTCGGTCATCTAAAGAAAACAATGTCAATCATTTAAAAACTGTAACATAAGCTAGCATCAGTAGAATAAGACTTCACTACAAGAAAGGCCCAGCAACAGAAATGGCTTCAACAAAGTCATTTGATTCAAAGCGTTTCTTCATTCATAGTAAGGGGCCCTCAAAAGAATAAGGCAGTAAAGACATGTCCGTTTTACTTGCTTTGATAATTCATTAAACTGTTCTTAAAGAATAATGATGCATTTTAAAAAGGTTGCTATACATTTGTTCTTATGTTATGTCGATGAAGTGGCTATTTGCTTAGAACCCTTTTAAGAGGTAATTCCAAGTTTGAATGACAAACATGCAGCCAACTGTTCCAACATAAGCATCGACTGCCATACAGACAATGAGTGGGTGTATTTTAACCCAAGTCTTCAAAACAAGCTAATTTAGGGTACATATAAGCTCTAGGAGTGTTTACATTTTACATAAACTTTACAAACTAAATACGTGAATATGAAAGAACAGTCCTCAGTTCTTATCAGTGTTGGTAGTCCCAAAAATGTAGTGCTGGTCCTTTTTTTTGAGAGAGAGAGAGAGAGAGAAATGGTAGTTCCACATTCAGGACAAGTGCAGCAACACTCCGCCCGTCTGAACTGCAGCAACACAGTCCTGATGATGCTCAATGAGGTCCTGTATGTCGCTGAAGGTGCTTGGGCAAGAGGAGCAGTGGTAGGAGCCAGTGTTACAGAACTCCCTCTTATGTTTTTCAAGTGCAGAAAGAGATAAGAAGCCTTTCCCACAGTTTGGACACTTGTGGAGACTTTGTGCTTTGTCATCCGAGATCAGCACTGGATCATTCAGTGTTGAAATGGTCCTGTCTGCAGAATAGTCATTAGCAGCTATGGCTGTGGCAGCATTGATTCTAAGGCGAAGCTCATTTGGGACCTCACCCCGAATTTTGTCATGCCAGATGAAGTGCTGCTGCAGCTGATCCTCTGTCCAAAAGCCACTGCAGCAAAGCGCACATCTAAATGGTCGACTCTTTGCCTTAGTTTTGTGGTTTTCCAACTGCTCTTTCATCAAAAATGCTTTTCCACACTTGTCACACTTAAAGAGAAATTTGGCTGGAGGTTCGGAGGGATTTTCCGGTAAAATAATCTCAATGTCTTGGGAAATGTCTTTTTTGACTTTTAAATTGGCACCATTAGCATCATAATCACTTCCGATATGAGCATCTGAAATAGTTTCAGTAGCCGGACTGTCCTTTTTTGGAGGTTTTGTCTCAGCTGAACTAGTTTCCTCTGTACTCTCATATTCTTGGGCCAACATAACATTATCTAATTCATTACTTTCTTTCATAGCTCCTTTGTTCCTGCTTTCTGAGTGTGCCTGCCACTTGTGGGCACGAAGACCTCTGATATTTCTGAATGACATGGAGCAAAGTTGACAGTGGGGTAGTTTAGAGAGTTTAACAGTGTGCCATTTCGATTCACTATTCTGTTTTTCAATACCGTCACCTGAATTATACGGTTTATCTTGAGACAGAGATTTCAAATGAGCACTTTTACTATGATCATCCAGAAGTGAATTTGTCTGAAATGTTTGGCTGCATTCAGTGCAGGAAAATGTGCCATGTTCCCCAGGGATTTTATCCCCAACAGTTACAGCAGGGACTAGTTTTTGCTCATTGTTCTGACATTGAGTGTTGACCAACTGGTGACGCTGAAGCACATAAAGGTTAAAAAACTTTTTGTTACACTTGTCGCACTTGAACGGTCCAGAGTCTAACTTCTTAGAATCTGGGTCAATCTCCTCTGAGGGCTGAGAACATGGTTTGTCTTTATGCCACCTTTTATGAGTGCCAAGGGCTGAGTTGGACACAAAGCGGCGGCCACAATCTGCACAACTAAACTGACTTTTATTTGAATCATCTACTTTTGATTTCTTAACCAAAGCTTTTGCTTTAGTCAATGCCTTATGGCTCTCAGTGTGAATTCTTTTATGGAAATTCAATGCTCCGACCACTGCAAAGCTTCGCTCGCACACTTTACATTTGTATTTGAACTCATCACTTTTACCATTTTCTATATGGTTTTCTTTCAGGTCAGTCAATTTTCTATCTGTTTGAATGACACAGTCTGAATCTTTCTCTGGGGGCTGTGTACTGTTCTCTTTCTTAATGCAAAGTTTTCTATGCGCGCGCAGGGAGGACTTTTTATTAAAAAGAGCAAAGCAGCTCGGACACTGGAGGTCCTCCACAGGGTCCCCGGACCTGTGAGAAGGCGGCGAGTAGCCGCTCTCATAACCATGGCTCTTCATATGAAACTGTAGTGCCTTAGCGCGGGAGAAACGCTTCCCACAGTCCGGGCAGCTGTAGGTGTTCTTTTGCAACTGCTCAACCTGATATTGAAAAGATTTAACTGGCGGCGGTTGTGACTGGTTATTATGCACGGCCCGGTGTCGCAGGAGGCCAGAGAGGAGACGAAAAGACCGGTTGCAAATGTCACATTTGTGATCTCCATTTTCATGTTTCCGCATGTGTAAGGACATAATCCCTTTGTGACGAAATTTTCTGCCACAAACAGGACATGCAACCTTAAAACTTCTTCGGGAGTGTCCATTAGTAAATGGTCCCCCAAAACCCTTTCTCAGTCTCAATTCTGTGCATTGCAAGGGACTCTGCTTATGATGAGAAAAGGCCCCCAAAGACCAAAATCCCTTCCCGCACTGTTCACAATGGTAAACTTTGGGGCCTAAGAGAGTTTTCTTGGGATTGTACTCCCTCTTAGAATCTAAACTGTCCTTTTGAGAAAAGTCAACAGGGTTTTACAAAGTTTGCTGTATGAGGAGAAAACGTCATGGTCTCTGGTTCCTGAAAGTGCTTGCTTATGGCGATCGTTTCACAGGAGCTTAAATCAAGAGGTTCAATTGTTTCTGACTGACCTTGAATCACCTGTCTTCTCCTGCGAACGTCATGCCACATTCTGTGAACACGCAGAGATACTGGATTTGTGAACCATCGGTAACAATCTGGGCAGTCATGTCTTTCTTCTGTTGCTGGCCCGGGCTCCCCATAGTCAATCTGTACAATTTTTAAATTCATGTTAGGTTTTGACACCACTTTCTGGTGAATAGCCAAATCCCCATCCTCTCTTACCTCAGAATCAGATTCACAGACAAGTTCCAAGTCAGGGTTTTCATCTTGCCCTGAATTATCTTCAGAGTCACTTGAACTACTACTGATCACTTTCACAATTAAGTCCCCAGGTTCAAGGCTGTCCTCGTCATCTTCAGAGTCAATTACATGCCCATCACCAACAACAGGGGTGTGGAACATACTATCAAACCCCTCAGTTTGTTCAGTGGCTTTACGCTCCACTTTCACATATGTGTTCTGTTGAGGTAGCTTTGTTTCATTAAAATCATCATTGTGATTGAGTTCATGGGAGTGCAGGGCGGAGGCCCTGGAGAACTTTAGCCCACAAACTTTACATTGAAATGATTTCTTTTGTAGCTGGCACACTTGGTGAAGAAATGATTTTGAGGCAATCTTTTGAGAGTGTGCAATTCGTTGATGTCGCTCATAAAAAGTTAATGTTTTAAATGTTTTGCCACATTCTTCACAATGAAATTTGTCAACAGCCTTAAGATTATGCCAGCGCTCATGGCTGACAAGAGCAGTATAACCACTGAAAGTCTTATTACATTGAGAACACTTAAAATCCTTACTTCTCTTTTGCTTTTCAAATAGTTCCTCAGGTGAACACAGATCATTGCGGCTAAATCGTTTATGGGTTTTCAACCTCAGCTGAGTAGGAAATGATTTGCCACATGAGCACTCATACATATTTACAGCATTTGTGTTGGTTTGAATTGACTTGTGCTCTGCTTTCTGCTCAGAACCAAGTGATTCAGGTGAACTCCTGCATTTCTTCACCAACTTTCCCTCATGACAACGTCGATGAGCGTCCAGAGCTGATGCACGAGAATAACTCCTTCCACAAAACTCGCACTGAAATGACTTCTTTTTCAAGTGTTCCAAGTTGTGAAAAACTGATTTCGAAGCTTGTCTGTGAGATCGCTCATGGTTGAGTAAGTATCCAAACACTTCATAAGTCTTCCCGCATTCTTCACATTTATAGGGATGCTGACGATTTATCCCAGAATCCATCTGCTCGGATAAGTCCTTTGGCGTCAGATGACTATTCTCTGCATCCTCTTGTGAATTGAAATCAAAAGATGTGTCATGGTCATTCTCCTTCTTGTCAGCTGATTGGGTCTCTTGACCGTCACCTCCCTGTGAATGTTCTTGAAGGTGCATTAGGTACGTCGCCTCTTCTCTGAACGCATCACCACAATTTTGACAGCAGAAAAAACCATCACCTGGAAATAGAGTTGAAAAAGGGATTAGGACAAAGCAAATTTAGATTACAGCATATTTGCATTTAATAAATAACTAATACATGATATAGATTGCCCAAAGGCAAGCAGTGATTAGTGTATAACTGTCATACTGTGCATTATTTAAGAAATGCATAGGAGGATTTCTTTTTTTAACCTTTAATTAAACAGCAGTATCCAATTGAGATTAAAAGCCCCTTTTAGAAGGGACTCCTGGCCAAGAGGCAGCAAAGGTTAAACAGTTACAACATAAAAAACAAACATGAAAATAACACACATTATTTGCACATTACTGATGCCGTCTCTAATGCTTTCAACTTGGAACTTGGGTGAGCATTTCAAATGTGCTCACCCATTTGAAAGACAGATTATACTTGGTTAAATAGTTAAATCCTGTTCTTCACACAGTTCAATCAAAATAAGGACTTTCCACCCCATTATCATCATGAACTGGATCGACAATGTCAGTAATCTCAATGATTAGGTGACTGAGAAATACACTACCAGTCAGAAGTTTGAACACAATTTTTCATTAATATTTTCCCGACAATTTATATTGTGGCGTCTCACTAAAGGACTCAAAATGATGAATGAACAAATATGGAACGTACAATAGGAAAAAAAAAAACTTAATAAAATAGCCACTCTGACACTTCATTCCACTATTGAACACAAGGCACAGCAGTGACTTCATCAAATGCGAAGCAAAGCTACTTTGAGCAATCTGAATACAACATAAGAGTTCATTCACTTTTTTCTTTGCTGCATAATTCCATAAATCTTGCTTCATATATTAGTTCTTCAGTGTATTTAGAACGTAGTAACATTAAACACGAAGAACAAAATACTGAACGAGAAGGTGTGTCGAAACTAAAAGAAAATAACTAGATGGAAAGGAAAGTTTGTGAAGCTGCAGAGCAACTGTCCATGTGCCATTGCGGATTAAAACATAAAAGTACTGATCGTCATTTTATGTCTACTGCATCAAGGAATTTAGATACAGGTTTAACATTAGTTCATATTTTTTCCTTTGACTTAATCATGGTCAATGTAACGCCAATGTGCATTGTCCTTGTATAAACACACAACACTCATATCGAACCACATCATGATAAAGGAAGAGTGTTTTATAAACAAACTTGTTCTCTTACTTTCATTGTTGTTGTCCCTAGATGGCTGGTCGATTCCAAGAGCTTCATTTCCTTGCCTGACCACGTTTTCTGGACTCTCCTCTTCCATGAGAGCAGCAGTCTCGTCCATCTTGGCAATAGCCTGTTGCAAAGGCCGTGCTAACTAGCTTCAGTGCAAAGGTGTGGTGATCATTTTACTGAAACGCTCTGCCTACAGAAGAAACACACGAATATGTTCAACATCCACATTTCAAGCACAACAGTGTCGTTTATATTCTGCTTTAGACAGCAAACACTCACAGTTTGTAGCTCTTTCCTCTCCGTGGAGCTTCCTCTGCAGCAGCGCGCTTCCTCTGCTAGTTTGGATTTGTGCGGCGGTGGCGAACCACATTATCAGCACATTACTGCCACCTACTGGCTACTGTTCCCTACATGTGTTGTTCATGGAGCTATTCATGCTTATGTTTCACTGTTTCACATTGCTAGTTTTGTAAACCTCTTAAGCTGAGGTAGGCCCTTGGAGTTTTTCTTAAGTTATTATTTTTTGTGCACCTGATAACAGGAAATCATAGCCGCAAAGCATGTTAAAGATAACAATAAATAATGCTGTAACCCACTTATTTCTAGTCAAGTGAACCATTCTGCAGACGAAATAGGCTCAGTTTGAACTCCAAACCAATAAGAAATTACCCTAAATTTTCAGTGGACTTTTAGATGGATTCCACTTTTTTTTTTACCAGTCCCTAAATACATTTTAGGGAAATTAGCTTCAGCTTTTAAAGAGGAATTGTAAAGAAACAACAAATGCTCAAACCAGAGTTAACAAGACCCTCCCTCCAGTCACCAGTTTTACTCCTTCATACAGGCTATTTAACAAAGAAAATCTAAGCAGAATTGAACATCTGGATTTCCTCTGTGCAGAGTTTATGACAATTTATGATCACATTTGCTTCAAGTGAGATTGTGTAATGTTCTGGGTGTCAACAGCATATATCCTATATTATAGCTGAAAGGAACATTTCCATTAAAACAAGCAGGAGGCAGCCCACCTCCAGGCCAAGTAAGAATCAGGTTTATGTGAGATGCAACCCCACTCAGGACATAGTTTTTTGTATGGAATAAAAAACAAAAAAAAGTTCACTAAAGCAAGTAGCTTTTTGTAGAAACAAAAATCTTAGTTACAACTTTAACTCTCATTTTGACATTATCTGAATTTTGGGAAAAAATGGGTGGGTGGATATAGGGGGTAGGTCAAAACACGGAATAGCCTCGAATGCATGACACTACAGGAGTAATCAAACGTAAATGAATCAACCAAACACACTACAACTCTAAGTATGAGGACCATTATAACATGATTCGAATCTCAAAGTTTATTTTACATGAAACGGCCCCTTTGTGGAGATTTCAGCTTACTAGAATTGTAGTGAGGTTTAATAATATACATCAGCAGTATATTATGTTCAAACTTTTGTTAAGTTTGTTTCAATTCCCTCTTTTTAAGGCATTTCAAGTTGTATGAGACAAATGTACACAAATTATTTTTTTTATTTTTTTTATCTGGATACATGTGTTACTTATTTGAGACCACACTTCAAGAACAATTACAGAGGTAGACGGCGCAATGGATGAATGAATCTATTTAAATTGTATGTTTTCAGGATATACAGCATACCAACAAATACAGTATTTGCATTAATTGGCAATTTGTTTCTAAACCAAGCTTTGAAATGTCTATGCACAAAAACTAGCAAAAAAAGTAATATGTACAAATACATGTCACATCTTACCATTTCCCTCCATATCAAATATGGGAGCTTTCAGTAATGACACAATACAGGGCTCTGCCTAGGATACAAATACAGCACATGTGCACATAATGTAGGCACACAGACTGACGAGAATAAAAGTTGAGAAAATTATAGAAATCCAAAATTCTTGGTAAAGCCCATGTGAAATTAAAAAAGAAATATAACTTTTTAAAAAAAGGACTGTCCTCCAAAAGTGTGAAAGCACAAGTTTTAATGAAAAAGAAGCACGGCACCATTTCAGACATTTAATGAATACGAGATCATGCTCACTGGAACTTGAAACAGGTTCAGCAGAATGGGGGACTAACAAAGTCGTGTGTTTAGCAATTAAAGTTATATTTCTCCTTGGGCATGCTGCATGTAGTGCATTTGTAGATCCACCTCTCGGGGCAGAGAACAGCCACAGATCATACACTGATGAAGTCGATCCGTTGGAAATGATAAACGAGGGCCAAGTTTGTGAGGCTCTCTCTGAGGGAGCTGAGATAGGGACAAGGCCTGGGAGACCTGTGTTGGGAAAAAGAGATTTGGGTGTGGAGGTCTTGGAAGTGCAGCCACAGAGACTGAATGAAGAGGGTGAGAAGGTGGAAGACCCAAAGGTGGCAGAGTTGGAAGAGGAGGGAAGAAATGAGGTGGCTGGTTTATGATTATTTTAGTGCCTGCAGCCAGTGTCTGTTGCTGTTGTAGTTCTTGTACAGTTCCTGGTTTGAGCCTCGTCTGAGCAGCCACTGGATTAGTCTGGAAACCCCACATTGGTGCAGTCATGGTCTGGCCAAACCGATGAGGTTCATACTGAATCGATATGGGAACATTATGAGTTGTAGTCTGCACAGCAGCCCAGCTCGGAGACATCTGCTTTTGCTGTAATTGAAAATCTGGATTACTCACCAAGTGGTCAGGAGATTTTAAAGTTTTCTGCATGCCTGGGGATGTCTGAATGTCCCATCGAGCTCCGAGTCCATGAGGGGGCATTTGTAAAGATGCAGTTGGTAAACCTGACACCCATGGCTTTTCCGGAAGAGCAATAGTCTGCATTTGTGGATTAACCATTGTTTGTATTGGAGCACCCGGCCATGTGGGTAGCTGGACCTCTTGACCCAGTTTCTTTGGAGAGTTGTGTGAATTTAAATTCGGTGTGGCAGGTCTTACACTCCACAGTGCTGCTCCATCTATGTAGGACACAGTTTGGGTAAAATCAGAATGCAAAGAGCTTACGGAGGCTACTGTGGACGTTGAAGGACTACTCCATACAGCAGCTTTCAGTGTCCTGTGCTGCTCAATTTCAGCTGCTGATGAAGGACTTGATTTCTGTGGCACAAAGGAAGGACCAGGGCCAACAAAGGAGGGTGAATTTTCCATTATGTGTGATGGCTCTTTAGTTTGTCCGGCCAAGGAGCGCAACTGTGAGGGATTGTCAAAAGGCATTGCCTGTGACGCTACATACGTCTGATGTACAGATGGGGCTGGCATCACTTCACCTCCATCTGCTTTCCTCTTAACCGGAGGTGGTAGCTCTGGTAACAGCGACTCGTTCAGCTGCCTGGGTTTTTGATCCATGCCGGCTGTACTCACGGGAGGAGGCTGGTCAGCATCGCCTACTGGAATATTAGACTGGCCAACCATCCCAGACCCTGAAAATGACAAGCCCCAAGTGCCCCCTCGCACACTACCAGTAACGCCTTCCCTCATCTTATCCTCCACCTGCAAGGAGTTATTTTGGGCCTGACGTCTGTGAGTTTTCCTGTGCACCAACAGGCTACTCAACCAGGTAAATGATCTGTTACACACCTCACAGCGATGAGGTCTAGCACCTGTGTGAGTGTTCATGTGGTCAAGGAGCTGATAGGCTAATCCAAAAGTTTTATCACAGATATTACACCTGTGAGGTTTGTCGCCTTTGTGGGAAAGAAGATGCTGTTTTAGTTGAATTTCCTCACTGTATCCTTTGTGACAATAGCTGCAACGAAATGGTTTTTCTTGATGTAGCTTTTGATGAGTTTTCATGTTCTGCAAAAAAGCAAAAGCTCTGCCACAGTCTGGACATTTGTACGGTCTTTTACCTGTATGAATAATCAGATGTTGCTGTAAATAGCTACTGAATCTAAAGCTTTTACCGCACACTTTACACTGGTATGGTTTGTCCTTTGTGTGAATACGCATGTGTAACTCTAACACTGAGCGATGGCGAAAAGATTTACCACATTCAGCCTCAGGACACTTGAATGACCTCACTTCATCAACATCTTCTTGTTATATTATCAGTGATTTGAGATGGAACTGTTTTTGAGGGTAGGACTGGCATATTAATAGGTGAATCCGGCGTGTGAATACTAGATACATGCACTTTTAAACTCAACTCATCACAATAGACATTGGGGCAGTGAGGGCAGTTGTGTGCCTTGTCCCATTTTAGTGGTTCCTTTGACGTTCTGTCCATCGTTTCATATTCTGCCTCATGAGTATGCATGTGGGTCCTCAAATTAGCGGGAGTTGTGTGGGTTCTGGTGGCAAAGAGGGCACTTATAGGAGCGTGGTACATCCTTGTTTTGTGACACGTTTTCTTTTTCAGATCTTTTTACTGTTGTCTGTGCTGAAGTAGAGAGATTGGTTTTTGGCTTCTCGGCTTTAGCGGGAATTATACCAAGTGAATGTTGCCGGCAGTGAGCTTTCAAGTTCTGAGCAAAGGCAAACGTTTTCCCACATTCAGAGCAACAAAAAGGCTTCTGTCCTGTGTGGTGATATTGGTGCTGGTGCAAAAGGCTGCTGCACTTGAAGGACTTACCACAGACCTTGCACGGGTATACGGACGAGCTCTCTGTGTGCTTACGGCGATGATCTGCCATGAGGGAGTAGTGTTTGAAAACCATACCACAATCAGGACATTCATATTGTTTGTGAACTCTGTGGGTATTCTGGTGTGCACCCAAGGCCGTAGGGCTAGGAAAGGTTTGATCACATTCAGAACATTGAAATTTTTCTTGAGAGTGAGACAGCATATGCCTGGTAATAGATGGCCTATGCTTAAATTCTTGACGACAAATTGGGCAATGAAAAAGTACCTCATCCGAATATCCACACTTGTGGTTCCTCAATTTGTCTACTGTAACGAACACCGTGGCACACTCGGCACATTGAAAGTTCTTCTGCTCCTTCTTGGTAGCTCCCTTTTTTTAAAGTTAACAGTTGTGTCTCTTTTTCTTTATGCTCATTTCTATGTTTAATGAAGCTACTGCGTTGCTGAAAGGTAAGGCCGCACTCCTTACAGGTGAGGGGTTTGAGTTCGTCCTCATGTAAATGAAAATGGCGATGCAAGTTGAAGGTCTCTCGTCGGTTGAAGATCTTTCCACACTCTTTGCACACCATTCGTCTTTTCATTTGTTTTGTGGCCGGCTCCACATCCTCCTCTGGGTCTGCTTCCTCTCCTTTCTGCTCCGCTGACATTTCTACCTCTTTGTGCTTCTTTTCTTGGGAATTTTCTGGTTGATTAATCTTTGTTTCACTCACTTCATTGGTCATCTTAGTAGAACAGTAACCTTCTCCAACCTTCTCTGTTATAGGGCTGAGATCTGCAGATGAAAAAGCACCATGGGAATAAAAATATCATAAGGAGTCCATTCTAAATTAAGTTCAACCAAGTCACAGACAGTAGCCAAAATTACCGGAGACTGCCACAGCACAAGTGGCATAAATACACAGTGCTAAATTGGCAATCATTTTAATCTAAGATTTTGGCATTGTCTACCTTGTTTTGGACTTCGATTTTCCTCCTGTGCCTCCTCAGTGTAGTCCTCGCTCTCTCGGACCAGATTAGTGAATGCAGCTCGCTACGTCCCGTTTCAGTCCCCGGTTTGTGGTTTTCGGGTAAATTCCCTGTTGTGCTGTCTGCCTCTGCTCTGGGCTGGACATTATCCTCGGATTGGGCCGTGACTGCTGCGCTGTCTGCAGCGGCAACCACTGATGTGGCAGCTATGGAACTGGATTTCGGTTGGAACTCAGGACTGTCCGTTCTTTCGTCTGCCGAGCTTTCGTCTTTTTTGCACAAGACACTCTGTGCTCTCTGGCGCTGGCGTGTCCGCAGACTGTGGCGTGTCCATCGGCTTGAGCTGAACTAAAGGGGAATGCTCTGTTTCAGCAGAGTCTGATGACTCTACGGCCGCCATATTTTTACACATGCGCCTCCCATCCAAAAGCCACCGTGCCAAGCAAAAAAGTGACAACATAGTTCCGGCGATACCTTTCAAAATAAAATACAACATTTTGTTGCACTGCAATATTCTTTATTGGACTACTACAGGCCTTCAGTAACTGACATTAGCTGTATGAATCTGTTTTTGTTTGTTTTTTTAAAAACTTAAAATTACATTACAGTAACTAATTATAAAACACAAGTGGGGGGAAAACTACATTTACGGTAATCTACCTGTATCAATTCTACACCATACCATTACTGCATGCAAGAGCAGAATAAATTGTTTTGCAAATAAAAAAAGGAAGACAAACAGCATTTGAATCTGGAGAATGTTTGTCTAAAAACGCTGAAGAAAAGCAGTTTGGCAATTTATGCGAGTAATGCACTGTGAGGCTGTTAAAAGCATACGTTTCCAAGGTATTGTTACTTAACAATATACGGTATATGCACATACAATTGTATTTTACAAGTAAATACTATTATGAAGGTATATTAAGTTGATATTGTCAATGCTGAACTAGTAAGGACATTTTAAGCTTGACAAGTCTACTGCAAAGCATGTATTATTACATGTATTATTACACATTAATTCCATTAATTCCATACATCCTGTGACTCTGCCACAGAAGAAAGACAAGAAGTCTAGCACATCCCTTATGCTATAAATAACAGAGCTAATATTAAGGCTATTGTCCAATGTATTGTTGTATCATCAACTTTAGTTCACACTCTAATGAAGTCAAACTAAGTACAAAGTCATTTATGTAGTTTCACTAAAATATTTATAAAAGAGTGGGTACTTGTTTTTCCCCACATTTTTAAGTACAGTAGTTCAGTTTCTGTTCCTTCTCATCGACGTTTTTTGCGCCTGTGCTCAGATACTTTTCCTCGCCGCGGCCTGTGTCCACCCCTGTCTTCTTCTGTGAGCGAATCCGGTGAAAAGGTGCCATGCATGTCAGCTGCTGATACTGCCACTGGTGAATGGCAAAGAGAGACTTGAAGTTGCTGCTTTTGAGTCTGATTATGCTGGGCTTGTGATTGCTGAGGCATTTCAGTCATCTGTTGTGGTTCAAGTTGCTGTAATTGAGTCTGTAAGTGCTGTTTTGATATTGGCTGTGATTGTTGTATATGCTGCTGCTGTTGCTGTTGCTGTGGGGGTGGTGGTGGCTTCTGAGCCTCTAGTACTCCCAGCAGCCTTTGCAGGAGGACATTATTCTGTTGCAGACTTACAGCCAAAGCCTCTTGAGAAGCAACAAGTGTTTTCATGTCCTCCCTGAAACCTTCCCCAAATTCTCTTAAACTTTTTTCCACTTGGTTACCCAACTGAATAGCTGCTTCCCCTAATCCTCTGAGCTCATCTTCTAGCCAAGAGCTGCGTGGTGGGGCTTCCAGAGGACCTTGCTGTGTGCCAAGCGATGGTTGGGGGCTTCCAGGCTGAGGACTGCCATTGAGGAAAGGAGCACTGTACAGTGGGGAAGGAGGCAGCCACCTTTCAGATGGAGGTGGTGGTCCTATACCCAAACCCAGTCCTAACCCCAGTTTGTCGTCCATACTATTCTCCACAGGCTCACATTCATTTTCTGTAACATCTTTGTCCCGATCAGCAGTGTCCTCCTCTTTCTCTAGAGCATCTCGTTCTGAGGCTTCCATGCCTACACCTGTAAAGTATACAAATAAAGTTGTATACACATGTCAGTAATAAACATGTCATTTGAAAATGATTTTAATCAGCATTTTATTAATAGACATTATAGCTGACATTGCCTGCTTGTCTCTGTGCCTTGAACTGTATTCTATATAACAGTTGACAGTATAGATGATGATTACCTGTATCAGAGTCAGGAAAGCATGGAAAAGTGGCTTTTAGGCGTGCATTTTGTTTTTGCCTGGTTGTTTGAAGCCTGGGGCCTGGCAGAGATCGGCTAAGAAGAGAGCTCCCTCTGCTGGATGGCAAATAACTGCGATGGCGGGCATCTGCCAGTCTGCCTCCATTACGTCTCTTTAAGTCATCCCAACGTTTCTTTACTTCTCTAAGGGTTCGGGGGACTCTGGACACTGCATTCACTCTGTCTAAGATGCCAGCCCAGATGCGCTCTCTTTCCCGTCGTCTAAGTCTTCCAGCGGGACCAAACAGCTCCCCTTCACAGCGAGTGACTTCAGACACCAGGACCTCCAGCTCTGCACCACTGAAACGGCTCTTCCTTTTGCCAGCACCCCCAGCTGCAAGTGCAGCTGACATAGCTCTGTCTGCGTGAGAGAAAATGTGTGAATAGAAACACAATCCGACAATGCATGCTCTGGTTATAAAATATCATGCTAAAATATGAACATAAATCTATAGTTTGAATTTTGTGACTGTGATTGAATAAGACAAGAATATATAAAAATCTTATAATCATCTGATGTGAATAGTTCTCATATGTTGTCATCATCATATATTGTTTTTGTTTTCACTCCTGATGCAGTATACACGTACTCATTCTTACTTTGTTCAATGGACAGAAGATCATCTGAGGACATCCCAGGAGCCATGATGTTTGGATGCACCACCACTACATTAAAGGGAAGTCCCCCAGGCAAACCACTGCTCTGGTCACAGCTGCCGTCGGAGTCATCATCCTCCCTGGGGAAGCCGTTTTCTGAGGCTCCCCTCCAAGGGGTCCCTCCGGAGACTCCACTTTGATGTGCATGGGAGGTGATTGCTCATACAGCAGCCCTCCCTCCTCGTAGTACTCAGTCATTGGGCAGACCTGACCTGGGCCAGAACTGACTGGAGGGCCAATTCTGACTCAACACTAGCCATTAACAAGTTTCAACTCAACGCAAAATACTCCACTTTGTGGTTAAGTCCATCTCCAATGACACGCAGAGTTTGCCCATTTTAACATACCTTTGAGACAATAAAACGAAGTCATTACTAACATGTGTGGCTTTAAAGCGTGGCATGGTTCATCACACGTTGAAAGGACATTTTCGTAATTTCGACTTCACTTCAAGAAGGCGAGTAAAACACATAATTGAGCCCATCTGGGAGAAACAAGCAGTCGACAGCCCCGAATAAACTGAAACACAAGAGAACACACGACACACACAATTATATCGCACGTATAAATGATGCGTGCAGATAATGGAGTATTTTGCCGCAACTGTGTGCAATTTTTGCACCAAATCCGCAGCGGTTGCGCATTCCTCATAATAACTGATTTAAACAATGTTGCTAGCTGCTAGCATACTTCACAGTATAAATACTGTCCGGGTTAAGCATGCGTTCACTAACAAGGCTAACGTAATCGTTTATTTAATAATGTTTTGTAATATCTTACCTTGATGGAACGGCATACAAAACAAAAACAAAACACATACGGTACAGCTGTTAGCTCAGCTGTCGACAAGCCTACCAGAGTCGCGCTTTGATTACGTCAGAGCTTGATAAACAGGATTCAGGATTCAAGGATCAGAAAATGAAATTAACCCAAACCAAAAAGGACAAGACAACTGCAATATCTTCCTCAGTAAAAATGCCTTAATTAAAAAATAATATTGGGAATATAAAGTGCAATTTCACACATTGAACATAAAATGTGAATCAACATTGATTCAATTAACCTATCTCTTGAACTGGTATTGGATCAACAACCATGCAAGCAAATTCCCAAAATAAAACTTGAATCCTATTCAACCTTTGCACTAAGCATTCAAAACATGTCCAACACTGACATGGGTGCTAATTGCTTTCAAACTATGTCACAGGAAAACAAGCAATCCCTTCTATTAAGTGATCAAATGAAGGGGCAGAACATAATGTATTAGTCATGGTTTAACATTTTATTGTAGTATGTATATGTAGTATAAAATACATTGTACAAGCACAATAAAGCTCATGTAATGTTTTAAATAGATCTGGTGGGTTCCTATGGGCGTCCTCTGGGGTCATGCCATGTCCCAGCCTGCTTCAAGTCTGCCATCATTGTCCCTGTCCCCAAGAAGCCCCGGATCACTGGACTTAATGACTACAGGCCTGTGGCGCTGACGTCTGTAGTCATGAAGTCATTTGAACGCCTGGTCCTGCCCCACCTCAAGTCCTTCACCTCCTCCCTGCTGGACCCCCTGCAGTTCGCCTACAGAGCCAACAGGTCTGTGGACGACACCATCAACCTGGCACTCCACTTCATCCTGCAGCATCTGGACTCCCCGGGAACCTACGCCAGGATCCTGTTTGTGGACTTCAGCTCTGCGTTCAACACCATCCTCCCTGCTCAGCTCCAGGACAAGCTCTCCCAGCTCAACGTGCCTGACTCCACCTGCAGGTGGATCACTGACTTCCTGACGGATCGGAGGCAGTGCGTGCGGCTGGGGAAGAATGTCTCAGACACTCGGACTATCAGCACAGGAGCTCCTCAGGGCTGTGTACTTTCCCCTCTGCTCTTCTCCCTGTACACAAAACTGCTGCACCTCCAGCCACGACTCCGTAAAACTCATCAAGTTTGCGGACGACACCACCCTCATCGGGCTCATCTCGGACGGGGATGAGTCTGTCTACAGGAGGGAGGTGGACCGGCTGGTGTCCTGGTGCAGCGGTAACAATCTGGAGTTCAATGCCCAGAAGACAGTGGAGATGATCGTGGACTTCAGGAAAGCCACAGCCCCCCAGCCCCCCCTAATCATGACAGACTCCCCATCACCACCGTGGACTCCTTCCGCTTCCTGGGCACCACCATCACCCAGGACCTCAAGTGGGAGCCCTCCATCAGCTCCCTCATCAAGAAGGCCCAGCAGAGGATGTACTTTCTGCGGCAGCTGAGGAAAGCCAAGCTGCCAGCGCAGATGATGGTGCAGTTCTACACGGCCATCATTGAGTCCATCCTCACCTCCTCCATCACCGTGTGGTACGCTGGAGCCACAGCCAGGGACAAACAGAGACTACAGCGCATTGTGCGCTCTGCTGAGAAGGTGATCGGCTGCAGACTTCCATCTCTGCAGGACCTGTACGTCTCCAGGGCTCTGGGACGAGCAGGTCGGATCACAGCTGACCCCTCTCACCCTGGACATGGTCTGTTTGAACCACTCCCCTCAGGCAGGAGGCTACGGTCCATCCGGACCAGAACCTCCCGCCATAAGAATAGTTTCTTTCGCTCTGCTGTCGACTCATGAACACTTCAAAACACCTGTCACTTTAACTGCAATATTCAACCACTCACTGCACTTTCTGCACTATAACTTTAAACATAACTGTAAACTTGTGTACATAGAAATGCCTATTTTTATTTTTATTGTATAGTAATTTTAAATTGTTTCCTAATGCATGCCCTTTTTTGATTGAATATATGTTGTTTTATTATTACTCAGTGTTTTATGTTGCACCTTAAGGCCGAGACAAGTTCCTATGTTTGTGAATTTTGTTCATTGACAATGGCAATAAACTCTTTCTGATTCTGAAGCTAGAGTGTTGAGGATCGAAACACATGGATTAATCAAGCTAAAACTCACTCTTTCACAACGAGAAATTAGTGTTTCCGTCGACCACTTGAATGTCTGTAGACAATTAGGAGCATTTTGTTGTGTATTATCTGTAGGCTACTAAAACATTAAATAAACAGTGATGCTTGATCAACATTTTCACATAATTCAACATTGAATCAATGTGCTTTTGGCCACCAGTTGCAGAATATTCCAACAACTGTAACTGTAAATTGACCAGAAATGCTTAAAAAACACTTTCTGTTGTAACCATAGTGTCGTTTCCCACCCTCCTGGGAGGGATAAACGATAAATTTATGCTTATGTCAGACCACTTTCCTGGAAAATCTTGCGTGTTGGATAAACAATCTCTGGGTATAACAAGCTGTTGCGTTGGCATTTTGCAATCCTTCACAGTTGCCTGTGATGAATTGCCTGCTGTTAGCAATTTTAAAATACAATATATTTAGATGCATATAGTAGCCTATTGTTGGGTTTCAGATGACATCAGAATAATCTATAGGCCAATAATATCTAATACAAATGGGGGAAGCCAAAATGAATATTGTTAAAATGCAGATTTTTGAAGTGGATGTGTCTAGTCGCTAATCGAAATGATCAGATAGAATGTAAATGTTTTCAATAGGGAAAACTAGTTCTGTTTCCATCTGGAAGTATCACATCTTCACATTCTACAATATGAAACCCACACATACATGAACACTTAAAAGTGTACTAACTTTTGTGGTGTAGAGCCTGCCACTTGATTGTCTCCAAGGAGATGTTGTTTTTCGTGGATGTTCCACAGTATGGCATTAAGGCGAGCCACTGTAGGTGAATAATAAATCTTAAATTTAAAGATATCAATATGAAACTTCTCCTGTAGTTTACTCACATAAATGTAGTAATTTTATATAGAAATACAATGCCAACATTTAGCATATGTGTGGCCTTTAAATCAGAAAAATTGAGAGAGCAGGGTTTCAGTTTCTTCATTTACTTGGCATTTTAGTTATTTTATATTATATTTAGTTATTACTAAAACTTATTTAGTTTTTATGTAAACTAGTTCTGACCAAAAATGGGCCTTAAAATTTAAATGACACCTCTTTTTCTAGACTTGAAAATTTGATATCAGCAAATCCTTCTTTATAAGAATCTCGTTCAGTCCTAGATTGTAAAATTCAGTGTGTGTAGGTGCTACTTTGATTGGTGATGTTTTTGTGGGAGGAAAATGGCCTTTGACATGTTACAAATGTCTCAGAGAAATCTATGGATACAAGTGGATTATACTAAATAATAAAACTGGATTCGATTGGGCAATTTTGTTGTTTCCACAAGAAAACTGACAAAAAAAATAATGTAAAAAAAGAGCTTTGCCCATAGTGTCACGCCTTAAACACATCTATCTATAGGAACAAGACAAGAGAGATGCCACCAAGCCACGTTACACGTTAGATCTATGGAGAGGTGGAGAGGCTCACTCACAGTAAGAATGCATGTTTTTCAAAGCATTAAAATACCATGAAATGAATAACGCAAGATACTGTGCTACAAGACAATGTCATATCTGCATAAAACAGCTTTAACTAAAAAGCCTTGTGTGTTAGGGTTCACAAGTGTTCATAATAAGTGAACATAAATCGTGTCATCAGTAAGTTTTCCCAGGTTTACCAGGTGGCCTTACTTACATTCAGCAAAAAAACTCATACGTCTATAACATATGGCCTTGGCACAACTGATTACAGGGCCTTTAAAAGGACATGGGACCTACAGCAGACACCCTGGTACAGACCAAAACCACCATGAAGGCTCTCATTCTTCTGGCTCTCTTTGCTGTGGCTTGTGAGTATGCAGGCTAAAAAATGTAGAATTTTATAAATATTCACTTAAACAGCACTGGTTTCTCCACAGATGCCGCTCCGATTGAGGACGACAGGATCGTCGGAGGCTATGAATGCAGGAAGAAACAGTGTGGCCTACCAGGTATCTCTGAACTCTGGCTACCATTTCTGTGGAGGTTCCCTGATTTCCAGCACCTGGGTGGTGTCTGCTGCTCACTGCTACGAGTCGTAAGTACAAGAACATGCCAAGAGATCAGACAATTGAATTTATGTGAGCTAAAATCTTTATTTCCATGTTAGCCGCATCCAGGTGCGTCTTGGTGAGCATAACATTGCTGTCAACGAAGGCACTGAGCAGTTCATCAACTCTGCCAAAGTTATCAAGCACCCTCACTACAACGGCCGCAATCTGGACAACGACATTATGCTGATCAAGCTGAGCAAACCTGCCACCCTGAACAGCTATGTGAGAACCGTCTCTCTGCCCTCCAGCTGTGCCTCTTCTGGAACCAGATGTCTCATCTCTGGATGGGGCAACACCAGCAGCTCTGGAAGTCAGTATAAAATGTTTCCAAGACCAGTTTACAGAAGACTTTGGTGCAATTTGTAGAGTACTAGAGTGGCAGTAGCAAAGTAGTTATAAATGAGAAACATTATAAGCACCTTACAAAAACGATGCATTCATATTTGTGTATTGTGTCTTATAGGCAACTACCCTGATCGTCTGAGGTGCCTGGATGCCCCCATCCTGAGTGACAGCAGCTGCAGAAACTCCTACCCTGGACAGATCACCTCCAACATGTTCTGCGCTGGATTCCTGGAGGGAGGAAAGGACTCTTGCCAGGTAACGACATCATTGTGTCCACAAAGTCAGAACAATCACCTGCATGAACTCAATGTTTTTATAAAAAAAAAAAAAAATTGTTTTTGAATTTGATTTATAGTATGCTAACACATACTGCTTTGTCTCAGGAGGACTCTGGTGGCCCTGTGGTGTGCAACGGTCAGCTGCAGGGAGTGGTGTCCTGGGGCGATGGCTGTGCTCAGAGAAACAAGCCTGGAGTCTACGCCAAGGTCTGCAACTACAACTCCTGGATCCGCAACACCATGTCCTCCAACTAAGCAGACAACTTTTCAGATCCAAAATGTGTCTTGACAAATACTGGATTTGTAGCACTCCAACTATATGCAAACCAAAGTCGATGTACACATTGTTGAGTTAAATAAAATGTGTTGTATATTTGAAATTGCATTGAGTGGCATTTTGTATGTAAACACAAACATCAACCAAACACATGCAATTTTGTATGTCAAATTAATGATATCCTACTTCTACAAAATAATAATAACTTTTTTATTTAGATCCAACAACACCATATACCCAAATTTATGTTACATTTTAAGATAAAATATGTATGTTAAAAACAACTTGGTTGAAAGATATAGAAGTAAAAACTGTAGAAATTTTCTTAAGCTTATTTGCAATTATCACAGATGCTTTTTTCACACTAAATCAACAGATTTTCAACAGATTTTGTGAGCTTGGGAGTTTAGATAGCAGGGGCTGAGCAGATATAAAAGGTGCCATTTATTGGGGAACAAACATTGAGGCTAATACAGCAACCGCTATGAAGGTTTTCATTCTTCTGGCTCTGTGTGCTGTGGCTTGTAAGTTTGTAACAGTGATCGAAGTCTGGGTTAGATGAACAATATTTGAACGACAGTGTATTCTAAAATGTAACAATTATTTAAAATGAATACAGATGCCGCTCCCATTGAGGATGACAAAATCGTTGGAGGCTACGAGTGCAGAAAGAATGGTGTGCCCTACCAAGTGTCTTTGAATGTTGGGTACCATTTCTGTGGCGGGTCCTTGATCTCCAGCTCCTGGGTGCTGTCTGCTGCTCACTGCTAAAAGGCGTAAGTTCAGGGGCACACCAAATTACTGTGGTAACATTATTGTGAAAATAAAAATATTGTCATTAAGTGAAAATGCCACTTTTGTTTGAGTAAGTTTAAATGTAACTGGATCAATCTCTGTTTTTGCCCCATGTTAGCCGCATCCAGGTGCGTCTTGGTGAGCATAACATTGCTGTCAATGAAGGCACTGAGCAGTTCATCAGCTCTTCCAAAGTTATCAAGCACCCTCACTACAACAGCCACAATCTGGACAACGACATTATGCTGATCAAGCTGAGCAAACCTGCCACCCTGAACAGCTATGTGAGAACCGTCTCTCTGCCCTCCAGCTGTGCCTCTTCTGGAGCCAGATGTCTCATCTCTGGATGGGGCAACACCAACAGCTCTGGAAGTCAGTATAAAATGTTTCCAAGACCAGTTTACAGAAGACTTTGGTGCAATTTGTTGAGTACTAGAGTGGCAGTAGCAAAGTAGTTATAATGAGAAACATTATAAGCACCTTACAAAAACGAGACACCCACCCTGATCGTCTGAGGTGCCTGGATGACCCCATCCTAAGTGACAGCAGCTGCAGAAACTCCTACCCTGGACAGATCACCTCAACATGTTCTGCGCTTGATTCTTGCCAGGTAACAACATCACAAAACCAGAA
>BJKM01000620.1:0-177384 GCA_015082035.1 Chaenogobius annularis | reverse complement strand
AGCCGCATCCAGGTGCGTCTTGGTGAGCATAACATTGCTGTCAATGAAGGCACTGAGCAGTTCATCAGCTCTTCCAAAGTTATCAAGCACCCTCACTACAACAGCCACAATCTGGACAACGACATTATGCTGATCAAGCTGAGCAAACCTGCCACCCTGAACAGCTATGTGAGAACCGTCTCTCTGCCCTCCAGCTGTGCCTCTTCTGGAGCCAGATGTCTCATCTCTGGATGGGGCAACACCAACAGCTCTGGAAGTCAGTATAAAATGTTTCCAAGACCAGTTTACAGAAGACTTTGGTGCAAATTTGTTGAGTACTAGAGTGGCAGTAGCAAAGTAGTTATAATGAGAAACATTATAAGCACCTTACAAAAACGAGACACCAACACCCTGATCGTCTGAGGTGCCTGGATGACCCCATCCTAAGTGACAGCAGCTGCAGAAACTCCTACCCTGGACAGATCACCTCCAACATGTTCTGCGCTTGATTCTTGCCAGGTAACAACATCACAAAACCAGAACAATCAAGTTTTTATGATTTGATTTATAGTATGCTAACACATATTGCTTTGTCTCAGGAGGACTCTGGTGGCCCTGTGGGTGTGCAACGGTCAGCTGCAGGGAGTGGTGTCCTGGGGCGATGGCTGTGCTCAGAGAAACAAGCCTGGAGTCTACGCCAAGGTCTGCAACTACAACTCCTGGATCCGCAACACCATGTCCTCCAACTAAGCAGACAAACTTTTCAGATCCAAAATGTGTCTTGACAAACACTGAGTTTGCAGCACTTACATACATTTTGATTGTATATATCTGAAATTGTATCGAGTGGCATTTTTTAATCTAAAGTTGAATTTTGTAATGGGTTTAGCAGGCTACTTCTAGTAAACCTACAAACACCAACCAAACACATGTATTTAGTATGGAAAAATAATGATATCCTATCTCTTAACTTCTTATTTAAATCCAATAACACCACATGCCATTTGAAAAGATGTAGAACAACAAACAGTGGAAATTATTTTTAAGCTTATTTGCAACAACAGATGCTTTTCTTCTTTGTGATGTATAGGAAGACTAAAACTAATGCAGTAATGTACTGAAACATTTATGGAATTGCAATGTAAATTTTTTGGAAGGTTTATAAATAGAAAGGCAAAATTGTGTGTAAATCGGACACTCCATGAGCCTTTTAATTTACATAATTTGTGGAATATATACACTACACTATGTATGCAAAAAAATAATTTCTAAAATATTTGATTCCAAGCAAATACTTTGTTTGAATTGAACATAAAAGCTGTTGATCACTACAAATAATTGTGTATATTAAAAAAAATGAATGAGGGATTACACCGACTGTAATAAAAAAGGATTTTTATTGGTGATTGATTGAAACATGATGTCTTCTGGCATGTTTCAAATACTGTATATACAGATTTGAAATGGCAGAACAAGTTTGACCACAAATGGCACATTGTGAAGACCCTTCTACAGGTTTGTGCGCTTCATATAATGACAGTGTTTGCTGTTCCATAAAAAGCTCTGAGGAAATAGTTCCAACCAAGGAGGTCATGGGAAAGTTCTTTGAGATTGAGACTAGAAAATGATTTGTTAGCTTTAAACAGTCCAGGAACCAGGATCAATACAGGATTTTGAGACAGAGGGTTCTTCTTGATGTAAAGCGCTTTGAATGCCTTAAATAAATGTGACCATTTTAAATTAGGCATGGCTGGGCTGATGTTTTAAAAGCCAATTCTGAGTTCAGAATTTACGTTGACATTGCTTAGACTGATAAGCACAAAGCACTTTCAGTTTCATTGTCCTGATTGAAACCCCCTGGAAGCCTGAATGTTCGCTTATGTGCTTCTTGTAGACCTCCACAAAATTGAAGCAATAACGTCCACACATGGGACAGCTGAAGCGGCTACTGCTTTGGCGATGAACCCTCTGGTGTTGCCAGAGCTTACCACAACAGGTGCAGGTGTAGCTCTGGTCTCTTCTGTGTGTCCGTGTGTGAAGACTATCCATGTGTCTGTGAAGCCCCCCACAGCTGAGGCAGAAAAACACCCTGGGGTCAGAGCTCCTGTCCAAGTTGTTTTAAACTTGACTCAATGTGTGAGAAGTGCTCGGGGTAACTGTGGCCAGGAAGGGTGTCTGTTTAGGCCTACTCCTACCCTCCTACTTGGTAAAAGCAATATGATGAGTAACTTATATATTGTAAATAGTCAAATACCTTATTTTATTTTACTTTTTTTAAAAGATTTTGTGGCCTGTAGGCCTTATTAGAGGAGAGGACAGTGTGTGAAATGGGGGAGGAGAGAGAGGGGAGGACATGCAGTAAATTGTTGAACTCATGACACTGCGGCCGGCTGGACTTGGAGCCTGGCATACGTGCTGCGCCTTAACCACTCGACCACCGGGCAGCACCAAATATCTTTTCCACAGATATGGCAGGTGTTAGTTGCACTAGACCTTTCCAAGTCCCCACTGTGGCTTTTAGGTAGGCATGCATGTTTTTTGACATTGCTATAATGCACGATGTCTGAGAGTTGAACCTCTACATAGATGTGTGAGCTCATAGACACAGGAAGAGCAGTGGCCCAAACGCCTTTGCGCAAATGTCACATTTACAAGGCTTTTCTCCAGTGTTGAAGACTGAAACCAAAATATTTTTTCTCCAATATTGACATACTTTATTTTTCAGTTAATCAAGTAGAGTTTTAAGTCTCTGGTCATTTTTGTTCTTGTTTTTACAAACAATGTTCCCATTGAAAGGTTGGATGCGTCAGGTCGGTGCTACTTGGACAACACTTATATGTGTCTTCAAGTGAGAAAAGTATTCAAAGTTAGCACATTTGCGGGGTAGTTTTTGCCTTCGGGTTATATAAAAGGTTTTTTCTCATGCGTGACTGCGCTCATGGACAATTCAATTAGACTGAAATCTAAGTGCATGTGGGCAGTTCTTACATTTGAACAGTTTTGAGCCATCCTTTGGGGGAAAGCCGGTTTTAGATTTAGACTCCTGTGCCTTCTGCTCGATTACAGATGTTCTGCGGAAGTGATAATGTTTCCAATGTTTATTTGTGCTCCTTGATGGAAAAGGAACATATTTTCAAACAAGTTAACATCAGTCTATATGCAGTCACTTTTGATTTCAAGAAAAATACAAGGCTATAGCCTACTTACAAATCATTGACAGTATATAAAGCAGTGTGTTCGTCTACGCAAATGAGACAGTGCCAGCGTCAGTCACTTGCATTATGCACATAAGGTCAGATCTGGAAGCCGGTCTTTTTAAACAGCAAGACCCAAAGGACGAGGGCTGGTCTTGCTCTTAAAGCACACATACCACAGTTTAATCTGAGTGTTTTCTTTCAAATTGAGATAAAGACACAGATTGCGTTAAATGCAGTCAGATATAGGCCTACGTTTATCCTTGTGTTGATTTAATAGTGCAAACCGATGAACACCGCGCACTTTACTGGCCCACTGCGTACAAGCACGTATGTTACTATCATAGTGGAAGTGGTTTTAACAGAGGAAAAGATATTACATTTAATAAAAGTCGCAGGCACACGAGTTAGTCTTTCTCACTCTAATAATCGAAATAAAATTAACGTGATGCTGTCATAGCAATAGCACCACCTGCTGGAAGAAGAGAGAATACCATAGACCATGGTGTTAAAGCTTGTTTTACAGTTGCAGAATTGAAAATAAATAATACAAACATAGATAAGTAGTACAGGCATGACTAAAAATAGTTTATTATAACAAATGGCAATATACACATACAAGGGGTGCAAAGTGTTAAACTGTTCAAAAAATTACAACGCATACGACTTTTCAACACTCTGATTATGCTTTAACCTCTTGTGAATAGCAAACAAAAAAGTTGTAACAAAAGTGAATCATAAGAGCTTATTTACATGTTACACAATAGCCAGACATTGTAGCAAATACGAAAACATGCTTACATCATGTCTTGATAGGTACAGAGGAGGTCACTTGGTAAATCACCTCAGCCGGTTTTCTCTGGTCCACTTTCAACAATGAAACAGTCATCATCTGTGACTACTTTTGATGCGTCTTTATTGTTCATGTTTGATAGTCTACTCTTGATGGCAGTATTGCCAGTAGGGGCAGACAGAACAGGCTTGGCAGTCTTCTGCAAAGATGAACTAGGAATTTGCAATGGCACTACTTGCCTCTGCCTGTTAGCTGGAGCAGTGAGTTTATGTTTCATCAAGAACTCATGAGCTTTAGCACACTTGTGCCTCTGAAGGACGTTGATACTCTCAAAGAAGACATGACAGACCCGACACTCATAGCCTTTTCCAGGTGTATGGCTGACTCCAGCCGGAGTGGTCTGTGTAGTAGGTGGTTTGTTTACACTGAGTGAGTTGGAGTTTGAAATGACAGCTTTAGTTTGAACAGTTTTGAAAGGCGGCTTGACTGTGCTGGGACGATAATCAACACTTAAATGTTTACTAATTATATTGGGTGCAACATTATTTGGGACTTTTCGTGATGGAGAAGACATTTGAAGCTGGCCCAATCCATTGGCTATGTTTGCAGTGATTTGAGTAAGTGGTCTAGCAGTGATAAGCTTGAATCTATTAAATTTACTGTATGGGGAATTACAAGGATGGAAGCGAGGAACAATCTTCCTGCTGGAGAGGAGTAGTCCACAACCAATGCAGCCAAGCACTTTGTCTGCGATGTGGGTGTTATGATGAATGACTAGGGCCCTTCTTGTTGTGAAAGAATGCCCACATTTACCACAAATGTATGAATGCATCTTGGAAAATGAGCGCATCGTTTTCATGACCACAACAGGTTGGAAAAGTGTCCAAAGATCCACAGTAGGAGCGCCGATATTTGAGAACATTTTGCTTGTGTTTGAGGTCGAGACATTTTTTATCAAATCTGGAGAAAGCTGTGGTAGTTGCGGCTGTACTGGACCCTGGGGCATCTTGGGTAAAATGGATATTTGAGTGGCAGCTTTCACAGGTAGGGACTTGGGGCTCTCCCAGATAACTTCTCCAGATAGAAGTCTTTTCAACTTATCCTCTTCCTCGCAGTGTTTTTCAATTCTTTGCTTCTTTATGGCTTCGTGACAAAGCACCTGATGTCCTGGATCGTGGGAACTAGTGTGCTGCAGCATGTCATTATAGGATGTAAAATCAGTTCCACACGAACAGATAAAAGATGGAACAGAGCAAACATGTTCTTCAAGATATTTTCTACTTGAAAAGATCTGCTCACAGTTGAAGCAAAACCGATCAGCATTCATCAGATCCGTGCTGAGACCATCATCCAGCACATTTAGGTCTTGAAATCCACTATACATGATGTGACTTGTTCTGTTGAACAAAATATAAGACAATCAAAACTAACGTCGCCCATATGAAATGGGGGAAAAAGCAGATATGCTTAAATATGTTCAACTCAAATTCACATTTTAACGGTTTTATGGTTTTAACACAACGAAATGTATATCTATAGTTCTATCGAAAGAGAAAACTGCAAAGATTACAACACGACAAAAACAGTGTTATTGCCTTGCAAATACATGTGGATGCTGGAAAATGTGAGTTTTAACAAGGATCAATATTAGCATTAGCTACTCTTGGTTTCACATCACCATTAATATAGGAAAACCGAAACATTACACTTTTGCTCACCTGGCAACACAAACCCCTCAACAAGTCTTATTGGAGTTTTTATGGTCCGGGGGCACGGCTATAAGTGTATTTATTTTCGTAAGTTAAGAAAAAAACCCGGGAATTTGCGCTTTGATGAAAAAGACGCCGACCCAAGAGGCAGGAAGCCGGAAACGCTCTCCCAAGCCAAAAAAAAACCCACGTAAGAGCGCCCCCAACAATCCGGAAGACGTATTGCAACAACAGTACCTTTAACTACATCGTTGTAATGTATAGGACTATGTTTAAAGCTTGTTTTTATATTGCTGTGTAGTATAAAACAACACACATGATTTTACAGATTTATGGACATGAGGTTGTACCCCTTTTAAAAAAAAAAAAAAAAAAAAATGTACTTCTTAATGGTTTAAAAAGTAAAACGACTGCTGCTGTTTCATTTAATGAGACGTAAAAATCATCGACGCAACTGCAAAACTTACTCGAACTACTGAACGGTGTGTAGAAAAGCACAGAGATGTACATTTATTTATTGAATAATCCAGAGAGAATACATGAAAACATACATATTATACATTTTAAAAGCTACTTTGAAACTAAAATGTGAATGTACTAAAATGCTTACCATCTTGACACCATGTATACTACCTGGTAAACATGTGGGCTATAAAATGTGTATTTATGATAAATATAGATACAAACAAATATCAAAATCAACGAGTGATGTTTGTTGGATTTCAGACAATTCATTTCAGCCCTTGCAAAATAATATTACTAAAACATTTGCATAATTAAAGTAAGTAGCATTTTTTCAGTAGTATAACCCACAGTACTGTTAAAACATATTCATTACGACAAGGAGCATTTATTCAAAAGCCCTTACACTGACTCCAGGTCAAGTGCCTCCGGAGAGAGCACCGTCGGGCAAATGTACTACCACATCCTGAACAAGCAAACATTTGTTTTCTATTTTTTAAAATCTTTCTGAGTTTGTGGTACCTTTTCAAGGAGATTATTTGCAGTTAGCTGCGGGGACGTCATGTTTGTTTTTTAATTGTAATAATAGAGGGCTTAAATGTCTGTGATGCTGGGGGTGCATATGAAGCTGCAGATGAATCTCATAATTGGCCCATGAATTTACAGTGACACCACATGTTGGGCAGGTGTAGGACTCCTGAGCATGTTTCTGTAAAATGCTCCAGGAGAAGCTTGGGAGATGTGAAGCCAATGCCACACTCACACGTTACTCTTCTGGGTAGAACAGAGGGCAGCGACATGGTGCTCCAGTTTTCCTCCATCTTTCTCCTGAGGGACGTCCTGTGGAGCATTAGAGGGGGGCACACTGGGATTAATTTCACTGGAAAACTGTTGAAATCATTGTCCGTCTCAATTCACATTTCTTTCTGTGAACCATCATGTTGTCTTTGCGATTGAAGTTTCTCCCACAGACATTACATGGATAGATGTTTACATTGTCGGCCTTCACCGGCGTGCTTTTTGAAATGTGCTCGCACCTAAGCCTTTTGGGCTACCACAGCATAGTTTCCTATGTCGGCTTAAATTACTTGTCAAGCCAAAAGTTTGATGACACTTGTTACAAGGGTAACGTCCGACACACCATTTTTTACATAAAACCTCACACGTGAACGCCTTTTTTTTTCACTTAAAGTTGAGACCATTTTTCTTTCAATATCCAAAGGCATGGTCCATTGACTGTCCGGTTTGTACAAAAAAGATTCTGCAAATGCAGAGGCATTTTGGTGCTGCTCCTTTATCGATGATGCAGAAGACAAACTCACATTTGAAAGTTTCTCTTCAAATTCTGGATCTGAGGCGTCCTCCACTTTGATGCTCCTGGTGCCAACACCAATACTTTGGCAAATGTTTCCTGTGTCTGCAGAAGCAGGACTTGACACAGGACCATGGCATTTTGTGCTTTTTAAGATTGTATCTTTGTGTAAAATTTTTTTTGCAAATAGGACAAAAGTACACTTTTTTCAAGCTGTTCATTTGTATGGTTCTTTGTCTACTAGTTGCAATATTTTTGAAAGAGTATGAAGACGATGTGGTCTTTGCTCTTGTCTGTGGACATACATGATTGTCAGGGAGGGGTACTCTTCCAATAATGAGTTGTTTACAACAACGGCAACATTTAATCCTTTCTTTTTTATGCAAAAAATGGTGTTCTGTCAAGCTATCAATATCCTGAAAAACCCTTCGACAGCGGGCACACTGATATTTCCCGTATGCGTTATTTGCGGCTCGGATCCATAAACTTATGACGAGTTTCCAGAAGCACTACAGGTGAAAAGATTTTTGTAAGAGAAAACAATTTTCTTTGTACTGGACTCCAGAAGTCTGCTAATAGATGGAGCTTTTGTCTTTGTGGCTTGGCTTCCCAAGAAGACGCTTTAATTGCATGGCTGACATATCAGTGACAGTAGATGGTCCTTGTATTGTTTGTGGTTCAATAACAACTAGTGCAGGTTCTTCTTTAAGAGACACCAAGACTTTGTGATCATCTTCAGTCCGAGGAGGCACCAAGTGTTTTCCATACACAGACGCCAGGATCTTCATCAGGGATTTACTTTTGGGCTCCGGTTCATTTCCCTTAGTCTCATCTGGCATCTCTTCTGCCTCAGCTTCTGTTGACACAGGGCTATGATCCTCAGTCAGAGAAACATCAGTACCAGTGGAGGAGGCAGCAGCAGCAGCAGCCCCTTCCTGGTCTACACTTTCTGCATTGTTCTTGAATGAAGGCACCTCATGGACAGAAGGCCCAGCAACAGAGTCTTCTCCAAGAACCTTGTCTGTCTGGGCTGCAGGCGGGTTCAACTCTGTGCTGGATACATCTTTAACGGAGGTGAACTCCTTATTGAGCAATATCTGGGGAGACTGCACTTCAGAGACATGGGACTCTTTATGTTCCATCATAGCACTTAAGTCCTTAAACTCTTCTCCACAGTCACATATATACATAGGTGGGGCTGAGATTTTAGGCCCTGAGGACCCCCGTCTTCACTGGAGGGAGTCGAAGATGCTTGCAGAAGGTTTGAGCCAGATGGGTTTGGTCCAGGCTTGGGCAGTGATCCGGCATGAGTTGCTTGATGAACCAACAGAGATGCCAGCCCAGTGAAAGTAGCGGAACAGGCCACACACTGATACTCTTTAGAAGAGGATGCGTTTCCTTGTAGCCCAAGCATTGTGCCAGCACTTGTGGCCCTGTCTGAGATGAGAAAGAAAGAAACCAGAACGGCCTTTAGCATAACTTGTATTTTATAGTCAGGAAACAATACAACTAACTAATACAGGAGTTTTGCTTTTATAGTTGGTTTCATTTCTAAGGCTATTTAATCCAAGTGTAACCCTACTGATGTTTAATGACGCAATCAAAGCAGCAGGCCATACAGAGCATTAAAGTATGAAGGTGCATTTGGGGGGGAAAAAATAGGATAGCATATTTAGCATAAACTTAGATTAAGTTTAAACATGCAAATTTGCTAGGAAAAAGTAGCACGACTGAAAAAACGCAAATTTGCAGGAATTAAGTATTTTGTTGATTGGATGAAGTTTATTAGTTTCCTTTTTTGGAAGGAACTTAATAGTTGTTAGAATGAGTTATGGCTGCAAATTGGCTCACCCTTTGGGTGCCTTTGGTCTTGTCAAAAATTATATTCTTGTAGTTTAGCAAGGTTTTGAAAATTTGTCCTATCCTTTGGACTTTGAGACGTTTGACGGTAGGCGCTAGCTGTGTGGAAGATCTACACTTACACCTAAACTGGGGACTATTATGATTCAATTAGAAGAATCTAAGCAACTTTTAAGTATGGAGATGGCCCATGTCCAAATTGTGTCCGCTGTTGTGTGGACATTTGGCTGTATATAGGCTATGCACTGCATTATATTGCCACAATAGCAAGACATAGCCGCCCCCCACACACACAATCTAACAGTATACAAATGTTAGTCCACGTCCTATAATGATGTGATAGCCCAATACGACGAACTGATGAGGTTGCCTTCTCTAGTCATAAGCAGGTAACCTCTTCTTGGCTGTGGGGTCAGAAATGATAGGAAAAATAAGCAAATATGAGGAGGAAAAAAAGCAAATTTGCATGTTTTTTTTCTTCTCCTGACTTTGCTAATTTATTCTAGCAAGCGTTATGTTTAAAATGTAATAAATGTACATGTTTTTTTTCCACCAAAATTGTTATGGCAGATTTGCATGTTAGAACTCGGAAATATGGAATCCTAGGTTTTCCCTTCATCTATAAGTGGACCCAATACGCCTTCGTAGCAATGCGCCAAACTCAGTGTTTTGTAAAACACATCAAATGCTCTTAAAATGTAACCACCTTATGAATAGCTATCATACCTGTGAAAACAAAAGCTTACCAGCGTTAGGTGAGAATTTACTTCCTCTCGTCACACGTGATTGTTAAGTTTCTGTGCAGAAAGCAGGAAAGAGCTGGAAACATGCGGCATGTGTTTCAGATCCATGATGTGCACGCTGCACGACAGAGCTTCTTTCTGCACGGCATGAGGGGAGGCGCTACCATGGGGGCGCTACACGGAAGTTACGTTTAAGCGGCACATGCGCAGTCCGCACACACACGCGCGCACAGCTACTCGAACTTTACCCGTCCCAGTTAATTATACTATCTTCGCTATATAGACACCATAAAAGACAGAAAAATATATTAGACTAAACATAAATCCATGTCATTCTGTATCTCAATGTACATAATCATACATTTTTATTCAATATTATAATGTTTGCGTTTCAACACAAGTTACAACACAAGTATTTGGCTGTACAAACAATGAGATCCTTTTATAAGTGGGAATAACAATGACCAAAAGTGCTGTCTTTTCGAGACACATCATGTCTTGATAGGTACAGAGGAGGTCACTTGGTAAATCACCTCAGCCGGTTTCTCTGGTCCACTTTCAACAATGAAACAGTCATCATCTGTGACTACTTTTGATGCGTCTTTATTGTTCATGTTTGATAGTCTACTCTTGATGGCAGTGTTGCCAGTAGGGGCAGACAGAACAGGCTTGGCAGTCTTCTGCAAAGATGAACTAGGAATTTGCAATGGCACTACTTGCCTCTGCCTGTTAGCTGGAGCAGTGAGTTTATGTTTCATCAAGAACTCATGAGCTTTAGCACACTTGTGCCTCTGAAGGACGTTGATACTCTCAAAGAAGACATGACAGACCCGACACTCATAGCCTTTTCCAGGTGTATGGCTGACTCCAGCCGGAGTGGTCTGTGTAGTAGGTGGTTTGTTTACACTGAGTGATTTCACATTCGAAATGACAGGTTTAGTTTGAACAGGCTTGAGAGGCGGCTTGACTGTGCTGGGACGATAATCAACATCCATAACAATTTTTATTTTGCTGTAAGAACCATTATTCAGAGGACTCTGTGGTGGAGATGAAACAGCAGCTTTAGCTAGACCATTGGCTATGTTTGCAGTGATCTGGTTGATTGGTCTTGCGGTGATCAATTTGAATTTATAGCCAATTGGAGAATTACAGGAATGGAAGCGAGGAACAAATTTCCTGCCAGAGAGGAGCAGTCCACAACTAATGCAGCCAGATACTTTGTCTGCGATGTGGTTGTTATGATGTATAACTAAAAGACTTTCTCGTTGAAAAAGATTGTCCACATTTACCACAAATGTATGAATGCATCTTGGAAAATGAGCGCATTGTTTTCATTACAACAACAGGTTGGAAAAGTGTCCATAAATCCACAGTTGGAGAACCAACATCAGAGAATATTTTACTCCTTTCTGAGGTTGAGACATTTTTGTTCAAATCAGGAGAAAGCTGTTGTAATACATGAGGCTGTACTGGACCCTGGGGCATCTTGGGTAAAATGGGTATTTGAGTGGCAGCTTTCGTAGTTGAAGACGTAGGGCTCTCCCAGATAACCTCACCAGACTGTAGCCTTTCCAACTTCTCTTCTTCCTCCCAGTGTTTTTCAATTCTTCGCTTCTTTATGGTTTCATGACAAAGTACCTGGTGTCCTGGTTCATGGGAATTACTGTGCTGCAGCATGTTATTATAGGATGTAAACTCAGTTCCACAGGAACAAATATAGGATGGAACAGAGCAAAGATGTTCTTCAAGACATTTTCTACTTGAAAAAATCTGCTCACAGTTGAAGCAAAACCGACCAGCATTCATCAGATCTGCGCTGAGACTATCATCCAGCACATTTAGGTCTTGATATCCACTTGCCATGGCTGCGCCACGTCCTGGCGATAAAAACATAAAACATATATTAAACACAGAGAATTGCCTTGTTAATTCCATAACTATAGCTAATTTAGGTTTTACTTTAAATTCGAGATTGAACCCAACCCGGTATGCTAGTCAGTGCAATCAATAGAAGAGCATTCAGTTGTACACATTTAAAACACATTAATGCATTATTTAATATAAATATAGATTTATAAATTAACATACAACTGAAAAAACATGTGTCTCCCGTTAGTGCCATTGTTTTCGCCAGAACGTTGCTAATGTTAGCATGGCTTACAAAGGTTACATTTGCTTACCTTGACCATCAAACAAAATCTTTACTGCTCTGTAGCTTGTTGTGGTTCTTTGTCAAAAGCTAAAGAGAACTGATGTGCCATTTTGACATTTGGGTCTATGGATGTAGGTAAAAATAAGACATTTGTTCGGCTTCTTTCTGATTTTATTCTTCTTTTCTTTCGGCAGTTGGCATGTTATGTGTCCGGTTCCGCTGCCCCCTGGTGGACTCCAGAGCATGCAGTACAGTGTGAGTTACAGTCCAATTGAGCTTTAAAAAAAAACTTGTATAGTTGTCTAATGCACGAAATTATATTGTACAGCCAAATAAATATATTACTATAAGATTTGAATTCATGTCCCACAAATATTTCTCCCAGGGTGGATATGCGGAGATAAATCGGATTTTAACAAAGCAACACGAAGCCACTTTTGCCCTGCAGATGGCGCTTTGGAGGTTGTGGCGTGCCTGGTGTCTCGTCCAATGGCATATAAAACGTTCCCGGTCTGCATGCTCCAAAGGAGGCTGGTCTTGCGAGTAGCCTCCGTGGACCGCAAAGGCCGTGCCGAAATGGGACAGGCCTAGCCTACGGAGCCGCTCCGTCACTTAGCAACTAAAACTCGCTGCTTATGCCCACGCCACGCAAATTACGCACATGGACGTATTAAAAAGAGCGCTAAAAAGAGATGATAGTTTATTACACCCAAATCTTGTGTCTCAAACAAAATATTATGTTCAGCTTTTGTAAAATATAATAATTACCAATGTCCCTGTGATAACTGTCAAAATGATTTAGAAGTTTCAACAGAAGTATTGAGTCTTAATTTCAAAATGGGATTTTATAATGACAAGGGAATACATGAAAGGTAATATGTGCATCTAAATCAGTTTAAGAGTGTGATCTGTGTTTCTGGAGAAAATATATTTAATGATCAGAATACAATAAAATAATATCTCTCTCACACACGCTCTCTCTCTCTCTCTCTCTCACTCCCAATTAGCTTCAGTGGTTGCTTTTATATTAATGTGTTACAGAAAACACATTAAAATTAGCTGCAATTTACAGTTAAAAATCAAACTTCCTTTACAGTTTTGGTAGCGTTATGCCCATATTTTATGACAATACTCGTGAATGTCTCCTCCGTTATCGGGAGGCAGTTTTAAAAACATCCGACTAGCGCAATGCATTATGGGATATAAAAAGCCGCGAAGTGTGCTTTTTCACGGCCTTAGTTCACGGCCAATCTCCATGGAAACGCAGGCCACATTTGTTGGCCGCATTCGCGGGCTGCATGAAATGGGACAGCCTTGTCGCGCAGGAAGTGACGCAACTGGCCTTCAAACGTAGCCTTCGGAGCATGCAGACCCGGAATTGAGGAAAATAAGTGCTGTTGGAGAACGCAAACATTTCTTGGGATTATAATTAGGCTATGTGTAACCCTACAGAGGAGTAGTGTAACACAAATAAACCCTCTATATTCTACTTCTTTATACAAAAGGTATATTAAGCGTCACACAGCAACACATGCTCATGTGTATATTTATTGGGAACTATAATAATCCTTAAAATATCAAGTGCCTTACATTACACAACAAAGTTTGACTATTTACATTTATTCACATTTGAAACCTTATTCAGAAAGGATATCTAATTTTTCTGTAACACATTCAACATCTGCAAGAACAAAAACAATCCTTTTAGTTAGCCTACTTAAATGTATATACAGTGATGTATTTATTTTGCCAGCCTATCTAAAAGAAAAGTCAGTTAAAAATGAAGACACATGAATGGCTACTTTATCATGCAGCTATACAGAAACAGAACCGGAAACGGCTGGTTCGTCTGGATTGACACTCCTCACCATTATACGATGGATTCTACGACGGTGGATTTTCAGTGACTTCAGACTGGGATATGTGCCTTGACACACATCACAGCGAAATGTCTCAGAGTTTTTGTGAGCAAGTAGATGTTTCTGTAAACCATCTGTGGTGGTGAACCAACGACATAAGACATATTGGGCAGCGCACAGGCTTGATAGCAGGTTTGCAGCTCCCACCCCTCTGGTGAAAAAGAAGACTGATTGCATTTGGGAAATCAGAATTGCACAGAGAGCAGTGATAGGTTTTGTTTGAAACAGTCATTCGCAGAGCTTTGCATCGATTCCAGGATATGTGTCTACGCAAAGAACACCGACTGGCGAAGCTCTTGCCACATTTTGCGCACACAGTCCTTTGCTGCTTCTTTCTTGGATAAAGAAGTTGCTCTTGGTGAACTTGATGTTTTTCAGGTACATTAGGTACTACCAGCTGAGTTGGCATCTGCAGAATTGTGGGTTGTTTAAATCGTAGTAGTAAAGGTTGTGGCCGTTTGTGATGCTGGGGGTGCATATGAAGCTGCAGATGAATCTCATAATCGGACCATGAATTTACAGTGACACCACATGTTGGGCAGGTGTAGGACTCCTGAGCATGTTTCTGTAAATGCTCCAGGAGAAGCTTGGGAGATGTGAAGCCAATGCCACACTCACACGTTACTCTCTTCTGGGTAGAACAGAGGGCAGCGACATGATGCTCCCAGTTTCCTCCATCTTTCTCCTGAGGGACGTCCTGTGGAGCATTAGAGGGGGGCACACTGGGATTAATTTCACTGGAAAACTGTGGAATCATCGTCCGTCTCAATTCACATTTCTTTCTGTGAACCATCATGTTGTCTTTGCGATTGAAGTTTCTTCCACAGACATAACATGGATACATTTTTACATTGTTGAAGTTTACTGCCATGTTAATGGCATTGGGCCCCACTCCCTAAACCTTTTGGGCTAGAACAGCATAGTTTTTTGATGACGACTTAAACTACAGGATGAACAAAATGTTTGTTGACACTTGTTACAAGGGTAACGCCTGACTCCATCTTTTATAAAATAGTGCATGGATGCAGGTCCCGTGTCTGAATGAGTTACAGAGTCATCAAGCTCTCCTTCATTTGCATCTTTATTAGTAGGTGTGAGTAAGTCCATGTCGTTGTTCAAAGGCATGGTCCACCGACTTCCATCTTCATTCTTTATCGGATGTATATGACCAATTACTGTTCTGTTCATGCAAAAAAGATGCAGCAAATGCAGAAGCATTGTGGTGCTGCTCCTTTATTGATGATGCAGAAGACCAACTCATGATTTGAAAGTTCCTTTTCAATTTCTGGATCTGAGGTGTCCTCCACTTTTATGCTCCTGGTGCCAACACCAATACTTTCAGAAAGGTTTCCTTCTTCTTGAACATTAAGACATACCTCTGCTGCATTGTTCAATGACTTTGTCTGAGGGGGGCTTGGAGCACGGCCACGGCATTTGTGCATTTTAAGATTGTACCTCCGAGCGTAATTGTGCTTGCAAATTGGACAAAAATACACCTTTTTTCTATTATTTAAGTTGTTAATGTGCAATGTTTTCTGTCCATTTGTTGCAATATTTTTTTGAAAGAGTATGAAGACGATGTGGTCTTTGCTCTTGTCTGTGGACATACATGATTGTCAGGGAGGGGTACTCTTCCAATAATGAGTTGTTTACAACAACGGCAACATTTAATCCTTTCTTTTTTATGCAAAAAATGGTGTTCTGTCAAGCTATCAATATCCTGAAAAACCCTTCGACAGCGGGGCACACTGATATTTCCCGTATGCGTTATTGCGGCTCGGATCCATAAACTTATGACGAGTTTCCAGAAGCACTACAGGTGAAAAGATTTTTGTAAGAGAAACAATTTTCTTTGTACTGGACTCCAGAAGTCTGCTAATAGATGGAGCTTTTGTCTTTGTGCTTGGCTTCCCAAGAAGACGCTTTAATTGCAATGGCTGACATATCAGTGACAGTAGATGGTCCTTGTATTGTTTGTGGTTCAATAACAACTAGTGCAGGTTTCTTCTTTAAGAGACACCATGACTTTGTGATCATCTTCAGTCCGAGGAGGCACCAAGTGTTTTCCATACGCAGACGCCAGTATCTTCATCAGGGATTTACTTTTGGGCTCCGGTTCATTTCCCTCAGTCTCATCTGGCATCTCTTCTGCCTCAGCTTCTGTTGACACAGGGCTATGATCCTCAGTCAGAGAAACATCAGTACCAGAGGAGGCAGCAGCAGCAGCAGCCCCTTCCTGGTCTACACTTTCTGCATTGTTCTTGAATGAAGGCACCTCATGGACAGAAGGCCCAGCAACAGAGTCTTCTCCAAGAACCTTGTCTGTCTGGGCTGCAGGCGGGTTCAACTCTGTGCTGGATACATCTTTAACGGAGGTGAACTCCTTATTGAGCAATATCTGGGGAGACTGCACTTCAGAGACATGGGACTCTTTATGTTCCATCATAGCACTAAAGTCCTTAAACTCTTCTCCACAGTCACATATAATACATAGGTGGGCTGAGATTTTAGGCCCAGAGGACCCCCGTCTTCACAGGAGGGAGTCGAAGATGCTTGCAGAAGGTTTGAGCCAGATGGGTTTGGTCCAGGCTTGGGCAGTGATCCGGCATGAGTTGCTTGATGAACCAACAGAGATGCCAGCCCAGTGAAAGTAGCGGAACAGGCCACACACTGATACTCTTTAGAAGAGGATGCGTTTCCTTGTAGCCCAAGCATTGTGCCAGCACTTCAGACCGCTCCAGTTGTTTGTGAAAGTGGAACTCCCTGTAATACACATACATAAATGTCAGATAAAATATGCAATTATCAAAACATTTGTTTGATCAGTGCCAGAAAATGACTGTATATATTTTTTTTGTGAATACATTTTATTGTAAGAAAAAAAAATATTCAAAACATAATTTTGGCTTTAGATAGCAAAATCAGAGTAGGGATGTCAAGATCTTAGGTTAATTGATAATTGTGATTATTTGGGTCACAATAATGGTAGAAAATGAAAAACAACAACTCTGCTTTAGGGATGCCATGTTTTCAAATTGTAGTGTATTTATAGAAAAGGTTACAATTTTAAATCTAAATTAATTAGTTTTTTTTTTTTGTTCAATTAAAATAAATTAAAGACCTTTCTGCTCAGCTTTTCCTCAAAAAAGTAAACCTAAGTGTAAAGAGCTTTTTTTTTAGTGCTGTCCGTTTGTAAAAAAAAGTTTGATGATATAAAGCAGGTCACATATTGAGGAGCAGTAATGTGTTAAGAAAACAAGAAAGAATTTGATTTGAGTGATTTTTACAATTTAACTGACACACCAGTGGTCTTTTATCTACATTCCACCTTCAATTATAACTTAAATGCTGTGTCAAGGGTTTGTGTACGTGTTTAACCCCACATTTAATAGGCCTTCAGACCATTATCACGTAGTGAGGGGACCAGCAAGGCAATAACATCAAAATGTGAGCAGTTTGAACCTAACGGTCAATTTAAGGCATGCTTCAGCTAAAAGGTCAAACCAACCGCCTCCCGAGTATCAAGTAGCCTGCAAATTGCATTGTTGCAAATGGTGTAAAACTAGAAATAGCACATTTTACTGGTAAATAGGCTTTTCTGGTCATCGTGTCCAATTACTAACGTTGCCGCAAGGTAAGCGCGTGTTGGGTACACAATTGATAATATTATGGCAAAAAAATCCAACAATGGCGACTGACCATGGATGCTGTCTAACATTAGCTGCTACATGGGTGTAGCTTAGCCATGTCTACTCAACTGGGCTAACACTAAGGGGCTAGCTAACCCAGACTTATTACCAAGTCTCCGACGCCAACTCTCACTTACCGGTGACAGGAAGGACGTTTGGTCCAGCATAGATATGTTGATTGGTGCAAATATATTGCCACTCTCTCGGGGTTCACATGGGCTCCAGCTCAGCTCATCAGATACGAGGCTCCTTGGATGGGTCCACTTCAGCCGCTGGAGCACCGATGTGTTCGTGCAGCCGAGTTCCTCCCTAATGCATCCCGTGTACCTTCATTTACACTAATGTGCCGTTTTCAAATTCTAATATGTGCATGGAGCCACATACTACTCCAAACGAGTTAACTTATAAATTGAATTGCTATAAAAACACGCGGCAATCCTAAATGTAGAAAATCGATTGGGAAAAACTCGTGCCGACCTAACAAAGACGGAACATCAAAAAAAAAAAAAAAAAAAAAAAAAAAAAGACTCAAGGCAGCAGCACAGCATGAAAGCCTACATAACACAGCGCATGCGCAAACATCAAGCATGGTTTGCGCGATATACATGCAGTGTGTGAGATGGATCCATAGAGCCATGGTTTATTATAGGGACATTCAATTTAATATTCCCGAGGGCCGGAGGTGCACACCTTTAACATTTTGGTTTGCACAAAATATCCCCAACACAATACAATAAAATTACAAATAGATTCGTTTTTTTGTGAGAAATAACATACAAAATGCTTTACTAACATTGCTTTGCAAATGTTCCAGTGCTGCACCAGAATTAAACTCAACTGATTTTTATATATTTATTAGTATGATTAATAAATTAAAAAAAATAAAAATCTATTTTACTGCTTCTTTTCTACTTTTATTTGTATGGCACATTTTACCATCACAAAGTTGGATTGGATTGGACTGGACTAGATTAGTAACAACCAGGTCTGAACCAGGACGAACCAAGAATCAGAACAGGTCTAAAGCTGAATTAAAGGACTAAACCAAAACCAAAGCAGGTCTAAACTAGTGCTAACCAAGAATTATTCCTGTAAACAAGCGCTATATTTATAATGTTAAATATTTGGAAGATGGGTCTTGGGCTGATTTAAATCGCTTGTAAGGCCTCAAATTGCATAGCCCAGGTTGATCAAGTCAGGTGTGACATACTGTATGAGCATAAACTCTCTAATCTAGGGGTATTTAGGGTGATCCATTATTTTTCCCTAATGCAGATCGATAGTCTTGAAAAAATAAATATGTAAGCAATGTATGAAATTGCAAACACAAACATGTCTAGTTAAAAAAGGAGGTGGCAAATAGTTTCACAATTTATTAATGATTAACTACTACTTGTACTACTCTTACTCATTTTTAAGTAATTTTGGCCTCTTCAATACCACCCGTTAAACATTTTATGTATATTACTTGCTTTGTACATGTTTTGAGCTTTTAAAAATATTGAAATACCTTTGACCAACCTTGTGTATTATGCCTCATATGCAAGTCAAAACCTAATAAGTTTTTTATAAGCCGTTTCATGTTCTCATATCTTGGTCAGACACAATATTGATAAGGGGATAGGTAATGTTTTGTTTAAATTTTGAAAGTGAGGAAAGTTGTAGTTTTGTAAACAAAAAACAACATACAAATCATGTGTATTTGGTAGTCAAATTTTACTGCTTAATGTATCCAAATGTCAAGAAACAACAAATATTATAGAAATATTGTACAGCTTGATGACAGGATAGAGTACTAGAAATGCACATACAAATGTTTTAACAATACTAATGAAAAATCTATAAAAAAAGAAGAAAAAAAGTGTAAAAAAGCAATTGTGTTTGAAAATATGAAAGTAAACAATTCCATGCTTTACATTTTCTCTTTTTCCTTTTACCTTCCACAATATACATGGTTACACTATTCATACAGTATATACAATAGGAGAACAAGAAAACATTTAAACTCAGGAAGGCAACTCTTCCACAAATGAGTGAAGGATATTTGATCTAAACAAAACTATATTAGTGCATAGAGACTCAAACATGACTTTTCTGATGTGTCTCTAACAGATGTGGGAAAGCAAAAGCCTTATCACATTCTGTGCATTCATACACTACTTGGCCAACATGGCTTTCTTGGTGACGCCGAAGAAGACACAGCTGACTAAAAGATTTGTAGCACATATCACAACGGAATTCACCAACGTCTTTTTCTGCAGCATGTAGTTTCAAATGAAGTGATAGCTCTTTTGCCGTGTTGAACTCACTGTGGCATTGGGCACATTGAAACTTAATCTGGGATGTGCTCTGACCAGGATCATTTTGATGATGTTTTTTGAGATGTTTATCAAGATACTTTTGTTTTGCATACGTTCTTGCACAAATTTCACATGTAAACGACTTTTCTTTTGGGTGCTGTCTGTTTTGATGCTCTAACAAATTACTTTTTGAAGAAAATTGCATTGAGCAGAAAGGGCAACAGCACTGGTCTTCACCAGTAACATCTATTTCATCTTCATCTCCATATGATACCTCAAGATTCTTTTGAGAACAGTCATGACTACCCCCAACAAAGCTTTGACCACACCTTTTGCATTTTCTGTCTTTAGTATGGCATACTTCATGTTCTTTCAACTTGTTTGCAGTAAGAAAACTTTTGTTGCAATTTTTACACTCAAAAGTTTCACTTGGGTGTGTTGGGAAATGAAATATTAATTCAGCAGGACTTGAAAAACACTGATGACAAACTGGACAGACAAAACCTTGTTGACCATAGTGTAGGGTTTCATCGTGATTTCTGAGATGGTTTAGAAACTCATGAGGGGAAGAAAAGTTTTTGTTACAATGATTGCAAAAATATTTACTCAAAGATGACTGCTTGTGAGTACGCAGGTGTTTTTTCAGGTGAGAGGAATGCAAAAAATGTTTGTCACAGTCCATACAAGAGTACTGACGCTCTGTACCTGCCAAACAACCATGTTCTGAAAGCTCCTCTGGATTTCGGAAACGTACACAGCATACACCACATCGATATTTAAATTCATTTGTGGGTGCCATTGTCCAAGATGCAGGTTTATTATCAGCTACAACAGCAGTCTGATTTGATAGTCCAACACCACTTGGTTTAGGCCAGTGAATTTTCCGGTGCTCTGCTCTACTGCTTTTGGAAGGAAATACGCGATTGCATATGTCACAAGGAAAGCTTTCTTCCTGGTGACTGAGCTTATGCTCCGCTAATTGTGCAGGACTTGTGAAATATAGCTGACATTTTGCACACACCGGAAAGGTCGCTTTTTTCCAGAGGTATGCTTATGCTTTCTTAGTGCAAAAAGAGAGACAAAACCCCTGCCGCAAACTCTACACTGAAATTCCGAATTATGCTTTCGTTCATGCTGTTGTAATTGGGCAGCTTGAAAGAAACATTGGCCACATTCAGCACATTCAAATGGCTTTTCACCAAGATGGCATCGCTGATGGTCCTCAAGATTTTCCGATGTTGAAAAGGTTTTGCCACACACATGACATGGGAAATATGGGGCAGAATCAGAATCATAGCTGTCACTGTCATCGTTGTAGTCATAATCATAATCATAATCATCATCATCAGCTTCACTTTCTGACGTGCTTTGAGTGCTTACTGATTTTTCAGCTCCATCTTTCTGCTCTTGTCCATGACTTCTATTCATGTGCCTCACCAATGATGCTCTCAGAGTGTAGTTCCTCTCACAGAAACTACAAGAAAATATATCATTTGGGTGCTCTTTAGTACAATGATCACATAAATTTACTCTGGTCTTAAACCTGTATTTGCATAATCGACAAGAATAGGGGTGTGAGGGGTCATGGAATTGTTTTTTATGACCTTCAAGTTCTGTTTTTGAGGGAAACTCTGTTGAGCAGTCTGTACAAACAAACATCCCACTTTCATGGACCTTCATGTGTTTTTCAAGCCTTGCTTGACTAGAGAACATCCTTCCACATTTAGAACATTTATTCAGTTTTTTCTCTTGTTCTTCTCGTCCATGGTCCTCTAGATGGCTAATGAGCATCAGCCCATCAATGAAGCTCTGGTCACATTCTGAACATTGGTACATCACAGTTTTTTTGTCTACTGATGACTTTGTCTGTGGTTCTGGGTCTTCCAGTTCTTCTTCAGGTGAGTGTTCGGCAGGGGAGTCAGCAAGTACCATTTCAATATCTGCTCTTAAAGGGACATCCTCCTCCACCAAATGGTTCATGTTGGAGACTTGTCTTCTACATTTCCTAAAATGGTTGCGGAGAAGGGTTTTATTCCAGTAACCTTTATTACAAATACTACAGGCAAAGGGGCTTTCCTTTAACTGGGGGGGAATTTGACAAGTTTCCTCATCAATAGATGCCTGAGAGGGTTTTTCTTCACTTTTTTGTAGATTTGATAAATGCTGTTGTAATGGTGTAGTTTTTAGGGGTTCGTCCATCGTTTCCAATTTGTGAGCGTTTAAAAAGTGTTCTTGAAGTTGAGAAAAAAGTAAAAATCGGGAACTGCAATATGCACATGAAAAGCCGCTGGATGGACTTTGAGTTCTTTTTCTCATACAAGTTTGGATATGGCGTGGCAAATGGTGTTTTCTTAAAAATGTCTTCCCGCAATCACAGCTAAATGACTTTTCACCCGTGTGAAGATACATGTGTACTTTTAAATGTGCACTTGTTCGAAAAGTACGAGGACAAAAACTGCATTTCAACATCTTGCCTATGTTTTCTTCTGCTGAAATGGGCTGAATTCTTGCCAGAATTTTGTTGTGTTTTTCAGGAGAAACATTTGCAACTTGTGTTTCGGGGATATGAACTTTTCTTTTGACAATGGTGGCCAGTCTACATTTTCTAAACTTGATATGGTTTCGAAGAGATTTTTCATGAGAGAAAAAATGAACTACATCGCATGCACTTAAATCGCTTTACTGTATGAAACATTGAATTGTGCCAATTAAGTTTTGATAGAGTAGCAAAACTTCTTCCACATATCTTGCATTCACATGTCGGTCCTTTTTCATGACTAAGCCCAAGCTCTTTTTGCCAACCAGTACCAATCTGATCTAAACTGATTTTAGGAATACAGATCTGAGGCCTTAATTGCAGTTTCACTTTGCCCTTGCAACAACCCATGTGAACTTTCAGGTGGTCGTACCTTGAAAAGCAGCTATCACACACTTTGCATCGATAAGGGTTCACTTCATTATGGGACAAAATGTGTCGTCTAAGATTTCGGGATTTTGTGAAAATCTTGTTGCAAAATTTACATTTGAACTCACTTGTGTCTCTTTGGGGAAAATGTTCAGCTTTTTTGTTAATCAAATCTTTACATTTGTAAAAGCCTTCACAGGAAGCTTCATGCTGAGAACACAAAAGCCGATTGTGGAAGTTCTGTCCACAAAGAATGCATGCATGGACCTCCACATCCTTGTGAGTAGGAAGATGCCTGCGGTAAAGAGAGCCATATCTAAAACTTTTCGGACAGTATGGGCATTTATACTGTGTTTCTTTGGATGGAATCTTGTGGACAGTTGTTTGGTTAGTGTTTTGTGGTGATGTGCCACTGTCAGGTATCGTCTTGCCACTGCACATCTTCTGATGCTTGGAAAGTTTTGAAATCCCAAAGTAGAAGTCACATGTTGGACATCGAGTCAGAGTTTTGCTCTGGTGGGCTCTATAATGTTTATGGAGATGCACTTTACGAACAAAGGATCTAGAACAATAACGGCATACTAAAGATCCATTCACTGATGAGCAGGTTTCACTGTGTAATTTTAGGTTGCTTTCTTTGGTAAATTGTTTTCCACATTTGCAGAAAAAACGTTTACCACCAACATGCCTAGCCATGTGGCGCAGTAAATAACGCCTCTTTGAGAATTTACGTTTACAAAATGGACAGTCTGCACACTGTTTAGCAGGGTGTGTCAAATAATGTTTGCTGAGTAGTTGCGCGTTGTCAAATACTTCATTGCACAATGGACAAGAATGGGAAGGTTTCTGTTCATCTTTCTGCTGAATTAGTTCATTTTGACTTTTCAGGTGTGAACGCAAATGTCTTAAAAGATATACAGGATAAGTGAACTTCTGGGGACAATCCGGGCACTGTAGCAAACCTCTATTTAGATGGGACTTTCTGTGTTCGATGAGATCTCCAATGGTTGGAAGAATCCTTTTGCAAACAGTGCACTGAATTCTTCTCTGGTGTATAATTTTATGGTGCATTAGATGGATATTTGACTTGAACCCTTTTCCACACTGCAAACAGTAGTAGGGTCTGTCACCTTGTTTAAGAGGAACATTGACCTTTTGCAATTGCGCCTTAGTGTCAGTCACTGGCTTTTTACTGAGATGATGTTTCTTGAGTGAATTCCTATATCCAAACTTTCGTCCGGTGAGTTCATAGAGCTTATGTTTCTTCATGTGTCTGTATTTTCCAGACTGATGGAAAAAAACAGCTGGACAGAGATTGCACCTGTATTTTGGTTCACGCTCAGCATTGTTTTCTTTTGTAGTCGTTTTACCATTTAGTTGTTCTTCTTCTGCCTTTAGTTTCATAAGTACAGTTGCCATCTCATTTGAATAGCGACTCAATTTTGGGGGCTTTACAATGTCTCTACCGAGAAATGATAGAAAGTTCCTTAAACAAAAAGTGTGTATGTGTCTATATCTGTTAGAAGAAAGACTAAATGTTGCAAGGCATAATGGACACTTGAACCTTCCTTTGACTTTGTATTGTTTATCAACAATACCATCTTTGAGACAGTTTTTCAGATGCCGATTTCTGTTCAAATGATTATTGAAAATCTGCGGACACAATGGACACTTGTACTTATTCTTATCTGTCCAAAGTTCTACAGCCATCTCAAAATTTTCCTCTTTTGGCATTATTGTGCCTGGCTTCTTGTGCACATTGTAATAATGCTTTTTAACCTTCAGGTTGCTCTTGAAACATTTGCCACAAAACTTGCAAACATTTGTTTTTGTTATGTCATAGAGCTTCACGTAACAATCAAACATTGACTTAGTTGTACCAGTGTGAGACTTGGGAGTACGTTTTTTGTCAACTGGTTGCGGCCTTCCACAACGTTTAGAAACACTTTGGTGTCTCCGTAAAGAAGAACCTTGCGCAAAATACAGTCCACATTTTTCACATCTAAATGGCGTTGTACCCGTGTGTGAACGCATATGACTGATAAATGGATTCCATTTTGAAAAATCAAGTGCACATTTGTCACAATGGTAGCCTTTTCTCTTTCTCTTTTCAGAAGTTGAAGGGAACACTGGACTATATTGACCACACAAATGTTTTGCCGATTGGTCCTGGAGTACCAAATATACGCCACAAGATGTGCACAATTGAAAATTATGCAATGAATGAAGGCTGTGGTGTTCAATTAGATCATCCGTATTACAGGCACTGTACAAACATAGCGCACACACATACTTGCCCTTCGTTAAATCCACTACATCAATGGTCTTGAGAAGAACAACAGGTTGGAGTCGTTTCAACATGTCTGTAGAGCGTTTCACTTTGGGGGATTTTTCAATGAATGATTCCACAGGTTCACGAGAATCTACTTCTGTCATTTCATTTTCTTCAGAAGAGGAAGGAGACAGGGGTTCACCATCAGCATACACAGACTGCCCTTCATCAGAATTACTTGGTTTTTGACATGACAGGGAAGACTGTTCAATATCTTCTGAAATCTGGCCTGTTGAGGTTTCAAAGGTCACACAGGATATACTTTTCTCAGCACCACTTGGACATTCTAACTCATCTGTGGGGGAATTTTCTGTTTGACAAATTAAGTTAATTGACATGCCTGTATTATCTTCAGGACTTTGGGGAAACTGGGGTTCTTTTTTGCCAATGTCAAACAGACCCTCACAAGTTTCTTTTTCCACTTTGATGTTTGGATTGTCCATCATCAAAGTTTGCGCTGAATCCAACACAACTGTTGGCTTGTTATTGCATCCATCCTTAACAGCATCACTGCCATCTACTATACTGTCAAATGCACCAATTTCTGCTGAACATCCTTGCTCCATTTCACGGGCTTTGATTGAAAGGGCTCTTAAATAACCACTTCCGTGGCTCTTTTTGTCAATACAACCATCGTTAGGTGCAACATCAGCAATACACACATCACATTTATGATCATTTTGTTTGATTAGAGTGGTCTTTTTTGTTGAAGAGTCACCATGGCCTCTAGTTTCACCAACATGGATAACAGAATGACTACTACCACTTAAAGTCAAAAAGTCATCAACTTTTTTAAAAGACACAGCGTGCTCTGCACTCCCAGTTTCTGTTGAGGAATGCAAATGCAGCTCTATATCAGGCTTTATGTGTGACTCAGAAGACCTAGCATCACCAGTGGTAGCAGGGTTTTTACAGACTGGCTGTGATAATGATGAACCATCTACAGTTGCTGCGATCTTTTCATTTGCTGCACTCACAGCTGCACCAGTTTGAAAATTGGACTCTAAAGCAATGCTAGTTTCAATGGAATTACTGTTCTCTAAATCCATAGTTTTGCTGGATTGGGATAAACTTTCAGACAAACCCACCTTTTTATTTTGACAAGAATCAGCGAGTGACTTATCCGGTGATCTTGGAGATGACATATTCAGACTTTCACTTTTTGGGTCACATGCTTGGATAGATGATGGTTGATTATGATCTAAGACCATGTGTGCTGAATCAAAATTAATTCCATCGTCGGTCTCACTTGTTTCTTTTGCATTAATCAGAGTTTGTCTTTCATCCCCATTGTATTTCCCAGGCACATTAGCATTATGAAACATTTTCACAAATTCCTCTTGTTTGCAGGTATGTTCAAATCTATCGACCTTCTGTGTCTCTGAAGCAGTGCATGCATTAGAGTTAGCAATTGAAATTCCATCATACTCAAATAACTTAGTCCTGTCTCGGACACATTTGGTTGCAGTTTCCGTTAGATTTGGCCTAATAGTATTTGGATAGGTGTAATCAGTATCATTGTTAGCATCTGTAGGAAGCCACTGTGAGCGATGCCTTGCAGTAGCTCCAGATTGAGGGCTATTTTCAGAATTGCTGGTCATCAATCTTGGTTCTTTTTCGGCATCTGAAGAACCTTGAATGTTACGGTCCAAAAATGGAGTGCTTGTGGGCACCACAGATTCTTGTTGAGGTCCTAATGGTGATGCAATTGAACAATGTCTAGCTGGGGTGGACATATTAGTTTCACAATTTGGCTTACCGTTTTCCCATCTATTCATGTAGTCCTTTTGTTCTCCATCGGGTTGCCATGCCTTTTCCCTGGAGTTTCTTTGATAATTTCCTATCTCCGGACAGCAGTTAGAATTGACGTTTCCTACACTGTTGCCGATACAGTAGTTTTTGTTTGTTGCAGAGGCTCCGAGTGGTGTGCCTGCAGTAGTAAATCCATCATGATCTGTGAATCCACCTGCAGGATGAGGCTGGTTTATTTCTGAGTCGGGTGTCCCAGGGTCTGGAGGTAAAGATGAACACTTCTGCAAGTACGGGTCCCAACCATGAGCCATACTTTGTCAGTCCTAAAAGCCCAAGAGACAGAAATGTTTTAAAAAGGAGATAAATAAAAAAAAATAGATGGACTAATAGTTGATCAAAAACAAATTAGACGCACCTCTTGTCTACTTTAAGGAACAAGGGTAATCCAGCTTCCTGGACAATACATTTGGAAATCCTGCAACATAAGCACATTGTTGTCACACAAATCACTTAACCGACAATTTGTTTCAAATTCTATAAATTAAATTTGTAAGTAAAGATTAAACATTTGACTAATCCTTCAATGTCCCTGTAGCAACCTGTTAGGAGCAAAAGGTATCTGCAGAGTGGTGGCAATCTCTCACCCATGTCCCATGTATATCTTATTTAAAAAATAAAATAAAAATGTATGGTATGTGTTAGAGGTGCTCCAATCAATCAGCCACCGATCATGATCAGGCCGATCACAGCTAAAATCACGTGATCGTGATCTGCCAAATTGGCCAATCTGACCCACCGATCACACTTTACATAAGACGATCTGCAAGTTATTGTAATAGCATCATTTAAGCACCTGATGAAATCCACGTGTTTCTGTACACCCACACCGGAACTACAAGCTCACCCGCTAGTTTTTCAGTTAAAAACATAATGGAGGCTCAGAGTCAAATGTGTAATCTATCAGAATTGACCCAGAGGATGAACATCTGCTCCTATATCCACTCAATTTGGCTGCACCCTGCGCCTGAGGTGCATTACTGCATGGCGCAGACATGAACGGCACAAGTATTCATTCAACCCATGTGGGTAATTGATGAGCAGAAGCACATTAGTGGCTAAAATTGCGAAGAAAAGTTTGCTGATCCTATAAATTAGAAATATTTGGTCCAATTTCATATTATCGAAAGCCTTCTTTCTAAAAAATAATATATAATATCAGGTTTATATTAGGTTTTAGACACGTCAATGTGATTGTATCGGCATTAGTGATCAGCCTCAAATATCCTGATGGAAGCAACTCTAGTATGCACCTAGACACACACAACTGATTTTACAGTCCAAGGAATTTGGGGGCTTAGATTAAATTTAGTGATGCCCATCTAGAGAAACTAATTTTTTGATTGATTTTCTACTGCTTGTTTCCGTTAGGACAGGGGCCAGCTCATCGCAGGGTTAACACAGAGACACAGACACACAAACAACCATTCACACGGGGCTAGTTACAGTTGCCAATTTACCTAAAACATGCATGTCTTTGATAAATATTAATAATATGTAAATTAATGCTATATTTTACTCAGTATCAAGAAACTTTGGAGATCAAAAACCAAAAAAAACTTGTGTTAACTCTGTAGAGAGTAGAGTAAAAATAGAGTTAAAAACTTACTTCTGCCTTTTTTTTTTGACCCACTTACAGAATGCAAAATAAGGGTATTACATGTTGACTCTACTTTATCATGCATCAGTCACCAACAAACAATGTATTGTGAAAAAATGGTTTAGCCCGGTGATACAATGTCACATGAGAAGTATAATTTCAAACTAACAGGCGCAAAGTATCAGGTGGCATGTATGCACACAATTCTCTACATTTCTTACTGATTACAATTGAAAGCTCACTGAAAACTAATTCAAGGCTTTTGGTGAGCTTTTAATTGTAATCAATCAGACCAGTAATGTTATACAAAGGGTGCACTCTGAGACGCTCAAATCAGGTTTGAGGAATTTTTCAGTGTCAACTGAGCAACTCCAGGCTTTTCATAGAAAATAACAGAAAAGAGGCAAGTGGGGTCAAAATAAACTTCAGATACCCTTTCAACTAAAAACGGAAACACTTGTTATGAAAAACATTGTCTCCCTTATCAACTTTTGAATAGTTGTAAAAACCTAATGTGTCCAACCAGCATTTAATTGGAAGCAATATAACACAATTTGAAGTTTAAACAGTGAAAAGACACATACTAGCATTGTATGGGCGGCTATGAGTAACCATTTCAAATGGCAGAAATTGTAGTCATCTGGGCACTTTTTTTTTTTTAACATTTTGTCTCTCATCCAAGAGTCATTCTCAACTACGGCGCTCTAGAGACCTGAATTTGCATGCCCATTACAGGGCTTAGGGTTAGGATACAAAGAAGAGTTTCAAGTGAAACTGTAAACAGCTATCATCAGCAGGTTCAGCCTGGTGGGCAGGGCCAACTCGGTACAATAAATATCCGAGTTCTCAGACTAGATCCACAGATTGAGAATGACTCATGGTTGAGAGTCCAAACATCTTGTTTTTCTAAAAAAAACTTGTCTATATGACTACAACTGAATCTTGAATAAGTAATGCCTGTAGCTCAAGGTCCAAAATTAAGGGTTCGAGTGTATCATATGGAAAAAGAAAGGGAACACTAAGAGTACTTACAGCAAGACAAAAAGTCTGGGAGGGCTGAATCATCTGCCGAATCTCATGCTCCGGGCACAAAACAAACCCAAAGCCTAAAAGCACAAAATAATTAAATTAATTTGTGGGAAGACAAGCATCTCTAGAATGCCATGAAGACTGATCAAACAATAGCGAGTACGCTTTTTCCCCAATTATTTGCTCATACACCGAGGGGTTGCTGGTGAGATGCGGATGCGGCCTACGGGCCAAATGTTTGACACCTCTGGTTTAGATCATGTTAGGAAATACTTTTAATAGTATGTCAGTTCATAGAACTAATGCAGTATTTTTGTCAAATTGTGTTTAAATGTGAACGTTAAACAGAATTCAATTATTGAAACATAAATCTCAAATCTAATCGCAATCCTTGTCAGAAAAAATTTAATTAGATATTTTCCCCAAATCGTGAAGGCCTAGATGCACATCATTGATGAGATGACCCCAAAACAGTTTATGGCTAACCATGTCGCCCCTTGTTTATTCACACATTTTTCCATGAGGGGACAGCTGGACCTTGCAGAGGCAGTTATGCATTCCAATTCCTCAAGGAGATGCCTGTATTCAAGTTGAGCTGGGAAGGGCTGGAACTACTACCCGTTTTCTTTGTGTGTGTCAAGACCAAATGTCAGAAAAGGATCAGGCTCCTGTACATGGTCCCTGCTGCTTCATTTGCCATAAAACAAAACAATGGTCATCCTGATTATGCAATTAAAGATGAAGTTCACCCAACATCCGTGACACACATAGTTACGATTAGGGATGGGTAGGTAGGACTGCAACAATTAATTGTGACTATAAAAAAAATATTGTAGTTGTATAATAAAATAAATAATAATTGGGGTGAAATATGTGTCACTTTAACTGCAATATTCAACCACTCACTGCACTTTCACTTTCTGCACTACAACTTTAAACATAACTGTAAACTTGTGTACATAGAAATGCCTATTTTTTATTTTTATTGTATAGTAATTTTAAATTGTTTCCTAATGCATGCCCTTTTTTATTATTGCTCAGTGTTTTATGTTGCACCTTAAGGCCGAGACAAGTTCCTACGTTTTTGAATTTTGTTCATTGACAATGGCAATAAACTCTTTCTGATTCTGATTCTGATATTTCAGGATTTTGGAATAACTTCATACATTGTGACATATGCTTACATTCTACAATAAAGACAGTAAGGCTGCCCACTACACTAGTACCAACACACATTAGTCGGTATTGCACTTGTACCTTCTTCCCTGGTTCTCAGACTTTTCACACCAAATACTGCTTAAGATACATTGCCTTCCAAGTACCAACAGATCTAAAATAGGAAATTACTAAAAGTAAACTTATGGCTATGCCTGGTTAAAACTAGAACCAAACACTTGCTACACAAGTTCTAAGCCAAGACTAACTCAAAGGAGGACCTAAATGGGGATTCAATTATTCTAAATGTAGCACCTGCTTAAACAACAGCACCACCTGAAGAAGCTCATGTACCACAGTATGAGAACCACTGCCTTATTGCACTTGAGAGGAATACAGTTTGCATGTTGCTATGAGTGTGACACACGTGTTTTTTTGAAAACCTTGTAGTGTACAAATGGTATATCATAATTACGACTAAAATAAGTAGCTAGACATTCTACAAGAGTTTAAAAACACTTCCCAGGTATAAAATAATTAACTAAACTTGTCAACACATGCACGAGTGTGTTACTGGCATTGCATGTTCACAGTCAACCCATCCCAAGCGCAGTGCATTTGACCACTAACATCAGGTTAAATTTGCAAACACGTTTGTGGGAATCTACGCGGTAAATTGGGGATTCACTGTATTCTGCATACAGACCAATAGAATCAGATTTAAGCATACCAAGCCTGAGTCTAATCCAGTTATTTAGTATTTCAACGACACTGTCGATATCAGACAGAAAACGAATAAGGCATAGTGAATTTATGGAGCATGTGTTTAGTATAGTCACGTTATCCATACGTACACAGTGTACAGGGGGGCTAGGCTAGCAAGCAGTTTCACTAGCCAGATGCTAGTTAGCCACTTAGCTTTGCTGCGGCTCAGCTCTGTACACAACAGATACGTGCGCACTGTGGTACTTACCCGATGTGTGCTTCGCTCGGCTCTTGGTTTGCTCATGCATTGACTTTGTAAGAAATCGTCTGCAAGGCGCGTGGCAAACAATGCTTGAGGTTGAAAAACAAACAAAAGATGCAATATCCCACGTCGTCTTTGTCGTTTCCACCCGTTGTGTGGTAGACTGGGTGTAAGTAACCTCGTGAGGACTAAGGCAAGACTAGCTCTCCCAGCAGTAGACGCCAATCAGCCTCCATGATGATAATGTACGTATCTTGCACAATAGGTGAAACTGTAAGAGTAGTTTACACCCGCATTATTACAGCCAATGACAAAGTGTTACGCCACAGTGTCCGCCCCTTTACGGTCAGCGCGCCCAAGAGACAGACGAGTCCTTCCGGTGGCTGCTAAGGCTGCCTTTCTCCCTTCCCCTTCCAAGAGCCACCCGCTTGTCAGCAACTGTCGTCTCCTCCCTGCCTTGTCCTGAAGTAAAGTGTGATCCTAATGGATGTATACTTTGAGGTTGCAGTTCCTTCTGTGTGCCTGTGCTTAGTCGGAAGCAGTTTAGTCAATGGTAAACATCAGATTCACTTGTTTTCCTGATGGACTGCCTTATGCTGGGTGGCCTTTAAAGGGTTAAAGACTGCACAGAACCATTTTGTGCGCTAGAATCCGTTCAAAATGGCGTCGGTAGGTCTGCTTCTATGGCCCAAAGCCCATTCGGGGATCCAAAGCCATCTCCCTTGACAGGAGGGTGAAATATGTTCCCCCATTTCTGACAAAGGTACTCTACAATAACAAAAGCAATGATGGGACTATTGAAGTCCAAAACATAAATTACACCCCAAATTCAAGCTAAAGATCACACAAATCTTAGTTATTTGATGGTTTTATCCCTTTATTCACTCTTTTTCTCTCCCCATTTCTTTTTGCTATCCCTTCTTTTATTTTCATTTTCTACAGTCTGACACAGTCTACAGAAAATTATTTGCAGTCTTGGCTTTTTCTCAAATATGAAAAAAATAAAAATCTCCACTATGTGACGTGCTGAGAATGTGAAATCAAATTGCAAGGTATTCTTCAGTAGGCTTTTACAGATTTTTACAGACCATTTCATTATCGCTACCCAGTCCTGAAGTGAGGGTTCTGCAGTGCACACCAAATTAATGATTGCATCAAAGGGTGGAAGTACTTTTTCCTCCTTGTCGACCACATGACGACTTGGATAGATCGAATGTGTTGCACGGTGGCAGAGTGGCTAGCACTTATGGCTCACAGCAAGTTGCGGGTTCCACTCCTAGGCCTTTCTGTGCGGAGTTTGCATGTTTCTTTCTGTGTTTCCCTCCCCCCTCCAGCGAAGGTGGTCCTGATCAAGCTGAGCTTAAGATTTGGAGATGGGTCCCCAGGTGCCGCACTGCAGCGGCCACTGCTCCTGATAGGTTGCCCCAGTACTGGTTGAAGGATGGATGTGTGAATCAACGTGCATTTGACCCATCTTCTCCAAAGCTGTAGGTGACCCGAAAACAGCAGTCTGGTCTCCAGCCAAGCCAAAATTGATGATGTGGTTAAAGGGTTCCAACAAGAGCATGAGGCAAGTGTGCAGCAAGCACACACAAACTCCTTATACAAGTGTCCCTTAAATTTTGTTGTTAACCTAGAGTACTAACCCCACACCCTCTACATTTGAGAAATATCCTGGGTTGGGTGGGGTACTCCTCTGTGGAGTTTGCATGTCTTCCCATGTGTGGGTGACTGCCCCCCAGCAAGATAAATTCTTGTGTTCACAAACACTTGAGAATTTCTTGTGAGGCTACCAATGTCTGTTTCGATTGTGAACCACCAGTGGTGCGGAGACAGGACCATTCACGGGGCAGCATTATTGTGAAGTGCCCAAACGGACAAAAACATGGCGGTGCAGCATTGAGACACTTTGTGCGTAAGTGGAGGGAAAGATGTCTGAGCTTTCCTGAATTTAATAACAGTTCAACTTCTCAGCTTTTACTACTGTTGTGAGGCCGAGAACCTGATCGCTTTCAGCGAGAGCCTTTCCAGATTGATGTGAAGAACAACATTCAGTTACGGATTATCAAATCGCACACTACACTTACTTTTGGGGCGAGGTAACAACAGTTTTCTTACAAAGTTTTCAGCTAAATGCCTTACCTCCTACACATCTGTCGCCCAGTCAGGTGTGCAGAGTCTGCCCAGAAACATTATTTAAAAAAAATGTGATCAAAGTATACTCCTTTCAAATCACCTTGGTGGGTCCTTTTGAAACCCCCAGTCCAGTTTGGCCTGCTAGGCCTGCTAAGCCTGCTTGGCCCCCTGGAAAATCCAGAATGATCTCTCACTGTAGAATTAAAGTACAACCACCTTTGGTCCCAATGATTAAAATGACCGGCCACCTTGAATAAAAGTTTAGTGTTATCAAAAGTATACCCTTTCAACAGCTCACGTAGCTCAGGTAGGTGAGTGAAAACCCACTAGTGGATTGGACTGACTGGACCAAAGACTTGGCAGCATTGTGGTTTGGGCGGAGACAAAATGTCCAAACTAACTAAAACAAACTGCAATGTTGACAGACTTGCGTAGGCCTTTTCAGTAGCAAAAATAAGGGCTTTTTTTCTTCTTCAAAAACAAGTAGAGGGAATACCCATTTGAGGATGGGAAAGATCAGATTGATTTAGCAAGTTAGATTTATTTTGGCCAGCTCAGTTGTTGTGGTGCCTTCCATTGAAAAATCAGTATTCGACTAAACGTTCCGCTTTTAACAGATTTCTTTCAACAAGAGCGATCACAATTTTATGTGCAACAACTTGAGTCAGTCTTGCCAGACTTCAGTGACCAAATGCAAGAGTATTTGAAAAAACACTGAAAACCCACGGAACGTACAACACAGCTGTATTTCTATTGTGTTTTTTTGAAAGTAGTACTTTTTTCAATAAGACAAACCCTAGCTCTTAAAAAGCCCCAAAAGATCTAGAATAGTTTTAAAATAATGCAAAACTGCAAAAAAAATAATAATATCCTAAATAGGGATGGGACAACTGCTATTAAGGTATACAACGATATTAAAATGACAAAACAGTGAGAATGGGCTTCCTGATGGTATTGACCTTATTCCACCCGCTTCCTTTTTCCTTTTTCCCGCGTATTGACGGGCCATTTGTTGTAATCGCACTTCCGGGAATCAGCGGGTTTAAGTAGAGAACGAGGGAAAAGTATTGCCTCTAAAATATGCTTTAAAGTAGATTGATTTGTGTAAAACGTCCAATGTTCATGTGCGCCAACAAGTCATCAATGCATCGATGCCATGGGCGGCCTGAAAACGGCTTTGTGTCTGTGTAGAACTTATTTTCTCTCGAGGTCGGCAGCCCTACGTTAACCAACACAACCGGAAGAAGGATTACGTCGTATAGCGGTGCCCAGACGGGCTTCCTGAATAAGGTGAATAGACAGAGCCAATTTATTTCCATGGGTCTCTGGAAAAAGCAGCGCTCCTCCCAGCCTTGATAAGAATCAATATATACACATTTATTTTTAAAAGAAAAAAGTACATTCTTAAGAATTGTAAAATACTGTCATACAGTCTCCATCCCTAATTACATCTTGACAGTTACCACAGAAAACATGGTAAAGCATTGCCATGTCATACATTTTACTATGGCTTATCTTTTCTCAGCAGGCCACTTTAAAATTTCTTTGAGAGTTGGCTCATCTGAAGCCGAGTACCCAGATAACGGCACCCTTTTTTTCTGGTCAGCCAGTTCTCCTGTACTTCCACACAATTTGCTCAGCCTATCCACCTTATTCAGAATGCCTGTCTGGGCGCCGCCATCGGACATAATCCTTCTTCCGGATGTATGAGTTAATATAGGGCAGCCTACCTAGAGAGAAAAGTTCTACAAAACGTCGTTTTCAGGCCACCCAGAGAATCGGTGCAATGTTGACTTGTCAGTGCACATGAACATTTGACATTTGACACTAATCAATCTACTTTACAGCATATTTTAGCGGCAAGACTTTTCCCTTCCTTCTCCACTTAAGTGAACAGAGTTCCCGCTCGACCGGAAGTGCAATTAGGCCCCACCCAGTGTCTTTCCCTCACAATGGTATCATACGCTTGCTCGAAGTGGGATAGAAGTGCTGTGATAGAGGCCAACCTGAAGGCGTGGTCAGTCTGAATGGCCTGCCAAGTCTGTCAGATTGACCACGCCTCAGGAAGTAACAAAACCTGATAGTAACATGTCATCACCGAGACCGTGACAGTCCAGAAGATGGCTCGCAGGTAGCAGCCAAAAATGTCATCAAGGTAAAATACATTTCAAAACCTATTATCTTTAGGGAAAAGTTTCTGGATAAAAAAAAGAAGACCAAATGAGCATTTGGGGACATTTCATCAACCTTCTACCATTACTGAATGCATTTTCCTGTTGCCCCTTTCATGACACGCATTTTCTATCTGGATTACTCTCGATCTGTTCACCTAGTCAGTGTATACTCCAGTTACTAAGTGCTTGTCCAAGATGACCTGTGTCTCACCTGGAACATGCCAGAGAGAAGGTTGAAACGAAGACTTAAGAATTTACTTGTTCTTGAAATACCGTAAAAGCAAGCTGTGAGCGGATACAAATCTTACTGGGACGATGCATTGCGCGCATCTAGTCACAAATAAAAGTGAAGCACTCTTGCACAAGCCCTATGTTGCTCATTAGTCAAGATATCTGCTGTAAAAATCTACCGAATCACCATGCTGAGCTGACTGGTTAACTGTGGAAACTGCAGCCAAAAACAGAAGAGCTTCTGTTTTCGGCAAATAACGTGCAAGTTACAGGTCAAATCTGTATTTTTTGTGTGTATATTTTATGCAAAGCAATAACATCACCATGGAGACAAGCATGTTGTGGACCCCCACCTGAAAAGTGATTACCGTACTAAAGGTGCACCTTTAAGAAATAATTTAGTAAAGTAAGTGCTATTAAGTGTCTTTCAAATATTGGATAAAATAATACATATATAAACATGTTATTGTTGTTTTAATATTGGAAATATAGTTACCAACAGGCAAAACACCAATTCATCCGTTTTAGCTGAAAATAATAAAAAATATACAATAACTTATTTTAAGATTTAAATATTTGAAAGGTTAAAAAAATAAACCAGTTCATTAACAAAAATATAACCACCGCTGAAGTTTGATAGCATATAAAGTGACACCACCAACACACCAACAGACAAGTGCGAATACTAAAGCTAAATTACACACAAAAGCCATTATCTAATTCAACATATCAGTTTTCCCCTTTATTGTCAGGCAATACAATACATGAAAATTTTGCAAAGTTACCTTTAGTTTTCTGAGCCATGAGAAACCTGATGCTGAACATATGTTTCCATGCACGCAAACGTCTGGGAGCATTCAGTGCATGTATAAACTGGCTCAGGTGCATTTTCCTTATCATTTGGAGCACTGAGAACACCATTTTCTTCTGTGTCCTCTGCATGGTTCACTTCAAGGACATGCTCTTCACTTGGAGCAGCTTCATGCATACCGCTCTCCTCTGCCATGTCTTGGCCTGACTTTTCATCTTTAGAAGAGAAATTTGTAGATTCTGCTGCGGCCTTGCCTTCTTTTTTGTGATAGCGTAAATGTGTCTTATAGACACAAAGGAGACCAAATTTCTTCCCACATTTGAGGCATTTATAGTTTTCATGAGCTGCCCTTTGTTCTTCTGGAGAGTCATTTTTATTGTCAGGGCCAAGAGCTTGGTTGTAGATTTGTTTGGATGTATAGATTGTGCCCTTATGGTATCTCATGTGTTGGATTAAGCTACTAGAATGGACGGAAAACACAACAACACAGCTTGCATTGATATATCTTGATATTTAACGTTTTTTTTCTCATCTTGCGACTTCCCTTTATTAACCTCTTTACTGACTTTGGTTTCAGAGTTAGATTTTCATTTTTCTGTTGAAACTCATGCGTTGTATGGTGTTCTTTCAAGGCAGTTAATTCAGGAAATCGCTCACCACACAAACCACATCGATATGTGGAGTCAGTTTCAATACTGGTATCTATCAATTTTTTAGCTCCATTCCTGCCATGCATAGATGATGTGCCATTACAAGGTTTAAGATTGACTCTAGAGGCTACTTCGGTTTCAAATTCTGCTGACACCGCTCTCCCTTTGCACAGGAAAAATGAATGGACCTGAAAGTCTGTTAACCAAAAAAAAGTGAGCTTACATTTTTTACAGCTGTATGATCGCTCCATCTTAAAATCTTGACTATTCTCAAACTCACTACATTGTTTGGTAGACGAATGCTTCCGATTCATATGAACATTCAGTGCATCTGTTTTTACAAAGCGCTTGCCACATAATGCACAACAATGAAATCTTTCATAGGTATGGTTTTGCATGTGTTTCTTATATTCCAGTCTACCTTTAAAGAACCTACAACATAAAGTACATCTGTAACCACCTTCTATATTTCTATACTGCTGATGACGATGCAAGAATTGCAAGCTGTTGAAAGTTCTACTGCAAACTTCGCAACGGTAAAGCTCTCCATGGGAACTGTCCAAGTTTGAGTCCAATGCTTTTGATGCCAAAACATCTCTGGAGAAGGACTTCGGTAGAGGAGACACAGTGTTGGCAGGGCATGAGAAAGGAGATGGTAATATTCCAGGAGAGCAAGGTCGTTTTGTTGAGTATTGGGTATTATGTGTTAATCCAGTTAACACAGTCAGCGTACCATTCTCTTGCAGCACATACTCTCTGGGCACTTCAAATCCATTAGATGAGCCATCGAAGGTGAAAGACTCTAAAGGTCCATGGATGGACATATGACATAAGACATTTTGATATTGACTAAATCCATCACCACATATTGTGCAGATGAAGGTGCAAGACTCCCCCACTACCTTCTGTTTTTCCATTGTAAAAAGATTTTGTCCAAACGCAGAAGGCATCACTTTCTTTGTAGTGGCTTTGACTGCTTTCCAAGTTTTTCTTCTCCAAGGCACCTAGAACGACAACAAACCAGAAAATGAATCAACTATGTTAGAAACAGAAGAGCTACAGTGTATAACTTAGGGTAATGCATGGGTTTCCAGCATTTTCTTCTTAGACAAATTTCAAGTGAAGTAAAATGGTAAATGGTCACATTTATATAGCACTTTTCTACCTTCAAGGCACTCAAAGCGCTTTACATCAAGGAACCACTCACCCATTCACACGCAGACACTGGGGGCGAAGTGGGATAAGCATCTAGCTCAAGGACACAACAGCAGTATTCACCTCAGGCAGCTGCAATCGCACCACCAACTTGTGGGCCAGTGGATCTTACCGCTCTATCGAGGATGTTTATGTCTAGAGCGGGATTCAAATTGTTGTCCTTTGGGTTAAAAGACAAGCACACTTCCACTAAGCTACTATCGCCAAGTAAATTATGCAAATCGGTACTTGACAGGCATTTGTCTTACAAACACCTCTGGCCATCGTATTGATACGCTCAACTAAAACTCTCATTTCCTGTCAACGACTTGGAAATACATTTAGTTTGTTTTTTGGGGCCTTTGTGCATGCTGGGTGCCTCACTGTTCAGATCGGGGTTATTGTAATATTCAGAACCAGTTTTCCATTATTCTTGAACGAGAAGCTTTGGATATTGGCTCCTCAATGAGATGAAACAATCTCTTGAATAATAGACAACACGTAAACCCTGTTTATTTCAAACCAGGCAACACGTTAAGACACAAACTGGTTCACCCTAAGGACAAGATGCCTACACAAAAACAGAGCAATGTAGTGTATTCTATCCAATGCAGTGAAGAAAGTTGTGTAAAGAGCGGTACATAGGGGAGACTAAACAGCCACTTCACGAGAGGCTTTATCAGCACAGACGACACGCAAGTGCACAGACGACACGCAAGTTCAGGACCCCAGAGCGCTGTGCATCTTCATCTTAAAGCCACAAACCACTCTATTGAAGACAGTGAAGTGGAGATTCTGAGCAGGAGAAAAGATGGTTTGAAAGAGGAGTTAAGGAGGCAATCTTTGTTAAGAAAGAGAATCCTTCCTTAAATCGTAATGGAGGTTTAAGATTCAACCTTCTGGTTGTTTATAATTGTTTGCTGAAACCCTGGAGACGCCCGAGGCATTCGGATGCTAATTAAGGTACTTAGGAAAGAGGGAGCCAAAGGCAGTGAACAATAGGCCCATCCCATTGGGTTTCGATGACTCATCATCAAGGTTCCCGCCCCGTGGGCAGGGCTTTCAGGGAGTAGGATAAAAACCTGAGTTCTCAGACCTGTTTCACAGATTGAGAATGACTCTTGGATGAGTCAAAACGTTTTGTTTTTCTAAAACAGAGTCCAGATGACTACAACTGAATCTTTTTCTACTCCTGAATAATAGTAATTCAATTGAGTTGTATAAAGGCAAGGCAAGTTTATTTGTAAGGCACAATTCGCACACAAAGCAATTCAAAGTGCTTCACACAACAGGAAGAAAAAAATCACAAAGACATGACAGAAATCACAAAACAGTTTGACATAAAAGAGAAGAGTGCAAAGAAAATCATTTCAGTTATATGCATAGCCAAACAAAACAGTTTTTAGCTTAGATTTGAACGTTTTCAGAGTAGAAGCCTGTCTCACAGGAACGCAGCAGCGTTCTGGATGTACTACAGCTGTTTTACGGCTCGTTTGGAGAGGCCGTTACAGTAGTCTAATCTACTGGAGACAAACGCATGGATAAGTTTGTCTCACCAGACTTCACAAGTCTGGTTTAGACACTATACTTAAGATTTTGGCAATATTTTATAGATGGTAAAACGCTGCTGATGTTATTGATTTGACGTGGCTGTTAAAGCTCAAGTCTGAGTTCATTATTACCCCCAGATTTCTAACTTGATTTGTAGGTTTTAGAGCGAGACTCTGGAGGTGACTGCTAAGACGCTCCCTTTGTTTCTGTGGGCCGAAGACAATGATTTCAGTCTTGTCTGGAGAAAGTTGTTTTGCATCCACACACTGATCTGTTGGATGCAATGACAGAGTGAATCCACTGGTCCATATTCACCTGCCGTCAGTGAAACATAGGTCAGTTGATACGCAGCGAAAGAATGGCAGATAAGAGATGGGCCGGTAATTACTCAGTACTGCGGCATCAAGACTGCTCTTCTTTAGGGAGAGGCTTTATGACCACAGTTTTCAAAGCTATTGGGAATGTTCCAGACTGAAGCGGCATGTTAACTATGCGAGTCAGAGGTGCTAACAAACTGTTCAGCACAGACTTTAGAAATCTGGTGGGTAACACATCGAGGCAGCATGTAGATGAACTCAGACTAGTGATGATCTCCTGGACAGTTTTGTAAGTTACAGGTGCAAAGTGAGTCAGCTCTAAGTGTGTAGGTTGTTTTAGGCGTTTTTTTTTTGCATTGTGGGATTTATAGCATTTATAATGCCCTGAACTTTGTCATTAAAGAATAATTCAAACTCATTACACTTGGATGTGGAAATGAGTTCTAACGGCAGTTGAGCTGGAGGAATTGTTAATCTGTTTACTGTGGCAAACAGGACACACGAGTTGTTACTGCAGCTTCCAATTATTTCAGAAAAATATCTTTCCGTATTTCTACATAAAATGAGGTTGTACATGTACAATTTCTCTCTGAAAATCTTTTTGAACCTGGAGCTTTGACTTTCCGTTCAGCCTGGCGGCACTCCCTTTTCTGTGCCCTGACCGAATCATCATTTCTCCATGCCGCCTTCTGCTTATTTTGTAACAATTTTATCCTTCATAGGGGCAATGGTGTCCAGAGATATACGCTTTTTCGGACTATGAAAGATGCTTTCTATTGCATTATTAAATCACTCCACACCTGGTGGTTGTAGACTAAGGGCAGAAAGTTTGAAATCTGTGCCCGTCCACCATTCTCCAAGTGGTATGACCCGTCTCTTCATTAATGTGTAAGGCCTTCTTGAAAACAAATGACCAAAAGCTCTGTAAAACCAGGAAAGGTAGCCAAGGAGTATGCAAGCTATTTTTTTTTTTTTAAACCGGTGGATAAGCTTATTGCTTATTCTTGATTTGTATAGCTGAATTTATAATTGTACTTCTTTGACTTTCAAAGATTAGATTGTCTTTCAAATGCCAATGGTACTTACCGCAATTTTTTTGATAATGTGAAATTTGTCGTTCTCTAGTTGGAAAATTAACCGTCACCCCAGTCTGATGTACAGAACGCTCTGGAGGAGGTTTTCATCAAGTATCGTCTCTGTACACTGTTGCATCTTGACGTTGATCCTGACTGGTCTCCCAGTTCCAGCAACTGAAAAACATCCCCACAGCATGACGCTGCCACCACCATGCTTCACTGCAAGGATGGTACTGACCAGGTGATGAGCGGTGCCTGGTTTTCTCCAGACTTGATGCTTACTATTCAAGCCAACAAACCAGAGATTTTTGTTTCTCACAGTCTGAAAGTCCTTTGGGTGTCTTTTTGCAAACTCCAGATGGGCTGACACGTGCCTTTTACTGAGGACTGGCTTCAGACTGGTCACCCTACCATACAGGCATGCTACAGAGTGCTGCAGATGGTTGTTCTTCTGGAAGATTCCGCTCTCGAAAGACATGCTAGAGATCTGTCAGACTGACCATCAGGATTCTTGGTCACCTCCCTGACTAAGGCTATTCTCCCTTGATTGCTGAGTTTGGCCGGGCCCAGCTCTAAGAAGAGTCTCGGTGGTTACAAACCTTTTCCATTTACAGATGATGAAGGCCACTGGGTACATAGGAACCTTCAATGCTGGAGACATTTTTCTGTACCCTTCTCCAGATCTGTGCCTTGATACAATCCCGTCTCAAAAGTCTAAAGACAATGCCTTGGAATTCATGGCTTTCCTTCTGACATGCAGTTAACTATGGAACCTTATATAGACGTGTGTGCTTTTCCAAATCATGTCTAATCAACTGAAATGACCACAGGTGAAATCCAATCAAGCTGTAGAAGCATTTAAATGATAATCAGTGGAAAAAGGATGTACCTTGCACTCCACTTCATCCTGCAGCATCTGGACTCCCCGGGAACCTACGCCAGGATCCTGTTTGTGGAATTCAGCTCTGCATTCAACACCATCCTCCCTGCTCTGCTCCTGGAAAAGCTCTCCCAGCTCAACGTGCCCGACTCCACCTGCAGGTGGATCACTGACTTCCTGACGGATCGGAGGCAGTGCGTGCGGCTGGGGAAGAATGTCTCAGACACTCGGACTATCAGCAAAGGGATTCCACAGGGATGTGTACTTTCTCCTCTGCTCTTCTCCCTGTACAGAAACTGCTGCACCTCCAGCCAAGACTCCGTAAAACTGATCAAGTTTGCGGACGACACCACTCTCATCGGGCTCATCTCGGACGGGGATGAGTCTGTCTACAGGAGGGAGGAGGATCGGCTGGTGTCCTGGTGCAGCGGTAACAACCTGGAGTTCAACGCCCAGAAGACAGTGGAGATGATCGTGGACTTCAGGAAAGTCACAGCCCCCCAGCCCCCCAGCCCCCCTCGTCATGACAGACTCCCCCCTCACCACCGTGGACTCCTTCCGCTTCCTGGGCACCACCATCACCCAGGACCTCAAGTGGGAGCCCTCCATCAGCTCCCTCATCAAGAAGGCCCAGCAGAGGATGTACTTCCTGCAGCAGCTGAGGAAAGCCAAGCTGCCAGCGCAGATGATGGTGCAGTTTTACACGGCCATCATTGAGTCCAACCTCACCTCCTCCATCACCGTGTGGTACGCTGGAGCCACAGCCAGGGACAAACAGAGACTACAGCGCATTGTGCGTTCTGCTGAGAAGGTGATCGGCTGCAGACTTCCATCTCTGCAGGACCTGTACATCTCCAGGGCTCTGGGACGAGCAGGTTGGATCACAGCTGACCCTTCTCACCCTGGACATGGTCTATTTGAACCACTCCCCTCAGGCAAGAGGCTACGGTCCATCCGGACCAGAACCTCCCACCACAAGAATAGTTTCTTTCCCTCTGCTGTTGGACTCATGAACACTTCAAAACACCGGTCACTTTAACTGCAACTATTCACCACTCACTGGACTGTCACTTTCTGCACTCAAAACTCTAATCTAACTGTGACTCTTGTGTACATTGTAATGGCTATTTTTATTTTATAGTAATTTTTAAATTGTTTCTTAATGCATGCCCTTTTTGATTGAATATGTTATTTTATTATTGATCAGTGTTTTATGTTGCACCTTAAGGCCGAGACAAGTTCCTATGTTTGTGAATTTTGTTCATTGATGATGGCAATAAACTCTTTCTGATTCTGATTCTAAGACCAAAATATTTTCTTTTCCAAAACCAATAGAATTCCAAGACCTGGAAATGTTCTGTTTGTATGGTCTATGCAATTTCTAGTACAAACCCTAAAGCTTGCATGAACATAATGTGAACGTGGGTAAGCACCGAGCAAAGCAAGCCAAAGCTAAAGATTACAAATCTGATTTTAAGAAAACATGTTGTACTCTTTAGGAAAAAATGGACTGGCCACTAGTGACAGGTTTAAGCTAACAATACCCTATCCAGTTATTTTAATAAATCCATTACAGCTAGTAGGGATGGGCAACGAAAGGATCGAAAGGTAGTACCAAAACATAAATCAAGTTTGTTCGATGTCAGTTTTCGGTTTATAAGATAAAGTGTAAATTGCAACTCTGGACCGTCTTCGGTTTACTCATAAGATTACACACTGAGCTTTGTTTGGGCACATTTAGAACTATGAAAAACCTCAGGCACATGTTAAAAAATGAGGATAGTTTGTGCCATTTGTGATTTGGTAAAGCTAGGTATTGATTGCCTTATTGATGAGGACTTTTAAAAGGAACTGAAAGTCGGCACAGAACAAAATACAGAAAATTATATTATTGGATATTATCGTTCATTAATAAAATACAAAAAAAAAAAAAATCGAAAAGGAGATATTGTTGAAGTACGGGGATTTTAAAAAATCTTACGGTACCCAGCTCTAACAGAAGCGGAGGAGGTCCAGTATGGGGACCAGAACTCTGCTGTTTGCAGGAGACATGAAGGTGCATTCATAAATCTTGGACCATCAGCATGGGGTGGTTTGCAGCAGAGCTTGAAGTGGCTGGGGTGAAAATATGCGCATTTAATTCCAAGGCCATTCTCAAAATGTCTTGAAGATAAATTGATAATCACAATTGTGCAGCTTGGGAATGTGATGCCTGAAACACATCGCACATTTTGGAGTGGAGTTGCAAGCCAAGTTTCACTTGTGCACCTACTTCAGCAGATTGGAGCACCGCACAGCCGAAGCCAATTGTCAACCCAAAATATACTTCAAGCTTATTTTTCCTGCTCAAGGCTCATGCATTGAAGAGATTTTCAGTCAAAATACATAGAATCTTTTTTTTACTCAAGTCATCAAAATAACAGAATATGGCCCTTCATGCATTGATTAAACCTCAGAGGGAAGATTGGCTTGACCAGACAGTGTTTAAGTGCTTTTTTCCCTCTGACCTAACCAGCCCACAGGGACGGTGAAGAGACTAACAGACACCAGCTGCTTTTCCCTGCTTGTCATCTCTATGCTTGGCCGCATGGACACTTGCAGTCAGTTTTGAGCGTTAGAAGCAAAAATATGTTCTTTTAAATCAATCTATACTCCAAGAAAGTACATCTAAATGAGTCTAACTTTATAAATTAAGTTTAGCTTTGAGACACAAGAAACCTATCTAATTTAATAAGAGGTGCTACAATTACGGAAAAAAATCATGTGATTGGATATGCAAAATGAAGATCACATCTATATTGAGTTAGAAGATCTGTAAGTTATTGCAGAAGCGTTGTTTAAGTTCCTTATGAAACCCTCCGTTAAAACGCGCTCTGATGCCGTCCTTTAAGTCTGCGATGTATCCACCGTTTACTCGCCACTCGTACCTCGCCTGCTCCTGGAGCAACAACACAGAGCTGCCACGTGTATTGTACACATGCACGAAACTACGAGCTCAACTGCTAGTCTTTCAGTTAAAGCATAATAGAGGTTATGAGACAAATGTGTCGTCTATCAGCCATATTCTCAGACTCAAATGGTTTCCCATTGCATCCACAGAACGAATGCAAGCACACACTGGTAATTTACTCATTATAATGAATTTCACATGTGCCTAAAATGTAAAAAGAGTAAAATGGGCCCGTGAAAGCTGTCGTATCTTAATTTGCTGAGAAAAAAATGTCAACTTGTATAAAACGTCAACTTGTATCCTAGACCCGATTCTAAGCAGACTCTCAAAGACATTCTCCCTCTAATTAAAGATTCTATTCTTAATATAATAAATACTTCATGAGAAAGTGCTTATGTTCCAGAGTCCTTCAAACGTGCAGTCATTAAACCGCTTTACCTATTTGTAAAATACAGACCTATTGAAAATCTCCCCTGAAAGATTTGTAGTTAAACAGCTTTGTCACCACCTACAGGACAATAATTTATTAGATGTTTTCCAGTCAAGGTTCAGAGCACACCGCAGCACTAAAACTGCACCAGTTAAAGTCACAAATGATTTGTCATTAGCTGCTGACGGTGGACTGGTCTCAATCCTGGTTCTGTTGGACCTTAGCGCAGAGTTTGACACCATCGACCACAACATTCTACTGCAGAGGTTAGAATGTGATGTAGGTGTCAAGAGGCCCCACCCTCAGCTGCTTTAAATCCTGTTTATCGGATAGGTACCAGTTTGTTAATGTAAACCAGAGCTCCTCACCTTGTTCTAAAGTAACCTATGGTGTGCCATAGGGTTCAGTACTCGGTCCGATTCTGTTTACTCTTTTTATGCTGCCGTTTGGTAACATTATCAGTAAGCATGGCATTGACTTCCACTGCTATGCAGATAACACACAGCTGTTTATCAACGAAACCTGATCAGGCCAATCAAGTAGACAGACTTAGTGCTTGTGTGAAGCATATAAAAACCTGGATGCCCCCGAATTATCTGCTTCTTAACCCTGAAAAAACAGGTCATTGTACTAGGCCCTAAACAAAGCTTTATCTGAGCAGATAGTCACTCCAGTTCGACTGTAAGAAACCTTGGAGTCTTATTTGACCAGGAGCTCTTGTTCAAACGCATATACATAAAGCTTGTAAAACAGCCTAATTCCATCTGCGTAATATAGAAAATAATTGAAAAATCTTGCCTAAAAGCGATACTGATCGTATCCATGCATTTGTTACATATAGATTAGATTACTGTAACTCCCTGCTCGCAGCGTGTTCTAAAAGCTCCATAAAAAGCTTTCAACTGGTTTAAAACGCTGCAGTAAGATTACTACCAGGCACTAAAAGAATAACACATTACGCTGGTGCTCGAGTCTCTACACTGGCTCCCTGTCGAGTCTAGAATCAAACTTAAAATCCTCCTCCTGACCTATAAAGCCATAAATGACATGGCCCCATCCTACCTCAAAGATGCTATAGTACCATATCATCCAAACAGAGCACTTCGCTCACAAAATGCTGGACTTCTGGGGGTCCCAAGAGTCTCTAAAACCACAATAGGAGGTAGTGCGTTTAGCTACCAAGCTCCTGTGTTATGGACTCAGATTCCTGTTCATGTTAAAGAGGCCGACACAGTCTCTTAACTTAAGACCAGGCTTAAAACGTTCCTCTTTGAAATAGCTTATGGTCAGGCCAGTCAAGTACAGAAATAAAAACCTAGTTTCCCAGCTATGCTGCCCCAGGAGCAACTATGCTGGGGGAAGTATGGGAGCTTGAGCACTATCCACTGCTTCTGACTACTTTTCCTATCAACAATATTTCTCATTAATATTTAATTTCACTTGCAATCTGTTGCTTTTTCTTCCTCTTCTTCCACTTCCCCTTGGGGAGTGGAACAGGCACATTGATGACCTGTGGATCCAGATGCTCCTCAACTGCCTGGAGAAACAGTCTCTACTCCAGATGAACAGTTCTGCCTCGAAGAACTGGTTCGCTTACTGAGTGGGTCCAGCTCCTATGTCTATCAGCAAATTTCCGCCTGTCCGTCCGAGGGAGTCGGATCCTTCCTTCGCTTCAACTCCTTGAGGTTTTGTAGTTTTTCCTTGCTGAGAAGGAGGGTCTAAGGACAGAGAACCTTTTGACATTTGTCTAAGGACACGGGATGCTGGGACATTGCCAAGCACCTATGAACATTGTTAAATCTGTTTGTCCAATGTTGCCCTGCGAGGTAACCACTGTTGGGCGATTTTGGGCGTCACAAAAATAAATTGAATTGAAAATGTGCCGTTTGAAGTTGAACGGTTAACACATGGCTGCGTATGGAAAGCGAAAATGCAAAACAGTTCATGGAAAGTTCAAAGTCGCGTTTGAAAGTGGCACATCACATAGTCATCCTCACTACTCTCTTCTGCACGTTTTCCTTCCTCAAACTGTCCAAACTGCAGAGGATGAAAGCCTGATCCTCTATCCACACCACTGCATAAAGACTGGTTTATTTTTCTGTCAAATCTACGCAAACCTCAATGCACACGGGTCTGCGTATTGATTTGACAGAGAAGCATAAAACGCCTGATATGACGCAGATATGAACGGCACAAGAGGGAATTCAATACATGCGGTTAATTGATGAGCAGAAGCACACTAGCAGCTAAAATTGCCAAGAAAACACCATCCTATAAACTGGGTAGATTTGGTCAAACTTCATATTATCAAAACTCTCCTTTCTAATAAACATATTTATTATTATTAGAAAAAAAAGGATTTTCACACAAAGTCAATGTGTCTGGTATTGGCCGATTAAACTTTCAGATGGCCTCAAATATCCTGATTCACGGGCAGGGGTCTGCTACGAAAGCAACTGATGTCACCCAAACCTGAATTAATCATAAGGCAGATCTCAGCAATTCCCCCCAAAAATGTGGAGGTACTACCCGTTGTGGTCTGCCTCCCCTCAAATTGCCTGTTACGGTGCAGGTAAAACTTTCACCGATCCACAGTTCGCTGCAATGAAGCCATTTAACAATTTTTTTTTATGATTTGAGTTTTGCTGAAGATAGGGATAGTTCTGATATTTGAGCAGTTTATGCATATTTAGAGCTGTATTTACATTGCAATCAGATACAATATGGCATGGTAAAACAATTGAGCGGAACAAACCCAGTAGACCCATCTAGGTGGACAGCATTTTGTGGCTTTCAGGCCCTAGAATATGATCAAGTCATTCTCCCAGATTGATTTCATGCCATTTTCACTGAAATTTTTTTTTAAATAAAAAGCCTCTTCTTTAGGATGTTGATGTTCAATTATTTTGATGAGAGGAAGTCCAACAATATTACCTAAAAAAATGTATTGTTGTTATTTCTTTTATTTTTATGTAACCAACAGGCGTTAGTGTGAAGTTAAGAAGCTTGATTTATGTAGCTAAGCATACAAATGGTATGTGTGAAATAACAGTAGCTTGCCAACAAGTTATTAAGACAACAACTTGCCAATAACATTGTTTGACTCTCTTCCTCGCCAGTTCTTGACATGTTTGCTATGTAGGTTAGCTTGCGTGACAATAGAAAAATATGCCGGGAGGGGGGCATTTCATCAAAGTAGAGTGTACGTGCATAACAATTAAAGAAATATAAATATATGAGGCAAACCTGGAGCCATAGTCATAATAAATCCGGATTATTTGTTAATCTGATGTTACTAACAAATACATTGTTAACGTTAAAGGCTAACGTTACATGTCAGAAGGCTTAAACCTCGACCTAACGTTTTACGTGTTTCTACATTAGCAAAAGGTTGAGAGAGCATGTCGCTAGCACAGTGGCGATAATGTGAACTTACCGTCAAAATAAGTACATCTAATTTGATGTGTGTGTAGTATTCGCTGTAATTTCGCCCATGGATTCCGTGGATTATTCTTTTTGTTACAGCAACCGTCTTGATCGCTCGGTAACACACTTAGCTAGCTTGTCCTGTGTGTCTGTACCAGCTGGAGCTTCTGGTTTGGCCTGTGCGCACGAAAGTGGTGCTACACAGTGTACTAGCGCCCACTTGTGAGTAGAAGTCATACAGTCTGTGGTAAGAGTGGAGTGGGAAAACCATTGAGTTATATAACCAATGAGCAATAAGACAATGCAATAACAATAGAGAGAAAATCACCGTGGCACCATAAAGTAACTCAGTTCCAGCAGCCATATTCTGACAGTAGTTGACTAAGAGAGAGCTGGACTTTTTCTCATAAAGTTCCACCGTGTACCATTTAGCAAAAATAAATAAATACAAATAAAATGAAATAAAATATTTGTATTCGCACACAAACCTGTATTCTCACTGTGAATGTACATATCCACAAATTTGAGTCTTATACTTATACAGCCTGGAGGCGGCTCCACTCTTGCTGTGTATAGAAATATATATATATATATGCTATAATAATAGCTAAAGGAACAGCATTTCTATAGCTGTAGATTCTACAGTGTATAAAATGTATCTATTTCTATAAAATTATTCCATTAACTCATTCAGGTGACTTTCCATCTAAATGACACAATGTACATACTTTGATCATTAGATTTTTTTGTGCTACATCTAATGCCCATCCTCTTCCATACTAATGTGAAAATGTGTGTGTGTGTGTGTGTGTGTGTGTGTAATAATAATAATGATGATAATAATAATAATAATAATAATAATAATAATAATAATAATTTTATATATATAAAATATAAATATATATAAATGAACGCACTTAAGTAGAAGTAAAAAGCACCTAAGACAAAAACTTAGAGTACTAGTTACTTTTTAACATGGTTTAAACCTTTTTAAATAAACAGAAAGCAAATACAGTAGTGAAAGAGCTACAGCTGTACATGACTACTTATAGTGATTTTAAATGTACTAATTACAATTAGTCAATCCCCTGAAAAAGAGATTAAATCTCTCTAAAAAAAAGTATAATTTAAAAATATACTCTAATATACTAGAAAAGTACAATTACTCCAAAAATATACTCAATTACAGTGAGTATTTGTAATTAGATTCAGGAAACCAGTCAGTGTCTGGTGTGGCTACCATTTACCTCACATCTCCTTCACATAGAGTTGATCAGGGCCTGTGGAATGTTGGTCCACTCCTCCTCTGGGAGCAAACCAAAATGCAAATAAATTATTTTTATTAGTCGTGATGTAAACAGTATAATTATCGATGGTTGTGTCCATATGGTGTAATGACACAGTTTGATTGTGCATAAAATATAGACCAGCACTAGGCCTACATTGTTTAGAGGGTAAATATTCAGTTTGCCAATTCAAAGTAAAAAAAAGACAGAGACAGCTGGAGTTCCCTACATTATTAGGACCACACATATACACAATGAGTTGCTTCCAAAAGTATGCATACTCCTTTTCCACATTCTGTCACATCACAACAACACACTTAAATCAATTGTATTGGTATTTTTTGTGAAAGTGCCACAAAAAGTTGCACACAATTGTGAAGTGGAGAGGAAATTATATATTGTATATATATATATATATATATATATATATATATATATATATATATATATATATATATATATATATATATATATATATATATATATATATATATATATATATATATATATACGTGATTTACAGATTCAAAAATAGAATAAAAAACATGCAAAAGTATTCAGCCTCTTTTCCCTGAGCGCAGCCAATTGCTGTCAGAAGTTGCCTGATGATTGCGGAAAGATTGAATGTTGATCTAAGGATTCAATAGAGTCCACCTGTGTGTAATCTAATCTCAGTATAAATGCAGATGTTCTGTGAAGGCCACAGAAGTTTGTTTAGAGAAAGTTAGAGAGCAAAGAGCATGATGTCCAAGGACAGGACAGGTCAGGGATGAAGTTGTGGAGAAATTTAAAGCAGGGTTAGGTTATAAAAAGATTTCCCTTCAATCTATCATCTGCAAATGGAAAGAGTATTGCACAACTACAAACCTAGACATTGTCGTTCACCAAAATTTACAGGCCGAACAAGGAGAGCACTGATCAGAGATGCAGCCAAGAGGTCCATTCTAACTCTGGAGGATCTGCAGAGATCCGCAGCTCAGGTGGGCAGGGAATCTGTCCACAGGACAACTATTAATCATGCACAACACAAATCTGGCCTTTATGGGAAAGTAGCAGGAAAAAAGCAGTCACGTTTGGAGTTTGTCAAAAACAATGGCACATGACTCCGAACACATCATCCTCATTGTCAAATATGGTGGTGCAACATCAGCCTGTGGGGCTGCTTTTCTTCAGTCGGGATAGGGAAGATGCTCAGAGTTGATGGGAAGATGGACGGAGCCAAATACAGGCAAACATGCATAAAATACAAACCAGTGCAATGTTTTTAGGGTGAATATTCATAGAATGTATTCAGAGAAAGTCCTGACAGACACACACAGAGGTCTCTGCATTAGAAGGACCACAAATACACATTCATTTAAACATTTTAATCTATGATTATTATTGCCTTGTTTTTACATTATTTTCTATTAGAATTTCAATCTTTTCTACAATCACAAGATGGCCGCAGCAATTGCAACAGCAAAATTAGGCCTTAAATCTAATTTGTAAATGACCATTTGTTACCAAAATGAAAGAAAAAATAAACAAAGAATAACAGTAAACTTACTTACAAATGTGGCCTACAAGTAATTTGATGTATTTTGCCTACTCTAATCTAATGCAAAATGGTCTAAAAGGGGACTAGAAGTGCTAGACAGTAACACTGTGGAATTGCACCCCTCCGTGATGAAATATGAACATAAATAAAGTATTTAAGGTCTTTTGCTGAAGTCATGCTGGGTAAATGTTGTTATAAAGTAGTTTATGTTCTTAATTGAATGTTTACATTTAATTTAAAGTAGGCAAATTGTGTTTAACAAAAGAAATATACACAAAATAGGTGTCATTACCTAGTTCGCAATTCTTTACAAAGAAATCCAGTTTGTGGCTAAAAACAAAAGAAGACTATAAACGAATGTTGTTGGAGTCATAAAGAAATATTTATTTATTCAAGAGCTATATGGCACAAAGATGTACATATTACAAAGAAGAGTAAACAAATAAGCCTAACCTATACAAAACATATATACACTGGAACAAAAGTTGAGCTCTTGTTCACTTGTTTGAAATAAAAAATTGGAAGCACAAGACCTAATAAAAAGGTATAGCTGTAATTTGTTATATACAACGATATGTACATTTACACAATATTACTGCCAATACAGCCAAACTTATACCTCAGCTTCAGAGACAGATTTGTCTTTACTCCGACTTGTAATCATTGAGTTTGTGTAGGTGTATGAGCGAGACACCTCCTCCTGAAAAGCTGTCTCCAGGACCTTTAAGATCGATTTACGAACTTTATCCTTGAAATCTTGTCCCATGAACACATAGAGGAGTGGGTTTAGGCAACTGTTAAGAAACGCCAGGCTGGTGGCAATAGGAACCCCAATGGTGATAACATGGTCTAACGTTTCACTTGGAGGATTCGCCATGTGATGGACCAATTCAATCAGTGCCATGATGTGGTATGGAGCCCAGCAGAGGAAAAAAGTGGTAATAACAGCAGCAATAATCTTAAAAGGACGACTAGACTGGCTGGCCAAACTGCGGTTCTTCCTTAGTCTATGTATTATGACAGCATAGCAGGAGACGATGACAGTGAAGGGGACAACAAATCCCAAAAGAAAGCGGGTGATGGTCATAGCTTGATGTCGAAACTGTCTGAGCTGGTTGACCGCCGGCGTTTCGTAGTCGTCCGAGAAAGCAAAGTTGTTGAAGCAGTTGATTATGTCCTCATTGTGATATGAAGGTCCTGTGTCTCTTATGATGAAGTACGGAGCACTGAGGATCAGAGCCAGCACCCACACGCCGAGACTAACGCAGGACGCCTTCCTCACACTCCTGTAGTTTTGAGCCCAGACTGGCCACACCACAGACACGCATCTATCCACACTTATGACGACCAGAATATAGACGCTGGCAAACATATTCAAGAAGCTTATGGTGCTGTTAAGTTTGCACATGAACTTCCCAAAAGGCCAGTGGAAATCCATGGCCGTGTAGGTCACGCTGAGTGGTAGGAAAGCCGTGAAGAGAAAGTCAGCCACGGCCAGATTAAGAAACCAAACAGTATTGACAGTTTCCTTCATCTTGAAACCAGTCACCCAGATAACCACGCCGTTGCCCAAGACGCCAAGCACGAAAGCCAAGCAGTAAACGATGAGAGACATGATGTTGAGGGACTGTCTAAGCTCAGCGTGCTCGTCCTTGTAGTCGAATTCATCATCGTCGTACAAAGAGCCGTTCCTCCCTGTCACTTCTGTGGCATTGATGAGGTAAAACGGAGTTGCAGTTATTATATCCATCATTGTTTGAAGAACTGAAAGCAGCAGACAATACATTAGAGAAGCATTTTAGCGAAACAGCTTATACAAGCTTTGAATTGAAATGCAAGATTACTGTATAATAAGGTGTACGTGTAAGGAAACTGTTTTATATTAGATAGCGCCTCAAAAATTGCCCAAGATGAAAGATGAAAAATCTGTTTGACAAAACACAAAAGTAACAAATATTAAACATAGTAATTGCAGGTCAACATGGCTGTGTGGACAGTGAAAACTAACTAAGTGCATGCAATCAGTTTTGCGTTAAATAGTCACCACAAAATAGCTGAGACAGACAACTTCTTCAGTCTTTAGCTGCTTGTTACAAGCCAACACTTTAATATGTATTAAGAAAAAGCCAAAACTAGAGACTCCAAATCGCATCTGCATAACTTACGTTGGTTGAAAGTTGAGACAAGTTGGAAGCGTCCGCACTAAAGTAGTTTCCAGACGCTGGTGATGGGCACACTCCTCGGGGAGACCGGGACAGACTGCGAGGCTGCACCGAGTCCTGAGCCTTAAATATGTGACGTCAGCGCACGGCTTACGGGGGCGCGTGCACGAACCACAACTATCTACTGTCTAATTGTTGCAATTGCCATCAAATGCTTTTTTATTGCTAATCAGTGGGACACGCACTGACACGTCAGTAGAGAAATGAATCTTTGTCTTAGACGAGGGAAAGTCCTGGAGTGAAAACACTAAAGCGCAGATTGTGGGTTGTTGAGTTGAGCGTGAACTCGGGTTTGAGCAGCAGCGATGATGCTGCCGCCTAATGTGTGTTTTGCCCGGAGAAGCTAAGCTTGTGTTTGCTTGTGGTCACATCTACAGGTGACATACTCCTATTCTGCACCTGGGTCATCACACAACCAAGGCTTTCATTTAGACAAATGTTAGGAAATAATAAAATACAAAAAAACAACTTAAAATGTAGTTTCCAAAAATAACAGAAACATGCCAAACAGTGTTTGGTTTGAACAATATTTCAGGCATCATCCAAAAACTGTGCAAGTTTTACCGCCAAGAAACATCTATCAAATTGTGATCCAAAATTGATTTGCCTTTGCAGCCCACCATTCTTTCTGTAACTAGCTTAGAGTCTCATATTTCGTACTAAATTCAAACTGCAGTAAGAACTCAAATTCCTCCAGCTGGATATTTTGGGGGGTTTTGGGGGAGTGTTAATGGTGTAGGTGGACAAGAATAGATGTCCAACTTTCTCCTTTAGCATAATGAGATTGCATACCAGATGCTTGCAGGCCAGTTTTAGTTTTTTATTGTTTAAGGCTAAAATCCAGTTTGACCTGCCCCACATCACCAGATAAAGTAACAAAAATCTGTACGGTTTGCAGGGAATGGATGATGCAGTTACACAGATATAAATCAGAACTGAAAGATAACTCGAATTACTTTATGCCAAGAGACATTTGCAGCACCACACGCTTGGACCAAATCTCAAAGTCGTCCGCACAGTGACATTGATTTACACACGTAACCCAAACACTGAAATCAATGGTTGAGCTGTCAAAGTAAAAGCATGTATTTCTCACATCTCCAAAGTGTCGTCTTTAATTATCTCACAAAAGCGGAGTCAAAAACCTGTTCACGTTCTCACAGATGCAGAACCTGCCCTTCCCTAAACTCCTGGGTCTCAAGATAACACAAAGAAGCTGCACACAGGAACAATGTCCTGCCAATAGTCCAGATGTGAGGGGGAGGAAGAAACAGCGTCCGCTCCCTCTGTGCCGGCTCGCTCTGCATGTTTTCAGAGCAACACCCTGGTTTTCAGGGGGTGTAGGAGGACACGCCATTCTGCTTTTGCACCCCCTTTTCTGGGATGAATAAACATTCACTGTGTGCATGTAATCCCACTGAGAGAAATGCACCGTGACCAAAAACGATTCTTTCAAAGTCAAGTATATAGAGTCTAAAATAGCTAAAGAACTCTAAACTGCAATGCAAATCTTTACTCAGCGCAAATAAATACATGCCAACATACACAAATGGTAAAAAAAAATGAAGATCACGCATCGAGTGAAAACGAACTAGAATTAAAAGTGAAAAATGTAGTTTCCACCACCAGCTTGTCTCCATGGACTTATTATTACAGTATAGCAATAAACTTGTCTCCATGGAGACTAGCAAGTCATGAAAATTGACCTACAAGTAAGATCTGTGTACATGAAGCCTGTTCACTGTAAAAATACATGTTATGGTATTTTAGCAATAAAACACCTGTAATTTAATACATGCACAATAAATACAGCACGTTTAATGCCATACTGTGGAACATTCCATGCAAAGCAGGTGGCAAACCCACCACCAAAAAAGGTTTTACTGTCTCTTTTAATATTGATAAGACAGTATTAGAATGGATCACTTTGTACAAAAACTAAACAAGATGAGAATTGACTTCCAAAACAATACTGGAAGACTTCATGTAGACTTCCTTTCTGTTGTTTCACTGTGCACTCGAGTCTGGAAAAGTCCAGGCCGAGCGCTGTGCTGCAGTCTGTAGGGTATATTAATAGCTATTCCAAAGCTATAGTTTGAGGGCAGTCTTCAGAGCCCAGAGCCTGCCAGAGTTCTTGATTTACCAACCAAACCTGCAATTATGTGTGTACCGCACAAATACCAATTTGGGTGTGTAAAACAACTCAAGAAGGTTTAGAAGCAGTGTAACTTGAATGGAGAGTGGCATATGCTCAGAGCGTTAGGGCTATACAATGCCCTATACAGAAGATGTAAGAGTGGGGCTCAGCTGTACGGGACAACATGTGGGATATCGAGGTCGTAATGACATAGTAGAACAGCGAGTGTCGCCATTGCACACCCAGCACTTTAAGCTGAGTGGAGAAACAGCGTTAGGCCAGTTTTCTAAAGCCACTCCTGGAGATGGTCCAAGGCATAACCCAGTTTTGAAAATGTAAGATTTTAGTTACACTAACCCAAATAGTGGGACTTCACCGCATGTCCAGACCACAAAGGTTTGTTGATCTAGTTGTGGCGTTGACTGGAACTCAAACCCCTGTCTCACAGCTGTGGAGAGGTCAGGAATTTTGTTTTCTGAGGCAAAATGGCTGCATGCTTCCATTCCCTCCAATGGCTCATAGTGGGTTTTTCCACACAAAAAACACCACACACAAGCAAAAGAGCAGAACCTCAATAACCTAAACCACTTCCTTACATTCACTTCTAGTTTCAGCCCGGTCCCTTGAGAAGGCGTAGAGACGGCGAATAATCTGCAATGACTGTGGCATTTAACATGGTTGCCAATGCACATTTTATTTGTAGCATTTTGAGCGACACAGTCGGGGTGGAGCTGCAGTATATGGCAACACAAATTGTTTCTATTTTATTATTCTTTCCATATCATTGTAAACAAATGCTTAGATGTTAAATGAAAAGTTACTGTAATGCAACTCATTAAAAATTGGCAGCGACAGCAAGTTAACTGCTCCAGGTCCCTTACATCCAAGTGACCACATCCAAAATGCTGTTTTTCACATGCACAATTAAAACAGGCATCTGTGAGTCACATGTGCCACTGACAAACAGTCCCACCTTTCAGCAATTAGCCCAGGGACTTTTGCCAATTTTGTTTTCTCTTAAAAAATGATTAACTTAGTGCATTTTCTCAATACAGGAATATAATCCACTATATTGTAATGAGGAAACCAGATACTTGTATAATTACATTTCTACCTATACCTATATTTATATAGGTGGCACTTGATGTGAAAAGTTTGAGAACCAATGCACTAGGGGCATTGAAGGATGGGTCAAAGGCACAGAACACATTTATAAAGTACTTACCGTTAGTGACATCATGATGAAATAAGATTTGGGCATTTGTGCAAAAATATTTTCTGCTTTCATTAATAAATCATGATTAGCACTTGGTTTTACTTTAGTAAAAGTGTATTCTTATTTTTAGCACTAAATGCATTTCTTTCTCGTCTGAGGAATAAAAAGTGACAGATATAAGTCAGAGTGCTTCATGCTCAGTGGTAGGGCTTGTCAGAGCGAGATGGGAATGCATTATATGTGAGAGTTGAGTGTATAATCACAGGTTTGGGTAAATGCAGCCTCACATTTAAGTGTTTTCCCGTCTGTGCTGATAAACACCTATGCTCAGTCATGAGTAAAAACCCAGTACCACATAGTACCACAACATACTTCAAATTCTGATGAAACACACTCACAGCTACTTCCTAGTCTGACTATCATGAAAAAGAAGAACAAAAATGTATGTAAAGACATATGTTAGCCTGTAACCTGTAACTTAAGTGTCAATATATATTTTCATTGAAATAATGTAAATTAGGAAATCTGGTTTTAGATTTTATTCAAGCTTTGTGTTAATTTTTAATAACCGATAGTATGGTTTATTTAGACTATACTGTATTGACAAATACATTGCGCAATAAGCCACAATCCAGTGGTAAAGTGAGGTTTCCGCAAATACCGTGGGAATATTGCCAGAGTGAGACAGTTTCTCTTTTGAGTGCAAAGACAAAAATACAATACAATAATGCATGATTACTGTAATGCTCTCTTTTGTTCTTCTTGGGGTCCAGGTCACCCTTGTAAAAGAGGTTCTGTTTGTAATTGTTTTAGTTTGTGGTGCATTTTGGATGTATGAAAAGTGCTTTATAATTTACTTTATTTCAGACACAAGGTGGTCCATACTTTAAAGAAGACAAAGTACAAAAAACAAAACACATCAGTCAAATTATTCCAAAAAAATCACTTAATTATTGTAGAGTCTCTCTGCCCAGTGCTTTCTATACTATACAAATAAAGATTGATTGATTTAATATTGATGGTGACGTGCAATGAGGTTCAGGGCCAGTGAGGCACTCACTCTTTTAGAGTCAGATTTACCAATGGAAATGAACCCAAGAGAGCACCTTAAACATAATTCGATTGACAACAGACAATGAGTTGTGTTATATAAAGGGAAAGGGGGTTTATAATGCATACCAGATGACAAATATTAACATTTATTATATTTTATAATTCATTTTTTTTCTCACAAGATTGACAGGTGAGGCTCCCTTGAATGCACGCCACTGCTAGCGATCTTAAATATTAAATAATATGTTACTAATACTGTATGTAGGTTTTAAGTTGGTTCTGTTTTCCAATACTAATCTCCACAGGCAAGGGAATTATTTTCATATCCAGCAGGGGGGGCAAGACCCTGAATAGAGGGGCTCCAGCCCCCACAGCTCCTATGCTAGTCTCATGAATGTCTTTTGGAAAACACCAGGAAAAACACAAATGTGACTGAGCATTCTCTAAAAGGGGGAATTCCTCTGAATTTAGTTCTCTGACGTTTATACATTACTAAACTGTCAGTTGCAGTTGGTGTACTTTTGGGACATTGTGTATTGGTTTGCAAAATCAGACAAAATACAATTTTAGGTGTTTTATGATGCTCATGCTCAGTACAACCAGTATCTGCCCCATCAAGAGGATACAGTGCATGGTTTGGTTTGGATTGGGGAACACAGAGAGTCCAGAAGAAACCCACCCAGACAATCCATAAGAGTCTAGGATTTGAACCTAGGACCTTCTTACTGTGAGGTGGTAATGCTCACCACTTGTTTAACTTGTAAATATTTTGACTATAAAATTGTAAAGTTTGGGTATGTTTTTATTTATATGTTATTGTTCTGTCACAACTTGTTTGGGGGTTTGGGCTTTGATAATGAGCAACGTTCTGGGGAATACACCATATGTTAATGTTTGGGAGCTCTGACCTTGAAAAAAGGTGATAAGATTAAATACAGTATATGGTAGAGTTTGAGACAGGGCACATTTGCCAGCGCAATCCATGGAAAGCATGAAGCTTTTCCTGTTAGCAGCTCTGTTTGGTTGGGCAGGTATGGGTATTTTCAACTTACTTTCATATATTAAAATTATGTTTACTTTTGCTTTTTATTTCAGATGCCCTCAACGATAGGATTGTAGGAGGCTACGAGTGTCCTAAAAACTCAGTGCCTTACCAAGTGTCTCTCTTCACTGGATACAACTACTGCGGCGGGACCGTTCTGTCTAATGAGTGGGTGCTCTCAGCTGCACACTGCAAAACAAAGTAAGAAACATGATTACACTCACATGAATCATGCATATAAATCTTCCAGATTGTGGATTTGTTGGATCATAAAGTAGAAAAGAACCCTTGAAACGTGTCCTATGATTAGATTATGATTAGACCTCTATAATGTGTGTAGGTCTGATGTCGAAGTGCGTCTGGGAGAGCATGACATTTGGGAGGAAGATGGGACAGAGCAATACATCGTGTCTGCCAAGTTTATCAGGCACCCCGACTACAACCCCCGCACCCTGGACAGTGACATCATGCTGATCAAGCTCAGTCAACCCGCCACTTTCAACAGCTACGTCCGCCCCGCCGCTCTCCCAACCTCCTGTGCTGCAGATGGGACGATGTGCAAAGTGTCGGGATGGGGAAATCTGAGGTCCAGCAATGAGGGCTGTGAGTCTGAGAAAGTAAACATGTGCTCTAGAACAGTGGTTCCCAAATTCTGGTACCAAAACCACTGGTATTTTATGGAACTCTTGCAGGTTGTAGTTGAAAGTCTGTATTACAGAAATTCTAGTGCTGGTTTGGAGCTGGTTTAGTCTGGATTCAGACCTGGTGCATTGTCTCGTTAGACCTTAATCCTGGTTTAGGCCTCGTCTAGTCTCTCTTTAGTAGTTTAATACACGTAACTTTACAGGGAGAAAATTCCTGCATTTCATTTCAGTTTACTTCTGGGTTAGTCCTGGTTTAGGACAAACAAAAATGTTCAATGCTTTACTAAGATTAGTGTCAGAGGAAGTATTTGTAGTGGTAGCAGATTAACCCATAGCATTACCGGTAGTTATATTTCTTGAGCAGTATTATTGGTATCTAGAGCAATCTGGGTTTACATTTTTTTTTCTTCTCATATTGATTTTTCTCAATTTTTGCTTCAATTTGATTTGGCTTTTTCAAAAACAAGTAAGATTTTAGTAATGATTTCATGAACATAAACTATACGTACCTTTAATCTGTGCCATGTAACACAAATAATTCTTCTTTCAAAGTCTGAATAATACTCCAAACCAATTTTTTTTAAACTGTTTTTACTTACATGGATTGTCTGTGGACTCTCAGTTAAAAAAACCCTCCCAATAATTGACGATTTTACATGAGTCGATCTCGATCTGTCGATTTTTCAATTAATTGCCCAGCCCTATTGGTATCAGAAGTATTCTTGTTATAACAGTACAAGAAATGGTAGAAGAAGTAGAAATAGTAGCCAAAGAAGTAAAGCGTTAATATGCTTCTTGGTTTTACCACTTTGCTGTGCAGAGATTTTGGAAAACAAGATCAATTATCAGGGTGAAACGCATATATATTGTGATAGGCATACATTGATTCAAATAGAGTTTGGACTATGTTTTGGTTATTTCAATTATTTGTGCCATGATAGGTGTATACGACCCAAAAAAAATACTTAAGGCTGTGAGGCCCAGTGAAATAAATTAACTCTGTTAATACCGTCAGAATCCCACACTTATGGTATTGATACTGTGGTTTTTGAATACCTTAATAATGGTTATCGTCCTACCCCTAAGTGGTTGTTAGAGGAATTTCAAAGACGTAAAATGTTTACTCTAATGCAACTGTGAAAGTACAAAACAGAACAGATCAATAGATTTTATGACTTCATCCACCTGTGTTTATTTTGTCCACATAGCGCGTTACCCTGCTAAGCTGCAGTGCCTCGAGATTCCCCTCTTGAGTGATGACACTTGCTTCAATTCCCACCCTTTTCAAATTACCGAGAATATGATTTGTGCTGGCTATCTCGAGGGAGGCAAAGACTCCTGCCAGGTAATTTTGAAAATAATAGCTTCTAGTTTTATGTATTTTGTAAAAGTGACAAAAGCTCATTTCTTTGTGGCTCAGGGTGACTCTGGAGGACCCTTGATGTGCGATGGCGTGCTGCAGGGAGTGGTGTCATGGGGCAACGGCTGCGCTCTCAGAAACAAACCCGGGGTGTACACTAAAGTTTGCAATTACATCTCCTGGATTAAAAATACGATGGCTTCTGGCTGAGAAACAAAGATATTGAAATAAATCTCATATGAAGTGGAAACGCTAAATCAGCCATGAGAAGTTGTGTGTACTATGTGGTTTGTACGGTGCAAGGCCAAGGCTGTGGCATTCCACTGACTGCATGAAGAAAAGCAGATATCTGTAAAGAAAATAAACTTACAATTACTGTATGTAAATCCTCTCTATTGAAGGAAGTAACAAAGATTGATTGCAATTTTCACAAGGTTCTACATTATTCATTCAAATGCCTCTACATGGTGGAAAGTAACAAAGTAAAAAAGTAAAAGTACAGTACTCAGTAAAAATGTGTTTACTTAAGTACATTTTACTTTTACTTCACTACAAATGAGAGAAGGTATATATACTTTCTACTCCACTACATTTTTTCCCTGGTTTTAAAAGTAAAAAGTCCTGGGTTTGAGGTGTTTTTGGTTACATTAGGCCTTAAAGGTTTTGTGTTCAACCTCCAGCTTTGAGCGAACAAAAACATACACATGAAATTCACAAGAAAAAATGAAGAAATGTATTCGAACTGACCTTTGTTGGCCAAAGATCAACACATTTATTCAGCAAAATCACCGCATTTAACGCTTTAACAGTTCTCAAAATCTGTAAGAAATCCTGAGTACACAACTGAGTACTTCTTCAACCACAGACATTAAGAAAATGTAACGCAGAACATAACCATAGCTGACCAGCAACACCATACAGTGGACACACTTTTTCATGCTGCTAAGGATTCTACTTAAGGTGCCATGTTATCTCATGTTAGTGTTGTAGTTCCCTTTTCAAGACTCAATTCATTCACATAAAATGATATGTTGGCTGCGAGAGTTGTCTAGTCCTAATAACTTACAATGACTGTACAGAGAATGTGAAGCAAAGTCATGATGCCAAACTGATTTTTACAAGAAGCCAAAACTGAATCACAAAAACCAAATACTTCTCTTTGTGGGATTGCCAGGAAATTACAGGAAATGATGAGTCAGTGAAGGTGGTATTTTGAAATGTATGTGGCATGCAAGGATTACAAAATCGGGCCTCAAAATAATTCTGGACCAGTATTCTGATTAACAAGCTATCCAGACAACGCACAGGGCTAATAATGGGATAGGACTGAACTTGAAGAGACCAGATCAGGTGCATTAAAACTGAAAATTAAGGTCTCAAACTGGTTTAAATGGATTTTGGTGTTTGGGTGTGGCATACGGCATTGAATGAGTCACTGGACGATGACATGACCGCCAGTTGAAGACAGGGACGACCCATTGGACACAGAAGGCATGTTTTTAAGATCATTGATGTACAGTATAGAACTATATTAAGAACGGCCATACATATATCCAAGTCTCTTCTTATATAATTCTGGTATTTAGACTAACCTCATTAAATAAATGATAAACGATCCAAACGGTGATAAAAAAACAACATTAAGAAACCACAAAAATATATCCTAGAGGGCTCACCACGACATGTGCATATGACTGGCACGGCTCCACCATGACATCAACTGTGGTGGCGTCTATTTGGGTCCGACACGGAGCAGGCTGATGGCTCAGGCCTGTGGCTATGGGTGTGGGCCCTCAGGAGTGGTCAACAGATTTCCTTGTAAAGAAAGTTGCCGGGGATGTAATCATGGCTAAACCAGGACATTGGCCGTGGCTCCGGGGGAAAACTTTGATTCGTCCTCTGAGAACTGAATGTAGCAGAAAATACAGGGTTAGAGATATGAGCCATTGTTCTGTGGTGCGAACTCCTTTTTTTCTCTCTCCATCTGCAGTTTCACAGATTTGTCGTTAGATGGCGGTATCTTCAAGTCTTATGAAATATAAAATATGTGTCACATACACTACAAGACCAACGTTTTTCATGTAAAGTTTTTACTTTGCGGGTTCTCACTGATGGAATCAAAACTATGGATGAACCAGTTATTTCCATGGATGAAATAACTGATGATATAAAAAATGTTGTACTACGCTTTGATCACGCTTTGTACACACATTACAGTCCACTAATGAACAAGGCTCAGCAGGATCAAAACTTCAGGTGATGTGATCATGAAGCTCACTGAGAGAAGGACAAGGGTTTGCAGTAAAGGACGGCTACTTTGAGGAATCTCGATCTGAAAATATTAAACATGTTTTTCTTTGCAACATAATTCCATACATCTTGCTTAATATGCTTCAGATATATTATATTTCTTCAGTATCGCTGTACAATATAAAAATTAGTAAACATAAATAAAAAAAAAACATTGCATTAGAAGGGGTATCTAAACGTTTAACTGGTAGTGTATGTTAACTAACTTGTATTATTCAGAGGGTTAAATGGATGAGTTCCATTGGAGTGGTGGGCCTGTGTGACTGTTTATCATTTATAGACAATAAAACCTTTTTCTTTTATTTTTTCAACTCAAAAGGTAAGTAACGTGCATAATGTAAAGCCCAATAATCTAATTGTATTACAGTAAGAACTTTATTCGGTGCAATAGAGGATGTATTTGCATGGCCCAGCAGATGGCAGTAATTGTGAGCTTCTTCACACACTCGACAGGCCAAACTTTTACACTTACACATACCACTAAAGAATCAAAAGAAAAGAAAAAATGTTTTTTTTCCCCGTTGAAATACACTGCTACCTGTATTCACACGAGGCCAATGATTGTAGACCAGACGTCCTCATTTACTGAGCCTTGTGTCCCATGTCCCAGCAGATGTATTCAAAACCATGGATTTGTCCCAGTTTTATACAAGACATGTTCCAGATCAGTGCCTGCCTACAGTAAAGAGGGGAATATATTGTAGTTTCTTTAGCCAAAATAGAAAAACTCTGGCGTTTAGAAAAACCAGAACACAAAAGCTGCACTCTGTTCCTCATAGAAGTCTCTCAGATTATATATTGAGTCACAAGTGAGCAGTGAAAGAGGTGTGAATGGACCGAGTGCATATAAATATACTTATTTAACCCGCACTTTTTACACTTTTATAAATACCCCCAATCCGGGCGTGTCCCAGTTTTTAATACAAAAAAATCCGGTCTCCTTACAATGTGGCAAATCGCGGTCTGTTTCGGACTAAACCAGGCAAAGTAGGTTATAATTCGTTTCAATGCCAATGAATGAACAGGTAGCGCAATATACAAGCGCAAAAATGTATTTATTGTTTTGAAGATGGTTTCCTCAGCACCTGTCTGGATCCACGTGGTTTGATCAGCTCAATCATCCTGCCCTGCCCCGCGGATCTGCTCTGTCTTCTCTGAGATGAACGTGTTGTCGGGTCTCTGGATCTGTTTTCCATGGGCTGCTTTGGAGATGAAATAAGCGCGTGCACACAATGAACACCTTGTGCGCCTCATTTAATGAACAATACCTGGCGTTTTGGCGAAGATTTCAGAGGTAAACCTTTTGTTTCGAGGTGCACTTTTCGCATTCAGGCATAGAGGGCACTCTACTATCATCACAGATCTCTCATCTGCACAGATGTTCTTTGTAAACCATTTTTATAATGTGTAAAATGTTAATAGAACATATTTAAAAGGGTGTCATGTTTGGGCTACGGGCACTATGCCAACATTGTCCTTTTGTACAACTGAATTAAAACGGTTGGTGGTAGAGATTATCCATTCATACATTCATTTAAACCAATGTTCTTGCTTTTTCATGTCCAATAGGGTTTGACTGCTCCATCAGTAACAACCCCCACCAACCTAAATATGCTCTGAACGTAAGCAACTACAATTACTATCATCCCCATGGAAAAGATGAAATCAAAGCCGTGAGAGCCTTGCACACATTGATGTCTTCGAGCTCCTCGGAGGGAATCCGGACCTCCTCGTGCCTGACGCACATCTGAGTCACGCACGCGCCTAATTTATAGAGGAGCGCGCATAAAAAGCGCAACACGTTACTCCGTCCAGAAAGAGCACATGACAGAAACAAGGTTTTGGACACAGCAATCCACAGCGCATCCCTCACAGATAGACCAAGCAACATCAGGTATTTTATATCCATTTCATATTTTCTTTATAACATCTTATCTGACAACTAGAACAAGTTATTTAAAAGTTATACAGTGCAGCAATTTAGACATTTCTGGCAAGTCTATATATATATATATATATATATAATGTGTGTGTGTGTGTGTGTGTGTGTATATATGTGTGTATATACATACATATATATATATATATGTATGTGTGTGTGTGTGTGTGTGTGTGTGTGTGTATATATATGTGGTGTGTGTGTGTGTGTGTGTGTGTGTGTGTATATATATGTGTATATGATATATATGTATGAAAATGAATAAATACGAATCATACTAAAATGAATGGAGCATCTTTGAGACATATAACCACCACACTACTTTCTTCAGTGTGATAAATATTATGTCTATTCTAAACATGACAAAAGCAATGTACATAAAACTGTCTCTGGCCACCCACATTTTGGTGTGAGCCTTGAAACATTGTACTGACTGTGCTGTGCTTTAGGGCAAAGGCTGTGATGGAGTTAAAGCAGCTGCTGAAGAAGCTGAGCTCTGGGCTGAGGGCCATCTTCACCTTTCTGTTTGCTCTCCTGGTCTTGTGTGTCATGACCTGGGCTTACATCCACGGCTTTCAGTTGATCACATCCAAATATGGCATCATCTCTTTTGGCTTTTACGGGTTACTTCTCGGACTCCATCTTCTTGTCCAAAGTTTTTTTGCCTTTGCCGAGCACCGTCGAATGAAAGCCCGGATAGAGCCTTGTTCTTACACTAAAACAATTGGATTCACAATAGCTGCCTATCAAGAAGACCCTGAGTACCTGCGGGAGTGTCTGCTGTCTATTCGGGCTCTAAAATACCCCCCCGAGCTCCTACGCATCATCATGGTGGTGGATGGCAACTCTGAGGACGATCGCTACATGATGGAGATGTTCAGAGAGATGTTTGCAGACCAGGATCCAGCCTGTTTTGTGTGGAAACACAACTATCACACCTGGGACCCCCACATGGCCCTGGACGACGAGGATGTGGCCAAAGCCATTAGTTTGGGCACAGACTTCACTCCGGGAGAAGATCCTCAGTGCAAAGTGGTAGAAGGTCTGATTCAGAACAACCGCTGTGTATGTATCATGCAGAAGTGGGGCGGCAAACGGGAGGTGATGTACACGGCATTCAAAGCTTTGGGGTCCTCTGTCGACTATATCCAGGTATTTACTTATTGTTCATGTATTTAATTTGTTACTGTCTACAGTCTTGTAATGGTTCCTTCTGTGTTTCTAGGTGTGTGACTCAGACACAAAGCTGGATTCACTGGCCACAGAAGAGCTTTGTAAAGTGTTGGAGAGTAATCCAAAATATGGCGCAGTTGGAGGAGACGTCATGATTCTCAACTGTGAAGACTCTTTTATCAGCTTTATGAGCAGCCTGCGCTACTGGATGGCCTTCAACATCGAGCGGGCTTGCCAGTCCTACTTTGACTGTGTTTCCTGCATCAGTGGCCCTTTAGGTAAGGATATTTTGTGATTGATAAGCAATTAGAGATCATTTGATATGTTTTTATTTATAGTATGTGATTGATTGTTTGTTAAGGGCTGTACAGAAATGACATCCTACAGCAGTTTCTAGAGTCCTGGTACAATCAGAAGTTTTTGGGCACACATTGTACATTTGGAGATGACAGACACCTCACAAACCGGATGCTGAGTATGGGCTACGCTACAAAGTAAGGCAACATGCCCCTGACATATAGTTAGTAATAATCTTGGACACCATGATGTTCAAATAGATGTTTCTTTTGTTTAGATACACAGCGCGTTCCAAGTGCTACACGGAGACTCCGGCACAGTTCCTGCGTTGGCTGAACCAGCAGACGCGATGGACAAAGTCTTTCTTCAGAGAGTGGCTCTTTAACGCCATGTGGTGGCATAAGCACCATCTGTGGATGACCTACGAGTCCATTGTCTCAGGCATATTTCCTTTCTTTGTGACTGCCACTATCATTCACCTGTTTTGGACTGGGACTCTGTGGGACATCTTGTGGATCCTGTGCTGTATCCAGATCATTGGGCTGCTCAAAGCTGTTTATGCTGGGATTCTGCGCAAAGACCCTGTCATGGTGTTCATGTCGCTGTACTCTGCTCTGTACATGACCAGCATGCTGCCCACTAAGTACTATGCCATCCTCACCATTAACAAACGGACCTGGGGAACGTCAGGCCGGAAAAAGATTGTTGGAAACTACATCCCTCTGATCCCTCTGTCTGTCTGGGGCTCCATTTTAGTGGGCGGCATTTGTCACACCATTTATAGGGAAACCTTTTTGGACTGGCTCACCCCACCCAGGTTACTAGAGATCCAGTTCCTCATTTATGGCTGTGTGGCCTACACATGCTACTGGACAACCATGGTCTTCCTCTACTGGGTCTGGTTCAAACGATTATGCCGTAAACGCTCACAGAAATATGAGTTCAATGTATGACTATCTATAGTGGTTACAAGATGAGAAACTTAATTTATTTAATTTATTATATATTTGTTGCACATGGTAACTATTGTTTTATTGAAAATGGCAAATAACCCAGAATGACATGCTGCTGAAAGTGGATATTGTCCATGCAAAAAGTGGCACTTTTTATTAACTTTATTAAACCTGTACTCTCAAGTATGTTTTTAGATCACAATGGCTGAACCACCCTGATATTTACTTAAATCTTTATGTGTAGATGGACACTGAGCCAAAATGTTTTGTCCAAAATGTTCTCTGGACCGTGAAGTACTTTTCAGACTGCTTTGCTGCTACCACTGCAATGTTACTCACTTACTGTAGTTTTGTGTCCAATGGTTGGAGCAATGAAGGAATGGTGTCCTTGCATGTTGTTACTGTTGATGTTTTTCTGTAATATGTGAAGAAGACACTGTATAAAAGCGTATTGTGAAAATCTGTAATACATCTATTGTTGCAAAAATGTTAAATAAAGTTGTGTATGTGTATTGGTGCACTGCTTCACTTTTCTTATGAGGTGGCAAAGAATACTCCCTACATATCCATGGGTTTCAGAGTGATGAAGAAACTAGCATTGTTGCCATAGCAATTAACACTGCGCAAAAGTTCTCAAATATAAACAGGAAGCTGAAACACACATGAATAACTGTGAGAGAAATAAACAAGCGTTCAAGGCCCAAATCTCAAATATTAAATCACAGTCTAGGGTGTCTACTGCATTTTTAATTTTACACACAATCACACTGTATTGTGAACTGAAATGTTCTATACCTGCATGAAAGGGAGACGGTACAAATATCAAATATGCATATGAACATACAAACAATATTTTTTAGTTTATTAAGATGTATAAAACAAATGGAGTGACATTTTTGCATTCTAATAGTTATTAACTAGTGTCAAAAATATTGTTCCAGTAATATTTGATTAATAATAGAAATAGTAGCATTCATGGCAATAATCATAGTGATATATTTGAAAACACAGGGCTTGAACATAAGGCTTCGTGTAATCCACAGAAATGTTTAGATCAGTCTTTGGGTAGAGTTTTTAAGCAAGAGGAAACATTTTAAAATTTTGAAATGTAGTTGACCTTAGAGTTAATTGTGAGTCAAAGCTGAAGCAACGTTAAAACCAGTGTCATTTTCAGTCACATATGAGTAAAGATGGGAAGACCTCCTACAGCATTCCCCATGTTTGGTCTCCAATAGTAACCCTGCACTTTGGAACAGGATAGTGCAGTGAGATCTGTAAAACAACAGTTGCGTTTTGTGGTTTTGGGGCAGCAGCAGTGAGTCAGTCGAAGGATTGAAAGAGTCCCATTTAAAGAGAGTTGAGGTGTGACGAACTGAAAGATCACTTCCTCCAGATCTGTTTCTAATTAGTCCGTCGCTCCCTCCCCGTCTGACTCTGACGTCACAGCAGAGGAATGACCTCAGCTGGTACATGTCGGGGTGCATGGGCCCTAATCAGAAACATCTGAAAGTTAAGATACTTATGCATTTCTGAATGATGTTGGCCCATGTTCAACTATACAGAAACTATACATTCAGAAAAAGTTACAGAATTTCATGATGTTGATAGTGTTTCGTTTCGTCAGAGTAAAAAAGTGTGGGTCAGATTCTAAGGCCAGTCGATTTGTAACAACAGGTTCTTTCTGATGCTTGGCCCATTGCAATTTAATTTAAGACTAAAGAGTAAATGCATCCTAATCCAACCTGAACACCACCTGTAACGTGTAAGTCTAGATGGAGTTGTGATAGCAACAGATGCGCGACTCAATCTCCAACTGGATAAAAATCTTATAATAATACAAATATTGCCTTATAATGACAAGTAGCTGTATCGTTATCATATCTTGCTTATGCACTATGAGACTTTTTCCGTTGGGGTGTCCGCCACATGCTTGTCTCTATGGAGATGTTTTCGCTTTGCCTGGAATTTTCCGCAGTATGGCATTAACGTATCAATCTAGGATTTATTCAGGTGTGTTCTGACATTCACTTGTCTCCATGGAGCGAGAGATTAATGCCATGGTGTGGAACATTCTATGCAAAGAGACCAGGACCCTCCCCCAGTAAAGCTACATAGAGCACCATGCAGTAACTATAATTCAGTTTAACTCAGTGGCTGTGCGCACTGACACGACAGCTTCGGATGTTTTTCTAATTCTGACTTTGTTTGGCGTGATAGTCCTGTGGTAAATTAAGTAGCTGAAGCTGAGTTCAATATCATTAGTAAGTGACATTTCATGAAAAATGAAGGGACAATTTACTCCAACAGACACATTTTGCTAACAGTTTAAACTATAATTTAACAAAATAAAAGTGTTAGCCGGCATTATTATTTTCTATAGTGTAAATCATATGTATTTTAGACCAATATGGTTTCTCAATAATATAGTTGTGGAATTACCTCTACCACTGCCAGGAAGTAACATACAATTGTCAAACTGGAGAAAAATAGGCAACATTTTTAGTCTTAAATATAATAATGTACATTTTAGTAAAATGTGTAGTCTAACGTGTCATATCCACTTTAAGGCCTCCGAAATGAAAGGATAAAGGACGGCCTAATTGTTTCAAAGTGGTAAAAAATCAAATAAATCGTGTACCAAAGTCTCTACATTAATGCTGTTTAAAAAAAACAAAAACAACAATAATGACATGCATATTTTATGATGCATTGTCATAATAATCAACAAAGCCCCCACATGTTTATCATTACCATGTCACTCAAAATATTTAGGACTGAATCAAATGCTTCTGAGCAAGTCATTGTCAAATGGTTTTCTAAATAAGAACAAAGGCGTTTGTGCTTGTCTTAAATCAATTTAGTTGTTTTTGGCTCTCTGTGAATGGAGCTGAGGGTGTTCCCCATGTCTGCTGGTTCTTTCATCACAACATGCTCACTCATTCTGGTTGAGCAAACGCACTTAGGAAAACATGATAAAATATCCCACGCCACAAGCAATGACAACTTCAATGATCATTGGTGAATTTTGTGTCAGTGTCTGAGACAGTAAATAAATAATCTATAGTCTATAGTCAATAAAAGCTGATATTGTAGCCAAGTTCAGGACAGTTTGTTATTGGCAAGTAGATTGATAAACTAGTGACATTGGTAATGTGTTATTGCTTGATATCTATAAGAATTCCTAAAGTACTTGGTGTAACTGAATGTATTCTAACTGACTGACACACAAGTAAAATAAATGTAACTGTTCCAAGTCTAAATAAGGGCTAAACTAAATCTGAAATAGGACTATTACACCATTATCACAGACTTCTAACCTGGAACTTTCCTGATCCAAATGTAGATCAAAGGGGACATGTTAGGAAAAATCAGCTTTAATGAGCTTTTAAACTTATTACAACAGAGTTTCCTCATCATTAGGTTACTCAAAGTTGCATTTTGATTGATTTGTGCATGTTTGAATGAATCTTGAGTTGTCCTGCAACTGAAGCTCGAATTCTCAGAAAAGAGAAAAAAAAGAGAAAAAAGCCTGTTTTCACCTATCCCCCTATCCCCGCCCACTGCTCTGTACTTACACACATAGCCAAATTTAAAAAATAAATACATATAAATGACAATCTGCTGCTTGTTACAGTGAAATGTCAGAAGCGGCAGAGATTATGAGTTCTGCAGTTTTGAACAGGAAGTCAGTGGTTATTATTACTAAGCCATTTTAGATCAATATTGTCAGAATCAGAATCAGAAGGGGTTTATTGCCATTGTCAATGAACAAAATTCACAAACATAGGAACTTGTCTCGGCCTTAAGGTGCAACATAAAACACTGATCAATAATAAAAACAACATGTATTCAATCAAAAGAGCATTCATTAAGAAACCATTTAAAATTACTATAGTATAAAATAAAAATAAAAATAGGCATTACTATGTACACAAGAATTACAGTTAAATTTAAAGTTGTGGTGCAGACAGTGACGTGTGCAGTGAGTGATGAATAGTTGCAGTTAAAGTGACAGGTGTTTAAGAAGTGTTCATAAGACCAACGGCAGAGGGAAAGAAACTATTCTTGTGGCGGGAGGTTCTGGTCCGGATGGACCGTAGCCTCCTGCCTGAGGGGAGTGGTTCAAATAGTCCATGTCCAGGGTGAGAAGGGTTGCAGCTGTGATCCGACCTGCTCGTCCCAGAGCCCTGGAGACGTACAGGTCCTGCAGAGATGGAAGTCTGCAGCCGATCAACTTCTCAACAGAGCACACAATGCGCTGTAGTCTCTGTTTGTCCCTGGCTGTGGCTCCAGCGTACCACACGGTGATGGAGGAGGTGAGGATGGACTCAATGATGGCCGTGTAAAACTGCACCATCATCTGCACTGGCAGCTTGGCTTTCCTCAGCTGCTGCAGGAAGTACATCCTCTGCTGGGCCTTCTTGATGAGGGAGCTGATGGTGGGTCCTGGGTCCTGGGTGATGGTGGTGCCAAGGAAGCGGAAGGAGTCCACGTGGTGATGGGGGAGTCTGTCATGATGAAGGGGGGGGGGGGGACTGTGACTTTCCTGAAGTCTACGATCAATCCACTGTCTTCTGGGCGTTGAACTCCAGGTTTTATGCTGCACCAGGACACCAGCCGTCCACCTCCCTCCTGTAGACAGACTCATCCCTGTCTGAGATGAGCCCGATAAAGGTGGTGTTGTCTGCAAACTTGATCAATTTTGTGGCTGGAGTGCAGCAGTTTGTGTACAGGGAGAAGAGCAGAGGAGAAAGTACACAGCCCTGTGGAATCCTGTGCTGATAGTCCGAGTGTCTGAGACATTCTTCCTCAGCCGCACGCACTGCCTCCGATCCGTCAGGAAGTCAGTGATCCACCTGCAGGTGGAGTCGGGCACGTTGAGCTGGGAGAGCTTGTCCAGGAGCAGAGCAGGGAGATGGTGTTGAATGCAGAGCTGAAGTCCACAAACAGGATCCTGGCGTAGGTTCCCGGGAGTCCAGATGCGAGAGCAAGATGAAGTGGAGTGGCCTCCTTCTGCTCCATAAATGCCTCAGTTTTGGTGTGAACCAGGGTTTGTCATTGTTGAAAGTGACTTTGGTTTGTGTTGGTATGATGCTGTCCTCACAGAATCTAATGTATGATGTCACATTGTCCATGTACTCATCCAAACTATCTGTGGCAGCTCTGAAAACCTCCCAGTCTGTAATGTCCAAACACGCACGTAGCTCCTACGCGCCTCATTGGTCCACTTCTTAGAGGTCCTCACTGCAGGTTTGGAGAGCTTCAGCCTCTGCCTGTACGTGGGGATCAGGTGAACCATGGCGTGATCTGAAAAGCCGAGAGCAGCTCGGGCCACGGCGCGGAAGGCGTTACTGACTGTTGTGTAACAGTGATCCAACGTGCTCTGCTCTCTGGTCGGGATTTTAATAAACTGTCTGTACTTTGGCAGTTCGTGGCTGAGATTCCCCTTGTTAAAATCACCCAGGATAATACACAAGGAGTCCGGGAAGGTCCACGGCACAGTTCGGGACCGGCTCGCTGAGCACAAAACAGGAGATGAAGAAAAGTCTCTGTTTCCTCTCATCAGCAGCGCCTGTTCATCCATTTTGTTGTTAGAGAGGAAAATTCCAGTTAAGGGCGTCCGAGTGCCAAAAGTCTTTTAGCCAAAAGAAAGGCTAATTCTGCAGCAGAAGCTAAAACAAACTGGAACTAGGTCCGCAGGAGTTGTGGTTCGGAAGAAGGAGAGTTCTTCACGGTGTAAGAGCACGCTGACACACAAGTTACGAACAAAAACATACAAAACAAAGAGCACCGAAAAGCCTTCTGCGGCGCCATCTTGGATTACACATTGTGGTTCACAATCAACAAAATGTCAAATAACACATGTTATAGTTCAGTACTTACTACCTGAAAAACCATAATATGTCTCCTTTAAATAGACTCTAAGTTAGGTGAACACTTGAACTGCAGAGGGAACTCGCATGCTACAGTTTGAGAAACGATAAAGTAGACTACAAGGATCATGGAAATTCAAACTAAAATTCAATAACTTAACTGTGGTAAAAATACAATCACTAATTCACTAGCACAAAGTCTGAAAAAAGTCCTAAGGAAATGAGTGGACGGCCAACACCATATCTCAAACTCCTGCTTCACGTCTTTTGCTCCAAAGATTTGGCATATATTTGGTATACAGATTGGGTAAGCGTGGATCTACTGTTTCCTTAGTAACAAAATACTCTAGTGGAAAAAAGTACAAGCCATCTGTCCATGAAATGCCAAGTGGAGTTGAGTCACGTCTGTCTAAATTTAGCCAATACAAAGATGTATATAAAGCTCAAGCATCACTCGCTGCCATTGTTTTTGGTGTGAGAACCACAGCATTTGAGGAGGTTTCTGTGTAATGTCTGTATCTATGATTGGGACACAACAGTTAGACAACGAAAATTCAAAAGAAATGTTGAAACTACAAAAGTAGATTTCATCTGAATTTGATCCGATCTACTTTTGTAGTTTCAACATTTCTTTTGAAATGGAACACAACAGACTTGAAGTTTAACTGGACATAATATTTTCTCTTGTTGGACTTCTTCTGTGTTAATGACAACTAAATCCAGTATTTTCTGTCTGACCTTGAAAAATTAAACTAGCAAGCCAATCCAACATCATATTGTAATACATTTGTTGCTTTCTTAAGCAATAAATGTTGCTTAAGACAGTTATTGCTTAACATCATGCTACATGATGTTATTTGGGAGAATGTATCAATCAAATATTGTGGACATCAAGTGTCAAATATCAAGGGTCAAGTGTTTGCCTGAGAACCAAAGGGTCCCAAAGACTCTTCATGTTATTGCCCACTCGTGACAGTCTAGTGCAGGGCTATTCAACATCAGGCCCTCCAAGCGATTTAATCCAGCCCACAAAAACCCAATTTACAAATATTGTTTACTGGTGTATTTCTTGGAAAGCACTAGTTAGACCTGGTTTAGTCCATGTTTCATTCGTTTTTTAGACCAGTTTTGATTCGAGTTAGTCCTGGTTCAGACCTGGTTGGTACTAATCTAGCCCTGGTTTAATTTTGGTTCAGTCTTGGATTTAGTTAATTCTCACAAAAATTGAATCTATCAGTTGTTATTTTATTGTATTAACTACTTAATTTACTGAAACAGTGTGGAGATATTTTGTAAGACCCAAAATGTTAAAGTAGTGGCATGTTGTGCAATTCCGGCCCAGAGGCCTTGACCCTCCGAAAAATCTGGCCCTCTGGAAAATAAAGTTGAATGGTCCTGGTCTAGTGTGAAGCAAACAACCGACCCATTTGTTACAAGGGTCATAATGATGAGTAAGTAGTTTGTATCAAATGGATGCACCACTTTGTAGCGTCCTGCCCCAGGACAAGGTCGCACCTTATCAAAACAATGAACAATCCAGATAGAAAAACAACCAAAGCAACATATTGTCTGCAGTCACATTAACCAAAAGTAATGCTGAAAAGACTACCGTATACATGGGATTCAGAACGATGGTGAAAAGTTCTCAAAATGTAGCCTATAACTGGAGCTGAACAGTAGATTTAAAGCTTAGTGCTCTGTAAGTTAATGTCTTTATGAGTAAAACAGAAATGAACTTTTAATGGTTCATATTGCTTTTAATCAGAGTATGATCATTTGACTTAGCGTTCAACGTTTGAGATGTTATATCTGAATACTCTATACAACTTTGTGCAATGAAAAAGGGTGTGAAATTGCCATGGTACACGTTGCATATACTTTATTATTTTAAAAGTACATTTCTACCTAAAACGCTTATTCAAGCCACATTTATAATCAAATACTTACAACACAGCTATCAACTGCAAAGTGTAATTCAATGAAAACATGTAAAATTGTTCCTGATGATTGAGACGATCCTTTTAATCATGACTATAGTAACGATGCAGTTGTGCATGTTGCCATCTAGTGGTGACAAAAGTGAATCACAGCTATAAGATGAAGATGTCAAAATGACATTTGTGCATGTTTATCACTCGAGGTCTCCCACCTCATTGGTTTCCTCATCACATCTTCTCTCTAATGTTGACAACCCAGTATAAAGTCCTGGAGAGAACAGCAAAGCATGACATAATATTAGATCTTTTGACACTGATACAAATGTGTCTATATTATTTAGTGAGAATGGTTTTGTTGTACCAAAGGGAAATCAGCAGCAGCAGCAGTACAGCACCGGCACAGGCGCCGAGCAGCACTGCAGAGGGACGGCTGGGGCTGTACGGCTTGGGCGTGGGGAGTAACGGCGCTTCCAGGAGCATTGACCCACTCGGGAGCAGAGCTAGGTCAAATATGTCCTGCAGCTCCGTGTGGCCAACATCCTTCTCATCCTGGAGGGTCACTAACAGAGAGACAAGGAGGCACAAGGGCAGACTCAGTAAGCAAATAATAAAGTGTTTACATTATTAACATTAACATTTCAGCAAATATTTGGCGGATTAAAAGACATACCACGATAAACGAATGCACACAATAAACAGTACACACACAAGTGAGGAGTGCTTCTTCTTCTTCTTCTTCTTCTTCTTCTTCTTCTTCTTCTTCTTCTTCTTCTTATTATTATTATTATTATTATTATTATTATTATTATTATTATTATTATTATTATTATTTATTATACCATCCAAGTTCTAATTAAAGCGCCACTAAACAATAATTGTTTATTTTAATTCAAAAGGACCCTAGTGGCACCTGCACACAAGCTTGAAGACCATGTTTAAAACCAGGACAAGTTTGAACTTGATCTGAACAAGGACTAATCTTGATCACATCTCTAAATGAGGACTAAATGGAATCTAAACCTGGACTAAACAAAGCCAAACCTTGACCAAGACAAGAATAATTTTGGTTAATTAAACTTTAAAGACTTTAGAGTTTCACAGAAGAAGCCTTCGACCACATCTTAAGAATAAAAAACTAGACACAAGTACGTGTTAAAAAAGTTGATATGGTGATCCCCTGATATGTAATAGTAGAGCCTGCGATGGAGCGCTGCTGTGTGTAGATCTCACATTGGTACGTGCCCCAGTGCTCTATAGTTGTGATGGGATGGAAAAGAGCATGTCTACTCCAGTGGTCACTCTGTGAACTGGTTCAGTAGAGTAGTATTTAACTGGACAAAGAAACACATGTTCAGAAGAAAGTGAGTTTAAACCTGTGCAGTGTTTAGACCTAATGGTGGGTGGCATACAGTTTTGCATTAAGAAATTTGAATAGGCGATAATGTTTAGTCCCTTCTTGTCTTTTAAAAATATAATATAGTACTTCCTTTTATTACTAGTTTTTTTCCCCCAGTTAATAATTTATTTATCTATCAGGGACCATGCACAAACCCACATTATTCCTATAAGATGCTTTACAAAGCAGCTTGTGCAAAGGCAGAGCATCTTCGGGGCTGTGGATCGAGGAGTGTGAATCGTCTGCTCGGAACAAAATTGATCAAATTTATTCAACAGAGGTGAAGCAGCAGTAATATTTTTTTTACACCGTGCATAGATAGATGATAGAATTTGACTGTCCTGTGCTGCCGGTGGTTGAATGGTTAAGGCACAGCACACTTATGCCAGGCTCCAAGTGCAGCCGGCCGCAGTGTCTTGAGTTCAAATCCCTTCTCTCATCCCCATTTCCTGCTACCTTTCCTGTCTAATAAAGCCCAGGGGCCAAAAAAAAATATTTAAAAAATGTGCTGTCTTTGATTGTTAACGCACTGATTTATACACATGGTCATTTTGATATAACAAAAACCTAATTTGCACTGAATATGTAATATCTCACTACATTTTCTAGATAGAAAACTGTTCTACAGAACATTCTTCGTTGGATAGTTAGTGGTTGCACTGTTAAACTAGATGCTTCAATGTGCATTAATAAAATCATAATGTTGAGTAAAAATATTATAATTGTACAATTGAGCCAATACTTTCAAAATATATTTATGAACTGCTAAACTTGGGAAGGGAATTAAAGATATAGTAATGATATTATTGATGTTGGCCGAAATATTTAAGTTAGACAAAGGAACAGTAGTAGTTGCTTAAACCAGTGAGTTGGCATCGAGGACCATACTCCAATTATATTCTCTTTTAATGCCACTCTTGCATATTACATTAGGCCCAAAATATTTCAATTGGGTCACACATTAAAGGCATGTACCTTTTTTGCAAAACTCCACACAGCCGCAAGTCACTGGGCAAGGTGAAGTTCACTTGGCACGACATGCTGCTCCTGCTGTTCTCCATTACCTTCATGTTTTTGACTGGAATGAACAATGCACATTTTCCCACCCCATTAACACCCCACAACACACACACACACACACACACACACACACACACACACACACACACACATCTTCACACAAACACTTGCAGATAGGATTCACAGGGGGCAGCTCGTGCAGACTGAGCCCTTCTTAATGATAATGCTTAAGCCCTGAGTCTCTGAGGAGTGGAGTAAAAGTGATGATATGCTAACACAGAGCTGCACCAGTGTGATACAAATACCATCGTGTGTGGGAGTCAACTGTCACCTTGCATAAAGAAACCATGGACTTAAAGAGTACCTTGGGGGGGTCTCTGTGCAAAAGATATAAAGCAAGGAAATAAAACCTTGATTGCATTTCCCCCCCTCAGATCGAGTAGTTTAGCGTTTAAAGGATCAAAAGCCTTTGAAACGTGAATGCTTATGAAGGTAAAATATACAGTGGTTATGTAAAATAGGTCTGGATTAACATGTCATCTTTTCATCTGAAGATTGTGATGTAACAATGAGGTAGACAGGTGCAGTTTACCTGGGCAGTCAAGGGGATACCCACACGAGTCATAAATGCACGTTCTGCAATCGTACTCAGCGGCGGCAATCTGGAAACCTGATGAATGTGAGATGATTTTTAAACTTTTCACAATTGCACTGGAAAAAATACCATCTAAAATAAAGATAATACATTAAAATCAGCTTGAAAAATAAGTAGTATTTATCTTGTTCTAGGCATATGCCAATGCCAATGGAACAAGCAAACAATCTTATTTTACTGTAATAAGAAAAAGACAAGCACTGTCTCACTTGAAACTTTAGAATCAATTTGTAAAACTTTTTGGCTTGCTTTGTGTTTGCCCCAACTTAGAATCACTTTATTGATGGTTTTGCTCACCTTTTGAAATTGATTTAGATACGTTATAAAACTGGTGGTACTTGGACACCAGAATATGTTGTGAAAAGTATGAGCATGCTGAGTTGCATGTTAGTTAAGCTACAGTTGCTATGGAATTAGACCACGTAGATGATTTCAGTTCATCACATTTACTTGGATCACTTTTGATAGATACTCACCATTCAATCTGGGATCCCTTTTTGATTTACTGCCTCTAACACTTGTTTTAGCTTTTATCCTTTCACATTGTGATTCTTAATTGGTGTAATATACATGTAAATAACTTCACTAATAGATAATAATCCTCTTGTTCATGTGTTTCAACTCCCACATACTGTCTTACTTGTAGAAAGTCAGATTTATTTACAACTCGGCCTTCATCAGGTGAATGCTTGTCTGAGGCTAAGAAGCCATCTTAAATAGCAGTGCTGCCATATAGTAATATAAAAAAATCCATTCAAAACATATAATATTGTGTTTTGAATGGTAAATTGCTCTGGCATTGGTGCTCATTTTTCACCACTCTTTGCACTGTACTCTTATCGAGCCGAATGACTACACAATTAGCTTTTCATGGGGCTCCGTGTAACTTTTCTGGTACATCTATTATCTATCTATATGGAGGCAAATTGTGTAAGTGCAAATAAAAGTCAGATTTGTAAGAGAATGCATGTTTTTCAAGGCACCAATAAAGGCAAGCAGGATATGTCATACGGGGGAACATTCCGGACAAAGTAACCGCCATGAACACAAAGAAGTGGCAGATCCCCCACCAGAAATGTTACATATTGCCCCTTTAACCCCAGATTACAAAAGTAAAGAAAACTGTCACTAACCACATGGGGGGTAGCATTCAGACACTGTGGAAAGAAACAACAAAAAGATTACGGTTGTGAAAAAAAACGGATCAAAAGTGTCATACACTCAAATGCATGGACACATTCAGCACACTTCCACTTTTCTCTAAACCAGGCTATAATAACCAGCTTATTACAAAGCGCTAAGAGAGATCAGAGGAGCTATAATGACCTCATATAGGCCGCTCTATAGATGAAAAGATGAATGTCTCACCTCTAGGCAGTTGTGAAACTGCTGCAACAAAATTGTCTGCTGCTGACTGCAACATCTGCTTATACACGAAGTCTGAGGGATGGAGAGGAGCAGTGAGAGGATGAAGGCATATCAGGCTGAATCCTGTTCTTAAGGGCATCATTTTAAACTCTCCAGTCCCTAATGCAGGCTCATCTGACACTTTATTGAACATTTGTGAAACTATAAAGCGTTGTTGATGCCGCAATGTGTTTCATAAGAACAGATGTTTACCGTAAAATAATTTCTGAAGGAACTGTTGAAATAATGGCTGGATCACTGCATGCATTATATCCCTCAGCTGCTTATCATAGCCTGCCCCTATAGCAAGGAGCAAACAATGAAAGAAGAATTAAAATACATCTCATTCACGGCTCTCCTCTATTTCCTATGAAAATAAGATAAAACAATCCTTTATTTTTTAACACGAACCATAAAGCAAAAGCAAGAGACCAAAATAACCACCACGTAAGTTAATACAAATATATAGATTCACAAATTTAAATACATTCGCTGGTGTTAAGAAATGAGAAACATTTGGACCCGTTAGTGCCTTTCCAATATTATCAATCTGGATGTGTCGTGAATGGAGCTAGAAGCTAGGAACTGGTGAGATCCGGGACTCAGCCCCTGCTTTTAGATAAAGGTCTCTTAATATGTGTGTTTCTGATTGTTAACATACAAAGGAGGAATTTGAAAAGAGCAGACAAAATTCTAAGAGAATTATAAGAGCTCTTGGGCAGCTCAAGTATGTGAGTATTTTTTATAGACAAATGTGGCACATAAAGGCCTGATATTTTTCTATATTCTGACCAATAACTGATGTCTGAGAGTAAATGTGAGGTTCATTATAGCCTAATATACAATTCTCCACTAGTTATGCCATTATAAGCAACATAAGTAAATTGTATGCATAAATATAATACACCTACTAGAAGATAATAAAATCAATGGGACTACTTTTATGTAGTCAATATTAATATTATCATTATAACATTTTTTCCTTTGCTTTAAATCAATGTTAAATTGACATCTAATCGATTTAATCAGTTGAATCCTCTTATTGTATCTATATTCTAGTGAATTTGAGAGTTTACCAGGCTTTGCATGATGTGGTTTTATTTGATGTGTTTTTAATGCATATATGTAAGTGCCCCCACCCCCTAACCCCAGCCCGTTTGGCTGCTCCGCCCCTGCAGTCCCCACAGACTGCATCACTGTCTTCTCTCTCCTCCTTCCCTCTGCTCTGCTGTGGACTTCAGATCACTTCTGCAAACTTTATTCTCAGGATTGCGTAACTTGTGTTTTATTTTGCAGGTAAATTTATACCGTTTGTGTTAAGTTTTGTAAGAATGAGCCTGAATATATCCTGAATTCGCGCTCGCGCTGCCATGCGCGTGTCAGCTGCATTGACGTCACTTGCACTTACGTTCATTCACGCTTTTGTGGCTTCCTCCGTGAATATGAGGCCGATTGTCAAAGGAACGTCATTTTGTCGCTTTACATTAACAGAACAAGGCGGTACCGTTAAATCTGAGTCGCCCGCGTTATTATGCTCAGCCCACTGTTGCTGCCAGCGCGAGAGAAAACAAAGAGGGGTCCTCAAAGAAAGTGTCCACGGGGAAAGAGGAGTGCAGGTCTCTTCTACTGCTGGGCTAAGCAGTGGCTCAGGGGCAGTTTGGATTCGGGCCTAGACTGTAGACATGCGGGAATTCTGCCTCGGATAAATTGGCCTGACACCGCCTATGGCTAGATAGATGTGTGTGTGTGTGTATGTTGAACGTTGGCGCTAGAGTCTCCCAAAACGACAAACGAAAGTTATAAACATTAGCATAGTTACATGTGGGAAAGACCAATGGTGAATAGAACTGGCAACAGCCATGCATTCAGATAGAAATAAAGGCCTGTTAGGTGAATTACACAGGCAATGTTAGGTTAACTAACTTTAGCCCAAAAGAAGAAGAAAACTCTATATTGTTTCAGATTGCACACTTGAACACTTGTTTCATAATCAGACTTTGTAGTTTAATTTTCTATAAAACTGGTTCCTACCGACTTTAGCCGACTCAATCACTTTAATGTTGCCATTGAAAATGGTGTCCAACATTACGAAGCATTCAAGAGGATTGGTGGTGTTAAATTCCTGATTGACAAAGTGCGCGCAGAAGGCATCGCGGAATGTATCATTATAAAAGCACTTAAAGCAGCCCTGAGTGTTGCCGAACAGCAAATTAATGCACACCATCAACCCTAAAATAGACAAAGACATTTTTGAGACACTGGGTAAGCACTATTAGTTCTCGTAGTTGCAATTTCCACCCATATCTTAAGAGTGGCGGAATGTTGGCGCTAGTGACATCACACAAAGCCAGTCATCGTCATGGGCACTGTACAGAATATGGCCATGTGTTACATACGCACTTGAAATTACTTCTTGCCATTGCACTGCATCTAGTTAGTCTTTTGGTTGTTTTTGTTTATATTTTAATCTGTTGCATAGTTCACTGTGAGAAGCTTTAAATTTAGATCAAACAGTTTTAAATTTATCATTTTGAGTTTTCTGAAGTTCAAAGCTAAAGGTTTGAACGCCCTTCTAAGACTTCTCCTCTATAGACTTGGTTCCATTGTCTTTAGTCCCCATTTCCTGCTGCCTCATTGCACCACTTTTACTGCAGAGCACAGAGATGGAGCGAGCCAAGGAGGGAGGCTGCGCAGGGGAGAGGGGCTCATGAACAGCGAGTTAAAGACTGGTGAACGTACAGCGATGATAGAGATGTATAAGACACAAACTTGCATAAAAGGGAAACGGGTGTAGAAGCCAAGAGCAGAGAGCGGGAGCAGCCTGTAGAGTAAATATGAGTTATGAATGAAACAAAGATGAGCGTGCACAGCGTTGTGAAGGGGACACAAGTGACAGACGGAGGCAGGCGTCGGGGAAGAGGAGAGAGACTACAAATCAAGTCGACTGCCTCATCACATCCTGTATCCCCCACTCCTCCTCAGCCCCAGTCACTCGGCTCTGGTCCCTCACTCCCGGTGCATCTCCATGGCAACCAGACAGGGTGCCTAATACATGAACTTAATATATTTCCAGTGGCAGGGTGAGCTGGGTACTAATGCATTCATCTGTCTCCACACAGACAAGCCAATCAATATTAGGCCAGAGTCTGCTCCAGGACTGACAGTCAGATCGCTAGTCAGACGTGGAAAATCCCAAATGTGCGCATGGTTAATTGTGCATGTGCGCGTTTATGTGGACGCCATGTTTGTGGCAACAAGGGCACTTTGATGAGAGCTCAAGCATTTCAGGTCAAATCTGTTCATTCACATACATTTAAACCATGTTAGACATGTGTGCAAAAATATCGGATTCTCACCAATTACGCTTTCAAAACAGTAAGAATTCACAAACACAACTTTTTGAAGACTTTTATTAACAAAATATATTCTACAGGTCCAGCTGATATCTATAGGTGATGTGTATGGCGGGGTCACAACCCTTGGCTGTCTTCTTTTTGACCCATGAAGGGTTAAACACAAAGCCAGCCAATAAGGGTTAGCCCCCTGAGAATCTGTGCTGCAGGAACAGTCGGGTTTGAAAGTGATTATACCTGTATTGTTTGTATGGATACAAAAAAAGCTAGACTCCAGTGTTTTATTTAAGGTGTTGAAACTGAATGCAGCCCTGTTCCCGAGGACCTCACCTGTGACCTGCTTTGACCTCACAGGTTAAGGGTCTCAGGGACAGAGGGGCATACTGAGAAATAAAATATAAGCTTTAATAGAAATCAAACTACCCACTAAATATAACTGTGAGCAGCCACATGGGTGGCAGGCTGAGCTAGACATACTGATAACCTCATTTGACATTTCGATTCTGTACTCTGCAGCACATTCAACGCTGATGTACTTTCACTGCTTTACTTTCTAAAAAAAACAAATATTCTACAATTCATTTCGGACAGAAAATTCATGCTGTTAAACATCAAGGGATTTTTAGATTTAATACTCTCGTTCTATAGTATTTAATGTTCACTACATAAAAAGCCATTGCATAGTTTTATGAACACTACATAAACCAGGGTTACAGGAAGATGAGGGCTAAAACGGAATACACAATATATATTCATATATATATATGACGTGAAAAACTAAATTTACAATTCTTTTACAGTATTTTGTATAGCATGTTGTACTCACCGACTAAGACGCACTACAGGTCAATGAGGATATCTATTGTCTCTAAATGAAATCATAAATCTTAACTCTCACGCTTAACATACAACTATAAAACAAACAATCCGTAGACACGAGTTATGAAAATGTTATGGAATAGATTTTTAAGGAAGGCTGCGTTTGGTTTCTGTATTGTGTAAATACAATGCACGTTTTTGTGAGAGCTTTAAACACACCCAACACCTAAACAGTGATCCAGGCGTCAGGTTCCTGCACCACACTGTGCACCTCAGTCTGCAGATGTGTGAAGTCCATGTTAGCTTCATCATGTCGGGCCTAGACAGACACTTCACTGCATGTGATAGACGGGGCTTAACACAAGTTCAAATTAACACTTGGTATTCAATTATGCATTATCTACATCCGAGCTGACATATTTCACAGGTGTGTGTGCAAAACACTACTGTAGATAATTTATGCAAAATCATCTGACATATTAAGCTAATGTCATAATATTATCCGCAGGGGTAGTCACTTCGATAAAACTGAAGTAAAAAGATAGCTAAAAAGACAGTAATTACATAAAACAGTAACTTGTCTTTGTTACCACATGCTTGAAACAGAAATATCAGTTTCACTTCAAAAATGAAGATAAAATCATAAACTATAATCGTGCGCACAATAAAAGTGAATGCGTCAAAATGATAAAGTTGCCTGTCAATATAAAAACGCCTTAAAACATTTTGCATCGTGTTGCCGTTGATCGACACGTAAACTGTATATAGTGAAAACATCAAGACATTCACCTTGTAGTAAGCGCCTTCATCTTCTGTTCTCATTCAGTGGGAGTGCAGTTGTGCAGCTCGTCTCAGCATCTGTGCGTCTCTGATGGGGCCAGACAGAGAGCCCAGCGGCAGGTAGGTTACAGACAATAGTATTGATTGTATTACTCCACTCTTACCTGACTAACAGCATCCACACAGCCGCTTCTCCTTCTTGCATCTCTGGAGTAACAAACACAAATGAATCAAAAAAGCTTGCGTATTAAAACATGCTTACACAACACCAGCCTCTGATCTGTCTCTGCATCCGTCTGAATACATCTCTCTCCCTCGTTCACACTCCACTCTCTCTTTTTGTTTTTTCTAGGCTCGCGTCTCTGCTAGCCCACTAACCCAGCCTATACCCGTCCGCACACCAGTCGCTGTGTGTGTGTGAACGTGTGAGAAATAGGAAGCAGAGTGCAGCGAGTGCATACACGTGTGTGAGCCCAGGGTTTGTGTGTCCGCGAGCGTGCACGTGTGTGAGCGTGCATGTGTAAGACAGAGGGGGGGAAGGGGAGGAGGGGAGAGCGAGGGGATGCAGGGGGAGGGTCAGAATCTCTAATAGGATGAGAATGGAAAGAAAATATGAAGCCGGGGAGTCTCGTGAACCTGACAGACATTACTGCCGGCTCCTGTGTGTGCGCAGCAATCATAACAATGTCAAATTGATTGGAGGATTTATAGTGTCTATCAAACTATAAATTACATGAAGAGTCATCAAAATGTAATAAATACAATTCAAATATTACAACACTGTGTTGATGATGCATTTAACATGCACGCTTAGGCGGCCAACAATGTAAATGCTACAAAGGGGAAAAAACTCATGCGTAAACTGCAAGATTGTGTCTCTTTTGCATATTGAGTTAAGTTTGGATGTTTCTATCAGATAAAATTTTGCACATCAATAATGGTTTGCTCAGCAGGTTTGATGTCTAAAGGCGATGTGATTTTGGCTTTAATATCTGCAGCTCTGTGAGGCAACTGTTAGATAACAGAATCACAAGGCCCTGAGGGAAATTCACATCCAAAAGTAAATCTAATTTGGGCCTACTGATCGGCTGTCTGTCCTCAATATAAAGCATAAACATTACACTTGGTGTGTAAATATCATTAATGGGTTTAAAGGGTTCGGTCCATGGTGTACAACATACAATATCAGCGAAGTGTCACAGATATGCAGCCAATGATGATAAAGAAGTACTTAGTCACAGCCCTCAAGCTTGAACAGCACTTCTGTACATCGTCCAAGGCAGAGATGGAGGAAATCTATTTTCCAAATTATCCTCCCTTAAATCATGTTTGTATTCAAGGAATGGTTGAAAAACTACAAAAATATAAACAGATTGATTCACAATGTAAACCTCGGGGCCGCTCAGGTGCAGCCAGTGAATCCAGTCTTGACGATGACATTTTTTATTTTTTTGGCACTCAAAAAAATTTTGGTACATATTGAAACTAATTTATTTTGATGATAAATTTGGTTGGTCCTTGGAGAGCAAAGTAAGTTACCAGGATGTGTCACCACAAAATAATGTATGGATATAGTACAGTTAAAAAAGTATTCAATAAAATGTTTCAAATGAGTATCCTGTTTTGTTGTTCTAGATATTGATTCATACTGAAATAGGTACATACAAAAGTATTGTTCAAAATATCATTAAAGTATCATCCTGCCCCAGTGGTGAGTGCTGAGCCACAATGATTAGCATAATACACATGCTCGCCGTGTGGTGCAGCAGCCTCTCCACACGCAGCTCTGATGTCCAAACTCAACAACGTACTCCCTATGCTGACCACAATTTGACATTACACCAGTTCTCCGCTGTTCAAAGTAAAGTACACATTTTGTTCCCTGCAAAGTCATTTTGGGGAGAAATAATGGAAAAGACAGGATCCAGGACAAGTGTGTGTCTCAGACAGGTGTGTGTGTGTGTGTGTGTGTGGGAGCCTGCGGCGCTCTCCGCATTGCCACTGAGAGACAAAGCACTGGGAGTGAACCACAGCCATGACATCATCAGTCTGGGCTGTGTCTGCCCCGAGTCTCAGGATAAGGAGGCTCATCATCCCCACATCTCACTTTTAGTACTATATTTTCTGAACTGATTTGTATGCTTTTTGTGCTTTGACTTTTTTGTTACATGCAAAGTTCAGAAAAAGCTGCAACATTTAATACCTTACTCTAAATATTTGAATGTGGTTTGGGCTGGTAATTCTGATGGCACATTCTACACAGGGTGTGCCATCAACTTGCCTGGACATAAACTGCCTTTACAGTAGAGAGGCTAGATAGTTCTTGTGTACACACTGCTACTTTATCCTGAGAGTCGTGTGGAGAAGAGCGGCTTGGCCCAACTATGATACAGAACGCCACAAGTGATGAAGCTGAATCAGCACAAATACAAAATATGCCCCCCTCCTCCCCGCTCCCTCTGAGGAGAGGCGCCATAACGCACTGCAGATGGCTGCTGTTCCTGCTACCAAGCTGACAAACGTAGGGAGACAATAAAACACGGGAATGGACGGTCACACATGTGCATAATGCATGCAAAGGAAACACAGCCGTCAGGGCTCTGAACACAGTGAGGTCGCACAGGCCACAATGCAACACAATGTGTAAAATGTAACAGGACACATCTATATGTTAAACAACGCCTCGCTCCTGACTGTGCGGTACATTACGGCTATGTCACGGAATAGTGATCATTTTACAAAGCTGAGGTTATGGATGAGGACCCTGTAATGGATCTAGATGACAGCCTTTGTGTCTTGTGTCAGAGATAACAGAGTTAAAAGGTAAAAAAAGAGGCGACAGGTGAATGGTACTTGTTGCCCCAGATTATCAGTTTTAGAAAAGCGAATGTGCACATTAACACTTGTCTAACTGATACAAACATTTACAAGAACATTCCAGCTCCAGGGAAGTCAAACATTCCTGAAGGAGAGGACTTCACCCAGGGGAAGACCTTGGCAGGATAAAAGGAGACAGGAGTTTTGAAGGACGAGTCATGTCATTAAGCCTTAGGAGTCCCTGCGACAGACCAATGGTGTACTTACCTCTCTGCTGGGGGTGTTTCACGTGTGGTGACGAGTGACTCCGCAGGGAAAGCTAGAAGGTTGTACAGTTATCTCCGTGCTGTTTATTATGCGAAACCATACAACCAACTACCTCACACTGCAGAGCACAGACGGTCGAGATGCGCCCCAGACAAGATCCTCAGCACTTTGTCATTTTGAGTAAACAGGTCCACTGATCTGAAAATCTCCTTTCCTCTTTTCTGAATACAAAACACTCGTAATGTATTAATTCAATCTATAATAGAGATGATAGGGATTTGCTTGTTAAAAAATATACAATGACTAGGATTAAAGAAAAATAAATAAAAGTTAATGAAATATTAAGATTAGTGTGAAAGATCTGCCTAGAATGTTGCACAGTATAGCATTAAACGTATCTATCTCAAAGGAGACAAGCAGGTGACACCACAAAGCCAAGTCACTAGTAAGGTCTGTGGAGAGGCGACTCCACTCACAGTAAGACGGCAGGTTTGATGTATTTTTAATGATAAAACCATCTGTACTTTAATAAATGCAAGATGGATATAGAGGTGAGCAATATATAGAAATGTAGATAATATCGTGAATGTTACTTTGAAGATATGCAAAACTGGAACATTTTGTATATCATGTATAGTATAAAAAATAAAACAAAAAATACTACAAATGTAGTTTCAGGGTAGAAGGTGATATTTCTACACTTTTGAGATATTTCACATTTGTCTGATAATTAAGCCTCAAATAATATGTTTAAACATATTCTGTTGGACTGACATAATATCGTATGAATATTGTTATCGGGATACACGAACAGATATTGAGATATTTTTGTCACTTTTGCATACTTTTAGATAAATATGTTCTTTTATATACAGTGGAACATTTCGTGAAAAGCTATAACCTCTTCATGAAACAGATGAAAAGTTAAACTGTGCACTTTTAAATATGGCATTATACAATATCCAAAACCTATGCTGACTTCCATGAAATATCTCAATACCACACTCCAAGCCCACCAGTTTTAAAATGCACAAATGAAGGCTCACATAAGCTGTACAAGTAATGCCAACGGTGAGCCACTTAAAATGAGCCAAAGTTATACCTATATTCAAGTCCTCTGCTGCGATGAGGGCACAACAGGAGCCTCATGTTCATTCATAGGATTTCCTTCAATATCTTTGGAACTGTCACCCCCTACTGGACACTTTGCAAACTGCTACTCCATGCTGTGTATTTCCAGTTCTTTGCCCTGCCAATGTCACCGGACTCTGCAGTGAAGCTGAAAGGATGGCGGACAAGGTGAGATTTTCACAATCAATTTATAAAAAGATGCAATCAAAGTGCTTTCAAGTGCTTACACATATCTCCCTATACAAATGGACATTTCTTTACGAGATTAACATTACTTAAACAAGATACTATTTTTTTAATCTTTATATCGAAGAGAAAGCAACAAAAATGGACACTCTTTAAAAACACGCAAAGTATATGCCAGTACATAAAAGTAATAACAATGAGGTGAAATATAAAGTAAACTAAAACAAAACATAGGGTGATAAGATTCCCCCCCATATTCAATCACTATTTTTAACAACATTTTATTTTGTGCTATTAAATACTAAAACTAAATGGCTTTCAAAGTTAATTTCCAGATCATAAACAAAAGCAAAAAATAAAATAACTTTACCTCTCGATTAAAAAGGCTTCTATCTCTAACAATTAGAAATTACTGAATCCCGATCTTGATTTAAATGAGATTATTGCACTGTCCTATTGTAAACTAAAACAGTAGTAATAATGCTCCATATAACTGCATCAACAAGTGTTTTTGCAGGCCTGGCTACATGTTGATTTTATTGGCGTTTACAATATGAAATATATGTTTTTAAAAAATTGCTAGACATTGATTCCAGCGGTTTTACTAATAAAAAGCTCTCTGAAGAAGTAATGGAGGCGTAGCAAACAGCTTATTCTTATGTTCTAGTTTTGTGTAGGAATCTTTAACATTATTATATAGGCTTTATAGGGTTACAAATGGGGTTCAGGTTTGTCTCAAAAGAAAGCGGTATGTGGGATCTCTGCATTTGCTGCAACAATACGATGCTTAGTATGTGGGATATAAGGAATTCGTCTCCCAACAAAGACGCACTAAAATGGAGAAACTCGGAGTAATGATGCTCTGCTCCACCTACTTTTTCCACAGACCTCTGGTTGAACTATGCAACTCTTCTGCCTGGCTTTACGTGCCTATCAATGAGCTGGATACACACTAGGAAACCACCGTCTAAAACACTTTGGCCAATCAGAAACCATTGCCCTAGCCGCAGATAGGCTGGTGGAACTGGGAAATGTTGCCAGGTAAATTTTCTTCCTCAATGTCTCCTCCGTCCTTCCTCTGCTTTCCTTAATCCCTCTTGTGAACTACTCTAGTCTGCTCCAATCTCCTGGCCTTAAGTGTACTTTGACTCTTTGTCTATACAGACCCCTCCCTCAAAAAACAACAGTTTTCTCTGACTTTCAGCCAACGCTATCTGCAATAACTTAAAAGTCTGATCATGCACAAATGCAGTGCAATTGTGCCAATATCAGCTTACCTTCACTTGCTCTCTTTCACTCACCCTTCAGCATCTGTCCTAAAATGCCCTATTGTAAAAGAGTTCTCAGAATATTCCATTAATAAAAAATAAAAGGTTTTCCATTAACATTAACATTTCTCTTTTTATTTGTCATGCATATGCAGCATTAATATGTGTGCCAATATGAAGATAAAGTATGAAATAAATCAAAATCTTCCTCTTCCTTGTTACCATGCACACTACTTCTACTACTACGCATGGTCAAATAGTGAATGAGCCACGTGCTACGTTGGTGTGGCTTACATTACTACGAGTACAGTAGGAAGGTAGTAACAGCAAACTGCGCATGTGCATGTTTTTTTTCCCAAGCAGGTGAAAGCCATGTCTCTATCCTCCACTAATCTGCTTTGGTTGACGCTGGCCGCCTTTTCCGACGATGGCAAAATGAATGTTGCCATGGGAACATTTCTGCCTGGCAACTCAAACAGCCTGGAAACTCGCCAAACTGTTGCCATGGCACGGCTGTCAATCTGCGCCGGCGCTGGTGTGTGTCTGGCCTTTGGTGGTCCACTCCCTTCTAAACTTTCCAATCAAACGCTCGATAGGCTGGAGCTACCTGCAGCGGGGACGCCAATGGTTGGAAGTTGGAAGTGTTGGCGAGAATGCGACTGATTGGCTCCTAAGGTTGCCAGAAAAAGCCATGGAAACAAGACTTTGGGTGGGGTTAAAAGGTCAAATGACCTACATTTTTGAGAACAGAAAGTGTTGATGATTTTTCCAATAAGCAGGATTTGAGACGTCTTAATTCTATTACATGACATACAAGGCTTTGCTGGTTTTTCAATTCGACAACTTTATAGTATTATCATATTTTAAAATCCTCTTTTGGACCAGGAGGGTACAACATTTAAGAAATACATTTGCTTTTTCGCTGTTGAGAGACAGCTGTGTGAGATATTGTGTGATGGGACAGTATATACATACATTTCTTACAGTTTTAACAATGAAAATACAAATTACTATCTTCAAATCACATCCTTAATGTTTCTGAAGGATCATTTTGGAATACATATCATTAACAGAAGAATGTATAATAGCTATATAATAAAATATAATAATATATAAATACTTAATTCTTATCTTGTTTTGTGCTTGGATGTAGTGCACTTCTTGCAACACAATAACATTTTAATTAATTGCCAACATATAAGTAAAAAGGTTTATAATTACTAAAGGAACACTGGTAAATGGTACTCAGAGTGTGAGACAACGCTTAGGGAGTACTGGAAGCAAAAAACCACTGCTTTAAAGCAGGGTCTGAAAGTTGTCTGTGGCATTTCTTTGCTTCTATGCTACTGCTTCTTTCAGGTTATCCAAGGCAAATAACAACACTTTTAATATGATGTACAAGTTGCACTGTAGAAATGTGCATGCCAATTTTGCTATCAATGAAAACTTGGGATAAACAAACAGTGTTTGTTTTTTAGTTTTAACAATATAACAAAGCCATTACCTTGAGTTGGTTTCTCTGTGAGCATGTCCCAGGTGTTCCCCCGCAGGATGACAAGGCGCGCTGGATCACACAGGAGAGCCTTGTAAATAGAAAGCCTGTTTAACCACGAGGTCATAGGTTCAACCACAGCCACAGCTAAAGTGCCACTGAACAAGTCCCTGAACCATTACTGACGAACAAGGGCTGGAGAACACCGCAGCCTCCACCTCACTCAGGGCAATCAGGCAGAGGTGAATGATATTTACAGTCAAAGTATTTACATGCACAATATATGAGTAGAATCACAGCCACAGTCTAAACGATGCAATTAAACGATCACATACAACATGTAATTTTGAAATACTAAGAGTGACTAATGGAGCACAACACTGTTCACTCCACAGAGAAAATGACATTATGATTAGCCTCTTTTAAAAAGCCACGCTCAACGCTTAATGCTTTGCTTTGTCTCCTGAGTGCTGTCATTAATAAATATTTGAGTTTTTTTTTTTTAATGATCCAAATTCACAGGCAGCGAGCCCAATGCAGGAGTTGTTCACTGGGAATAATTACACCAATGACAGTTTGATAAAACTGTAGTAACACCGGCACTGCTCCAAGGCACTGGAAGGACACCTTGAAAAGTACAATCAGTCTCTTTCTGATTTTTTTCTGTTTTGGTTTGTGTGAATAAACATGTTTAATTATTGATATGTGAAGCATGAATGCAGCGGCGCCCAGGGTCTCTGCAGTGTAGACGGAGCGATGCACCAGCGGAGTGCTAAGCCTCCTGCTCTGGTTTGATAAATATAACTTCAAAAGAAGCAGCCAAACAGCTTTAGCTGGCCGACTGCACAATGAGCATAATAACTCTCCACCCCCTGGGAGCTCCAACCTAGTTCATTTACCCTGCAGAGCTGCCATGTCTATACGCGCACATGTGTCTTTGTTTCAGCACTGGGCTCGAAAAGGCTCCCCACCTTCTGCGCTGTACAAAACGGATGTATAGAGCAACCTCATGGACCTCACTTTTACTGAGGAAATGCACCCCTTCTCCTCTCCCTCGATTTGCCCCTCACGTGTAATGCCTGATTGACCACAGCACCCCTTAAAGAGGTCAAAGGGCAGACAAAACAGTCTGGTGTCATGGCAACCTGTGTGCCACCAACTCAAATGTTGGAGGGGGGTTCAATGAGCTGTCAGTAAAGCTTTAAGGAAGCTGCCTTGAGTTCAGACCCAAGTGTACAACATACAGGCACAATCACACACGTGCACCTGCACTATGAAAGGCTCCACACTCATTTGCACTTCTGAATAATCTAGTCAAATCCCAGCGTGCAACGCATTTAAGCGCGGGACCAATCCGAGCCCGAGTTGTGGTGCCTTTGCTGTTCTCATGTAGTGTATTTGTGAATATTATTGGTGCATGGGAGACACTCCAGTGTAAAAGCTTCTTTGTGACCGCTCGATGCAGTGGCAGAGAGTACAGGGTGGGGGAGGACGAGGGGGAGGATAAATGGGAAGCAAATGCATTCAGATCAATACTAAGCTGAGAGAGGGCGAGCCGAGCTGAACAGGGAGAGTGGAAGGTGCTGGTGGAGGGACTGATTAATCATTCCTGTATCGTTATTGACTTTCTGTTAAAGGCACTGAGACGGACGCTGAATTATAGGGCTGCATGCTCTTATATATTTGCGTGCTGTACTGTACTCATGGAGAGCACAAAGTCAACAGTTACAGTATAAGCTTTCCCTGCAGTTAAGGTTAGCTATATTTTCCTCATTGTCAGTAAGTTATTAAGTCAGTAAGCAACTGTGTTGGGGTGGGACGTTTGCATAGTTTAACTGTAGAAGCTTTAAATATTCAGCCTGTGTAAAGAGGGCTCAAAAGCAACTGAGTTTTTGAAAACGGGGAAGCCGAGGAGGCGAACAGGAAATCCCCCGTGAGGAGTTAATGAGGAGCTGACGAATGAGCAGACACAACAGAGAGGGGAGGGGCACCACTGGCCTGACATATGACCCACTGGCTTTGACCTTGTTCACGGTCTGAGAGGGCAAAGAGTCGGCACACCTGAACATGCACGTGTAACATTTGGATATTAAAAACTGAAAGAAATAATCCGCTTTTACAATCTAATCAACACCAGATTGTCTAATTAAATAAATATATCTGGTATAATTAGTTTACAATTATAACAGCCTGACACAGACTTGAGACTTTCCCAAAGGCGCTGTGTTTTTGCTCTAATTAGGAGCTTTTTTTAAAAACAGAAACTTCTCAGGAGGATGAGGATGGCAGCTCACTGAGCGAAAACCCCATTCAGCGTTACCTTGAACTTGAACAATGAGTGTGGTGTTTGTGCTGGGGGCCACTTCCTGACCTCTCCGTCGCTCTGTGGAAGTAACCCACCGCAGCCGGTGCTTTCATCTTACACATGTGACCCCTACAACCCTGCGCTGACCAAAGAACAGTGGGTTATGGCAGATTTTCACTTCTCAAGACGGGTGTAAAGTAAAAAAAAAAAAAAAAGAGTTTCATATGAACATGCTCAAACATTAAACACAGGGTTGAAGAATTAATCACAATCAAAACAAAATTTGAATGGCTGCAATTCACACCGCAAAGGTTGCATAAAATGTCTTATGCAAACAGAAAATATATGTGTTAGTATAACAATTCTTATTTCAATAACCCCCTAAATGTCAATGCTGCTAGACATGCACTACCTAAATCCTAACTTAAAAAATATATTTTTTCAATAGAATTTATTCCTACAAGTTAGTCAAATCATCAGATGAAAATACAATATCGCAAAGACTAAAATCCTGTCATTTAACCGTTCATCTGTTCCAGACATGATGAGGTATCACTTTAACACATCTCTTACCTATTGTCTGCTATAGATGAACGATTAAATTATTCTACTAAGAAGATAAGATGAATGTTGTTAATCTATAAAATATATTGTCTTATGTATAACACCTGCTAACCCTGTAGATTAGACCGCTTTTTCTAAAAAGCAAGTTAACTATTCAATTAGCATTACTCAAATGTTAATGCTTCTGGTTAAAATCCTCTGAAATCTAATCACAATACCAAAAAAACAGGGCTACAACTGCGGGTTATTTTAGAAGTCGACGAGTCATTACTTTTATGATGAGTACACTAGTCAAACAATAATTTCTATTGTATATTGAGATTTAATTTAACATTTTTTTTAACCTAATATAATTTAAATACATTTTAAGCAAATAAAGGTTGAAATATGGTGACTGATAGAGAATAGAATTAAAATCAGAAATTATCTTAAGTCTATTTTTCATGGAATTACTAACCCATAAAAGGTCTTCTTTCAAGTGTTTAAGAGTCTATATAGTCCAGTTAACAATTACAATTATATAAAAAAAAAAATAGGATTACGATTATTATTCAACTATTCACAATTATTCCAATCAATCGTGGCAGTCCTAGATTGTTTGTTCCAAATTGTTCAGCCCTAGGACACAGCCTACAAGCTTCAATTATTCACATCCGCCTTCCTTCTCTACTCTCACTCAATAGACCATGTTTTCACACCTTAACTTTTCTTTTCATTCCATCTTTTTCGCACATCACCCACCTCTCCTCCTCTCCCTCACGCCCGCTCTGCGTCTGGCACTCCGGAGCTGGCACGCACGAGGGTGGCAGCGGGTGACGCGGCTAGCTGACACCTCCGATGCCACAGCGAAGCATGTGTATAACAGCCAAGCATAATGGAGCTCCTTGTGAACACTGCCAATATGTTTGCCAGCGGAGAAGTAGTGACACCAGACAACACACATCTACACAACACGCTTGATTAACATTCTAGGATTGCATCTCTGTTTCTGTGCATTTCATATCAAATGCAAATAAATAGCAGCAATAAATATTTACAACTCAAAAATAATGAATGGTTATTCATTGTCACTTTATAATGTAAGAAGAAAATCCAAACCGTTTATTGTGCCATAAAGCAGCGGCATTAATGCCAGTAAAAAGTACGACAAATATTGCATTAAAGATAAATGTATATCACATCTTTTAACCTATCCATGGCCTCGGTGCACTGTTTGTGCCTTTCCCAAATGTCCACTTCCAGATAAAGAGAAAGTGTATCCAAGGAAAAAGCAACGCCTGATTTAGACGCCGATCACGACATCATGGAAGCAGGTGTGATAATACAAGAAAAAACAACAAAAAAATAAATAATGTTTTTTAAGTTATAACCTGTAACTAAATATTTGCTAGTAAATACAAATACAAATATTACAAAAACAAATATTAATGTCTTTATTTTCTATATTCTATCATGCTCAAGTCTTGTACTGACAATGTTATTTTGGATTAAAAGTTTAATTGTGCTCTAAGATTACTCCATAGAAAAGCTTGTGATACTGACTGCGGTTCATTTTTGGCCATAGTCCACCGAGGAGTAGATGTAAAAGATGTATAAACTTTGTCCCACATCATTTTGTTCTATAAACGGTGTGTGAGCGATGCAGAAGACACCAGGCTTGTATAGAGATATCACTCAGATTTGACTTAAAACCCAGACACCCTATTCTCCCGGGACGTCTGCTAGACTTTCAAAGAGTCGGGGATGATCAAATGTGAGAGGGGAACACCAAGAGAGCGATGTGCATTCAGAATGAGCCGAGATGATGAAGACGTACATCAAATGAACGCAGAAAGGAAAGAGAGGGGCTGCTGCTGCTGCTGCGACCTACTAATGCACTACTGAGGAATTCTCACTGCTGACTCCTAACACATTCCTGCAGCCTGCAAATATTAACCCTCACTCTGCCTTTATAAGACGTCAAAAGAGCAAACAAATCAAATGAAGTCAAGACATTTTCCAAAATCCCAGATGCAGGAAATCCACACCTGATGTCACACACCAATTAATTAATTTAAATGGACTAGAATTTTACTTGAAAACATTTGAACTACTTTTGATTGAGAACATTTTTCACACACTTGCAAATAACCAGATATTTGAGAAATGGGGAAATCAGTATTATAACACAAGAGTGAATAACAGTTATTTGACAAATAACGTGTAGTAACCAAGGAAAACTGGATGCTCTTGAAGCGTTTAAGATGTAAATGTAGTAAGTGAGTCACACACACATTTTCTATTTAAATTAATCCAACCAGTTGTTTTTTTTGTGCAGCGGTTAACTAAATAAATAAACATCATGATACATTTTCTTCAATGCAATACAAATGTGTAATATAATGAATAAATTTAACTCTATGACTTTTACTTGTGTGAATCAGATCACTTTATTGCACTGCACCAGAGATATATCAAGTATTTACTAATTACACACTAATAGGCTTCGGAAAACACATTTAGTCAAATTCAGATGTCTTTTTCCGAAAACGAAAAGGTGAAAAAAACTAAAAACCGACGGTGTTTAGGGCAATTTGAGGTGATCCATTTTACAGCAAGGGTCTAAAACATCCACATTCTGTTAGCGTAATGAATAATCTCGTATAAACAGATATTACTGAGATATGGAGACAAATCACTGCAAAGACTGAACTAAATCACAGTACAAGAAATCCGTCTACCACTCACTAGTCTTGGGTACTGTTAAGATGTGGGGAAATAAAAACGAGAAGTAATTTCTAATCGTTCCTTTGAAAATTCTGGTTGTGACTGTACGCGTAATAAAGCTGCACTGAGACCTGCTTCTCTTGTGATCGCAGCAAATCAAGTGTAACAGCAGTCAGGGATGTAAAGTGGAAAATCGCTGGGTTCGGAGCCACTGACAGAAACATTATCAGTGCTGTGTCGGCCCCGGAGCCCTATGGGTATCCAGATGGAGCGCTCTCTCTCTCTCTCGCTCCACTCACAGCCCTATGTCCTGGAGAAGCAGACAAACACTGATGCGAGCGGAGCAGAGAGTCCGCGGGGAATAGCTAGCGAGTCGGACCGTGAGAGCGGCGCGTTCGAAACATCCCCAACGGTCACATGATGCAGACCCACTAACCGCTGTGTGTGGCGGTCCACTGTCTCTTTAACACCAGGGCTACATAATTGATTGGCCGGCGCATCGCTTTCTAAAAGCGGAATGCATTAACGCTTTTTATGTGTACTCGCAACTTGAAACGTTCGATAAGTGTGACATTCGGGTTAAAAAACACTTATAATAACAGTAGTATAATACATTTTCTTAGGTGTTTTGTTCACATATGAATAGCCAGGTGGTTAGCTTTTCACCCATACAAAATAACAAACTCATGGAAATTATGCATAAGCTTTAACCTTTAACCATAGAAACTGGTGAAAAATAAGTGCATCCTAGTCGTAGCTGGGAAATGAGTGGTCAAGGGCATGCGTGGTAATGTAAACACACACAAAAGTGCACATTTATTTGTGAAGTGAAGTGGAGTTGACGGTAACATTTCTGTCAGCTGTCAGGTGTTGTGGGCCCAAAGGAGACAGACAGATCTCCAACAGCTGAACGCGGACAGTGCAGATAATTGCACCAGCCATTCTTACACTCGGACCGGAAATATGCTGCTTCTCAATCCACTCCACTAGTACATTTTATACACTTCACTGTTCTGTAATTTCAACTAAATCTATAATGGAAGAGTATCAATAAGACAAAAGACATCGTTTCATTTAGAAGAAAACCAAAACTAATGAAAAACCTTTAATTATTTACTACATATAACTATTAAACCGCAACAACAAGGCCAAGAGTTTTCAAGAAACACAAATGCGGCAAAATTTAGCACCACCTGTAAAATTATGCCTTTCAGTAAAACAGCAAGAACATAAATCATGGATATTCATTGCCTCCCAATAACGGTGTGTGTAAATGTACACACGCTGTAAATAAACGATTACACAGTTGAGAAAAGCTTTCCTGTGCTACTGTTTGATTGCCGCTCCCTATTACGAGCACATATCGTTTTCAGAAGTAAGACGCCCCACACGTTATTTCACAGCAGCACGATAAGAGTTTGAAAGTATAACGTATTCTGAACAGAACAATGGGGCTGAGCTGTAACAGGGAGGTATACAAACAAACTCAGAGGGGAAATTGAGGGTGGGACAGGTCAATTCCAGAACAGGGAGGATGACAGCCAATAATTCAAGTGTCATCTTATTTATACTTTGGGGACTGCAGAGAATAGCCCAGCAACAGGAAACATGTCATTAGACAAAATAATGGTGCTAAAAAGTGGGAGGTTTGACCCTGTTCCTTCTGCCCCTTCATTCTTAAAGCAGGGCCCCAAACCAACCCGAGCTGTTACTTACACTAAGCTTCATACACTAAGCTTTGAGCAAACATAGATATTCTGTCAGGCAAGATAAAAGGAATGGAAGGATTATACGGATATGTAACGAAACTGGAAATGGCCTAATTATGGATTTTAGTACAATTGGAAATGTTTGATTTGTACAAAACAAGTTGAGAAAAGGAGGCATGTTGGAGAGAAAGTGAGTGTGCTTTTTTTTACCTTTTCCCGCGTTCCTTTCCCAACTCTTGAGTTCAACCCTCGACTTGAAGCTCTGTATCTCTTTCACTCCACTCTTCTCCTGGCCACATTTCATCTGCTGTTCGGATCATCCAGCGATCTTCGGCGAGAGACAAATTCTCCCAACTTCAGCTCGCTCACACCGAGGACTTTGAAGAGAACAAGGTCTTACGGACAAAGGGAGAGTGCAATGAGAGCGAGGAAGGGAAAGTGGTGGACAAGTCTGTCTCTGCTCACTGCTCTCGCTGCCGCTGCCGCTGCTCAGTTCGTGGCTGGGATCTCGCATGTGCAGAAGACTGAGCAGAACCGGTTTAGCGTTAAAAGCTGCCGAGAGGAAAAAACACAAAAGTGCAGAGAAGGCATCACTCACCGTTTGTGTATATTTATCGCTGTGTGTGCATGTGAGCGGGGCAGGAATGAAGGAGGGAGAGAGTGGAGGGGAGGGACGAGATTGAAATAAAGGGAGGTGGGAGGGAGCATAGCCAGAGGAAACGGGGAGGAGACATTTTTTTCAGCTTTTTCCTGTGCACATTTTTAAAATTTCCCAGTTTTTTTCCCCTACTGTGAAATGATCCTCGTCTATACCGTCTGCACCACTCCACCGGTGGGTCATTATACAGCCAATTCCACAACGGCTTTCCTCCTTGTGCGCTCGCCTTTGTTTGAGCCAGCTGTGTCTTTAAGGCCGTGCACTTGAACTGGGAGTGCTTTTCTTTCTCGCTGTACTTCCCCTCCGCTGGCCCCCTGCACACAGGAAAGACATGCAGCTTGTAGGAGAGACAGAGCCAGCGGAGAGGACAGAGGGGCAAAAAGGGGCAGTGAGAAATGTAGATGGGGGGAGGGGAAAAGGTTTCTAAGTACTAGTTCAAGGCTATGCAGTACAGACTCAATTTGACGGCAAAATATCACTCAAAACGATCAAACACACATTTTCTTAAGAGCGATACAGGTTTGTCATTATTCAGAAGGAAATCAATATTAAGGTAATGGCTCCTTTGAAATATTGATTTTCTGTACAAAGTATGCCCATGTGTTCATAACATCATGAAAGCACTATCTTGAGAGTGCAAGGTTAAGGTTGGACCATTAAGCCGAGCCGCCGCATTTCTGCATGGCGTCGTCATGGCAACGGCTGACACACAGGTGAAATGTTTCATAACAAGTCGACTCATTTGCGGCGCGGGTCAAACAAATGGACCGAGCCCACCAGATGCCGTCCTATATTTACGTCCACTCACCTTAAAGTGATTTTACGGAGACAAGGGAGAGCCCGGAGCTGTGGAACAATTTGACAGGAGGCCGAGGCAGGGCAGGCAATTCACTGTACAGGCATGCATGTGAAGTATTAGTGAGCTACAAATAGAACGAGACTGCATAACTATAGAAAATATATTTTTTTTCTTTAGTAAAAGTTAAGTTTTGCACAATTCTAGCTTCAATCAAAAAGAAACACAGACCAAAGACATGTACCGTGTGAAGGGATAACTGAGAAAATAAAATTTTAATAAAATGAATGGAAAACAAGGTTGCAGTGAAAAGCAACAAGCAACCTTTTGAAGCCTTTGAAAAAAAGTTCTAAATAAGCAACCCCAGCCCCACAACGAGTTAAACCGTTGTGTGTCGCTTCTGAATGAGCGCTAATGAGATGCACAACTTTTAATAGCATATTCAGGTACATTAACAGCCTCATGCAATTCTCAAAATTTGCACGCAACTTTTCAAAAATAGAAGCTCAAAGTCGCTATTTAGAAGCAGACTCGACTCTTCTGATGGCCAATGGTTGTCTGTGTCAACTTGGTGTAGTCATGCAAATAACTTCCCATTGTATCCCAGGGCGTGTCCCACATCAGGTCAAAAGGTGCCGTGAGTGGTTTCAGCGACACTTAACTGGATAGAGTTTCAGAAAATAACATAAATCAGAAAGTTTTGACTTTTGTCTAAATATTGCTTAAGTATTGCGTTTTTGTTAACATAATATTTACTCCTGTTTATTCATATATTACTAATGTTAATCTTAATCACACAGCACTTTTTAAAGTTTACTCAGACTGGAGAGCGCAGTTATAATCTATGCCGTGTTTAGACTGGGTGCATGTGAACTGAGAAGCGCCCCTGATATATAGGCAATTAAAAAGTCACTAAGCAATTTAAAGCTGGTGAGTAATGGCCTTAGTGTTGATTTCATCTCGTCTATAGATCAGCCACATGTTAGCGTAGATGCAAGGTGCACTAAATACAGCACAACAGCTTTGTGAAATGCATCTGGGAAATGATTACGCCAATAAAGAAATATTCTGTTGGGAAACAGCAAACAAACTTCAAAAATGTATATCGATTAAATAAAACTGTTATAGAAGTAGTTTTGGATATGCTAATTGCTATTTCTTAGAATAAATGAAAGAGAGTTTTTTTTCCATTTTGCATTTATAATACTCAAAAGCTATAATTGGAGGTTTGAGGATGAAAGCCAAATATTTTGGAGCAGGATCCTTGCGTTCTTGTGAAATCATTCTGACATTGGGTTGAAGGGAATCCCCAATGCTTTATATCATAGCTGGTAAACTGATGGATTTTTATTCCAGTGAAGTCTCTAGAGTTGAGTGAAGCTACAGAAATGAACTAAATAAGGCAAAAACCTCATTGTCGTGATATGCCTGCGAGGCACCAAACCGAGAAACTTTTTTCCAATCTAAAAAGAGGGCACTGCTCTAATGCATTACAAATACAAATAGGTATTGACCGGAGGAGCAGGAGGAGAGGGGGAGGGGAGGATGATAAAGGTCGTCTCAGATGTGCTCTGCATTCACTTATACCTTTTGTTAAAGAGGCAAATACACTTTCCATGCTTAACCACAGGATCGGGGAGGAGGGACTGGATGCCACGAGTAACGCTTCTCTCTCTTAATGCTGACAAACTATTCCCCAGCCCAAGGACAATCATTACCTGAGGGGAAAGAGGCTGCATGTGTGTTAGCGGAAGAGATGCTTACACCGGCGCTGATCTTGAAAGGGCCTGGCCAATCGATCGCATTAAGCTCCCTGCGAACGAGAGAAATCAATATGTTTTTAAAGGCGAAGCAGACTGCATACGGTGAACGCGTGTGGCCCTCATTGATACAGCTCGACGCGCGCAGAGACAAGCTGTTCCTGAAAAAGAACCATCACGTTTTGAGGTCAAGCGGTTCCATTTCCAATAGTTACCTATGAAATCACCACACTCAGGAGGAGAATGGTCATTGTTGTGATTGTGTGGAGTGAAGCGCATAGTTTGGCTCCAAAGTTATAGCAGCGGACAAGAAACCACTGTTTGAAAGGCAGGACTAACACTAAGATGTGGACAATCAATAGTTTTCTGATGAAGAAAGTTGTCTGGGAGATTTGAAAAGCCACAACAGAAATGATAAAACAACAAATAAATGACTCCGATAGAGTAATTACCTGACACAGTAAAAGTAAACCAGGGGTGTGCAATATGGAAAAAGATTTATATCAAACTGTTCTTAGATACTAGATCAATCCCAATTCATACAAAGTAGCAATGGATGTTAAAAACAATTTTAGTATTTTTTTTAAATAATTGTAATTGTTATCTGGACTATACAAACTCTACATAGAAAAATATTTTCTTTATAACAAAGGCAGTGATAACCACTGTCAAAATATCCAAGAAGAATAAATTATTTCCGATACACTTTATTAGTAAATATTCGGTATCTAGAACCCTTCCATCACCATATTTTAACCTTTACTTGGTAAAAAATCTATTTACAAGTTTCAAAGTGCAGTACAAATAATTGTTAGTTGCAGCCCTAATGTGAAGTACATTAAGGCTATATTGTATATAACAAGTAATGAAGCTGTCTGCCTCCTCTAACTGTACATTTTGCAAGCAACGTTTATAACTACAGTTGAAAAACAGAAAAATGTGTAAAGAGAAAATGGTCAAACCCGTGTCTATCTTTGACTTTAAAATAGAAAATGATTTAAGATAAACCTAGTCTGAACAATTAAAGTGTATTATCGATTAGTTTTAGTTTTTTTTATTTAAAATGATGACATTTATTGTGCTTTTCCAAGGCTGATCTTAATAACCAGCTAAATTTGCTGCAGGTCATCTTTTATTTTGTACAATTAATGAACTTGTACATGGTCCCTGTCAAATAAAGACTAAGCTTAACTACACTAAAGCCATTAAACATAATGAGGAAATGTATGGTTGTTTAATGCTGCTTCTCTAGAAGGAGGTCAAAGAGTGATAATGAGAGAATCAAAATAAAGCAAGAGGCATCTTTTCCAACTAGCGCTAATCGATACCAGACACCCACGTGTTGACATTGTTTGACTTCCGCAGTCTAACACAATACTTACGTCTCTGTGATATTCCTTTGTCTTTCCACGTCTCTCAGAAGTAATTTACTCTTGACTTGGCATCTGGGGCAGACTGTGATCCAGCAAAGCAGCGAAAGGAAGTTCAGGCATTCACTGTCCTCGTTCTACCTGAGCTGACACTCAAATGAAATAAACAGAAATGTGTAGTATGAAAAACCATTACCAAAAAACACATGAACATATGAACACAAAACAGCTACAAAATGAATACAGTGACTTTCAAAGGTTTTTTCTTGGCAACACAAAGGCAAAAATAAACAGGGCAACTCTTCAACTGATTAAAATGTAAAGAAGGAAACCACTCTGCTCTCTAGTGTTAACAAGGAGGTATTACACTAAAAGAACGTGAAAACTGTGATTATTTATTATTTAACTATTTTGCGCTGTAAAAAATGAAAATGTGTTAATTCAGTCATATTTAGTTGAACATTCTTCTTCAATTTATATTTTGGGTCTACGTACAGTAAAAAATGCATGATATTTAAATGTTTACGTGCAAAATTAGAAGCATTTTGTCCCATGGTTTATTTAATATGAAAATTTAATATTTTACATTTACTGTATTGGGTGTGGGTTGCTATGAAAAACATGATATTTATGGTTGTTCTCTATCGCAGACTCACTGTGTTTTATGGCTTGACCGGTGCAGTCATAAGATCAGTTACAAGTATCTAAAAGCACACGTAAGAATACTTATGGCATTAAACTTATCCGGTTCCAGTGTCATGTTCAACATTTGTGAATTTTCCATTTAGATATTTCATGGCAAATGGGGAAACGTGTCTCTTGTCCCCCATTTGAGGTTATGACATCACCAAACCCTAGAACCTCAATGGTGGTTTTCAGATTCCAGAATGTGATGACGTCATACCCTCAGATGGGGGTAAGAGCCAGAATCCCCTACTGATTTTATTGGAGTTTGCCGTGAAATATCTAAAAGGTAAATTCACAAATGCTTAATCTGATGATTTCCATTAGTGAATTGACCCACTAACTTCTCGTATTATACCAAAAAATTACATTTTAACAATATTAATTTGAGATGCCCCCCATCTGTCTTAAATATCACTGCCTTATAAAATGTTGTGTCATGTGAAACCCAGCTGTAGGTTGCGTTCATGTTGTAGAATAGGATGTTGCACTGATTGCATTGGACCTGAAATATATAAAAGGGAAATACACCAATGTTGAACCTGGTGATTTCTCTCCGTCACTAGACCTAAGACTAATTGTATAACAAGAAAAATATGCATTTTAACAACATTCTATTCATTTTTAATCAGATTTGTTGACCTGGTTTATGGTTTATATCTCTGTAATTACAGAGCCTATCCACATGAAACAAAAACTGAAACAAATGTCAACGTATTTTCCATGAGAACAATTAAACAAAAGAGAAGTCATGTTTACAGTAGCTTCATAAAGCGGTGCCAGTATTCAACCCCAAAGGTGTGATCGTTGTCAGTTGAATGGATTTAAAGCTATGTGATTACAAATAATGATCAGGTTCAACGTTTGTTGATTTCAATTTTGGATAGTTCTTACATCATAATTTACATAGGCCTCACCCACCATCTGAGATTATGACATCATCAAATTCTAGAACATGAAAGCAACTTGTAACCATCTGGTTTCTCCATGGAGATAGATATATTTAATGCCACACTGAGAAACAATCGAGGCAAAGACATAACATCTTCATGGTGAAAAGTGGGCGACAGACTCTCCACCAGAAATGTTACATGGTGCTCCTTTAATTTATAGAAAAAGGCCAAAGATGTGTAGCATTCCGATGGCCAATGGCTTACTTTATTTCTACAAATTCTAGTAATTTCCCAGTAGGCATAATAATAACAAGGTAAGTCAAGTCTATAAGCAATTTTTTCTTCATTGTTTCACAAACTAAACACTTTTTTGTGTTTAAAATGATCACAAGCACAATGTCTGATATGAGTTAATTCAAAATAATGTTAAAATTCCATTGTTTCACCTTCAATATCAGTTTCTATCCTCAAGAGGTGAAGAAGGGCCCCCAGCTCGGCCCCTGCTGCAACCGAAACGAGGATAGGCTTCACGTGGTACATGTGCAAGGCCTAACCTTGGAGCTCAAGTTTCACCGTTGGAAAACCTGAAAATACATAACAAACACTGAAAGAATTTTATAAAACTCATACAGGGTTAAAACAGTAAAATGCTAACCAAAACACTTCATGGTTGACACATTTTAGTTGATTAATTTTTGGTCTAGCTCAAGTTAATTAGCAAGAAAGCTCGTTAGCACCAACATGGCGGGGAAGTGTCAAGACATACTTAACTAGTTATAAATGTTATTATTACGACTCTCTTTAATTTGAAGAAAGTAACAGTCTGACTTAGCCACTTTCACAACACGAGTGAAATTGCCGTTGTGCGTAAAGGGAGGGACAATCGTGGTTGCACCAGGTTACCGTTGCACATGAACACGGCTCCCCTCAGCCGTTCACCTTGGCTGCCCAAACATGGTCCGGGCGGGATGACGCTGCGCTGAGTAACGGAAGTGACTCACGCTGACGGTAATCGTGCGTCGTGTTCTGTTGCGTCGCGGCGCAAGAGCGAAGAGAAAGAACAAGGAAGCAACATGTGCCACTGGTGCAGACCACAATAAGTCCAACACAGCAGCAGCTTCACCACAGACAGCACAGACAAAACCGAGCTGACGAGAAGACGCACTCTGACTTCTTCTGGATTTACCCACTGCCGTTTATCGTGAGTACAGTTTTCTTCCAAACACAGCCTATGCTTGTTTTATTAATCAAACTCTTGTCTTGGATTGTTTCCCTTTTTGTCAATGTTCAACATGTATCATAAATGTAATCTAGTTTACAGGAATTCGGGAACAAATAGCGATTGTTTTGACAACATCACTATTGCCATTTAAATTTTTTTTTATTATTATTACTTAGACTAGGGTTTTACGCACAGGTTTGGCATAAAGTTGCATTACAAATATTCATTTTTATACAAGAGAATTGTGAATAAACTCTCTCACATCAGTTTTTGAAAACGTATAATATTGTCTGCACACTTCCGGCTAATTGTTAATCTTATTTTTTCTCAATTTGGCCAGTTGTATTCTAGTTGAGAGCTGTCCCCCTAACTTTCTGTATTTCCATCGGGGGGTTTCCATGTCGTCAGAGAACCAAGAACCTTTTGGTTTCCCTCGTGGGTCACCTAGTTTCGATATTTGATTGTCATGTGAAAAATTCTATGTTATTTTTGAGATTGTTCTCGTGTATTTTGACCGAAGACGAACTTTGCGCAAGCACGTGTCTTGTGCTTCGTCGCGTCTCCTTTGTCTCGAGCAGACGTTGTTGTTTTCTGAGTAAAGGCCACACTTAAGAAACCCAGTCAGTCGAACATCCCTAATCCTAACACAAAACCCAGGTCAAGTTTCCTCTAAACCTCTACGATTATTGCTTTTTAAGTCTTAATTTCGCCCTGTTTGATGTTTGTGCCTGAATAAATTAATGCTTCGTGCGAGACTTGTAAGTGTAAAACAGCTGTTCTCAAATGCTAATTATGCAGTCAGCGTTTCCAATACACCACATTATTATTATTTTCCTTGAATGTTCACGTAGCTTTCGCAGTGCGTGTTGTGCTGTAGCTGTTCCATCATGAGCTGTAATATGAAGAGCTGTAAAACCTATATTTTGTGCACAAATACATGATTTATGGCTGAAGTAATCAAAGGACAGTTGCAGTACACATAATCTTAGCCTTTAACTGCAGCCTGTGGAGAGTATTGATAATAGATGCTGCTGTTGTCTGATGTAATCTTGTTGTAATGCATTATTTTCGAACCATGGTACACTCATTCGTAATGAACATTGACTCTGAACAACCAGTCCAGGACAAAAACGTGAATTAAACAGATTGAAAAAGTTTCATGACATGTTATCTCTGTCTTGATAGTGTAGGCACTGTCTGGTCTAATCTTTGTGTGAGCGCAGACTTTCTTACTATTTACCTAATTGTTTATTGTTTACAGCATGATTTAACCATTTTAAAGGATCAGATCCAAGGATTTTTTTTTTTTGGGATCTAATATCCTGTGCTTGCTTTTAGTTGAGTAGAATTCAAACCATGGGGGTCGTAATCTGGTTTCAAGAAAAGCAATTGCACTTTTGGGGAAACTTGCAAATTAGCCTTTTAGGTTAATGCCGTGTTTCTTTTTGGTAAGGTTATTAGTTTTTCTAAAGTAAAATGTGGCTCGACATATAAGTAGTAGCAAGTCTAGCAACATGTAGTTCAGAGTAGAGATGTCAAGATTATTAGGTTAATCACAATATATTTGTAAGACTTAAAAATGTATAATTGTGACAGTTTTAGAAGCAAAATTAAGTATTTGTACTTCTGGTAAAAACACACACAACAAACGCATACAAGTAAACAGCTTTTTCTCTGGCTGTTATTGTCACATTAACTTGTTTGGTCACTTTTCCCGTAATCGTGAATAATCCTTAAATTGTGCTGTTTTTTCTCACAATAATTGTAACTCTATAATTTCATATGTTGACGTCCCCATTTCTGAGAGATCAAATATATGGTCACCTTTTTAGAATTGCTCATTTCTAAATGCAAAAACAAATTTACTCGACCACAACTACAAACACAAAGAAGAGTTCAAGGTGTGACCTAAACAACTGGAGCTAGTGTAGTGTATATGCTTTACGTATAACTGGTTTAGTTGCTTTTGCGAACTCTGAATTATCCTGGCCTCCATTAAACTCACTCCTCTTTGGTCAGACTGACATTGGCACCCAACCCAAACAGGGACGCTATCAGAAGATAAATAACACAATGCGCTCATTGGATTTGCATGTCAGAAGGGCTTACATGTGAAAACAGGAGTAGGTATTTGCAAGTAGTTTGCCTCAATACCTTTTTGTCAGTACAGAGTCATGTCCCTGAGGCTTGTGTGCACTCTGTATGTAAAGGACTGAACCTATAAAAATAGAAGGCGTGAAGCAACTACAGAGGGAAGTGTTGTTATCGGCACAGCTGAAGTTCCCTCTCCCCCACATGACTTCAGTGAAAGGAAGTCATGGTCTGCAAGAGAAAAAACACATACATTTGTCTTAGAGGTAGATGAATAGGACTGGGAGCGGAATGATCTACTGCTGTCATGATAACCGCGATCAAAACTCACCTTTTGTTCATGGAAATTTCTGCTAAACTATCCATGTCCTCTTAGCTGTTATAGTCTAACTTTAGTTTTGAAATTGAACAACACTTTTGTGCCCGTAGGCTTTATTGACTGGAAAGTTGTGTGAAATGGGGGATGAGAGAGAAGGGAAGACATGCAGTAAATGGATTCGAACTCACGGCCAGCTTCACTTGGTGCATAATTTAGAATTAAACTAATCTATTTAAAATAACTAGGCATTTAATCAATACAACTATTTGTATTGATCAAAAACCTTAAAAGTGACTTAGATAAGAAAGTTACTTTTTCTCAAAGTTCAAAATATGGTATTCAGCTAATTGTTTAATGGTTAGGTGTTAGCTTGTATTTCAGTCATGAATGTTTTTCGTTCATTCATTCATGTTCTACCGCTTGTTCCCTGGGGGCTCGCGGGTGACTGGAGCCTATCCCAGTGCCTTTGGGCCTTAGTGTCATGAAAGTTCTTATTTATTTATTATTTTATTTTCTTCAATTTAATAAATGCTATATTTTGTGTCTTGCATTGCAGTCACCATGGCGATGATACGAGAGGTGAAAGCGGGGGTCAACTTCCTGAAGCGCTTGGTTGTGGCACGAGGCAAGCTTGACGAGACAAAAGCAGAGTTGTTTGCAGAGAAGCTTCAGCAGCATTTGTGTGACCGATATGATGACCACTGGTATCCTGAGAGTCCCAGCAAAGGACAAGCGTTCAGGTATTGCTCCAAGTACAACCGCCAAATACTTAACCAAGTTTCCACATAATCATATTTACTGTAGTTTTATTACCAGACCTCGACAATGTGTCATCACATCTCATTGACTTTTCACTTGATCTAATGTGATTTTCAGATGTTAAATACTAAACGTAGCGTTCATTTATGTATCTGGACACTATATTGTGATACCAGTAGTGATTCAGCAGCTTATCGGGATGTTCCAGGGCGCTTTTGTTTTGTTTTGTTGTGGCTAGTGTATCTCTATGGACGCTTTGCCAGTGTTGCATAAACATGATCCCATACTCAATAAATTATTAAAGATGCACTGTGTACGTTTTCTGGTGGAGGGTTCGTCACCTGCTTGTCTTCTGGTAAATGTTATTGCTTTGCCCAGTATGTTCCTCTGTATTATTTCATTTAATCAATTACCGGCATTTTGATTTAAAAATAATTACTTGTTTTGGTGAAATAATCTGCTTGTCTCCATGGACATTGCAAAGTTTTATGCCATTTTGCGGAACATTCCTGGCAAAACATGGATAGAAGAAGGTTTTGGACCATCCACCTAAAAACTTGCATAGTGTCCTTTTTAAAAAAAAAAAAAAACTTGCATAGTGTCCTTTTTAAAAAAAAAAAAAAAAAAAAAAATTAAACCCCCATGTACTTTTTTATTTTCTTTTTTTATTTGCTGATGTCATACACTCTTGAGGGCCAGAAGAATTTGTATTTCAGTTGTTCTCCCTCTGTGGATCGTGAAATAATTTCAAGGAGATTGCAAATGCACATGAGGAAAGTTGAAAACGTTTGACACTCTTCAAATTTGTAGCTTTAGTGTGCTTATACGATCATTATATTTAGGTCATAACAAACATAAACCAACTGAACATATTTTCTGTTTTTTCCTCCCAGGTGTATTCGGATAAACCATGGCGTCTTGTCCGATGAGGCTGTGCTGAAGGCGTGCGTGGAGAGCGAGTTGAAACCCTCTGATTTGAGGCTTCCTCGTGAGCTCACCCTCTGGATTGACCCGCTGGAGGTGTGCGCAAGGTGAGTCACTGTCTGACCTGTGTGTGATAGACGCTGTTATCTTTCGGTTACCTGAGTAATGTTTTGCCAAGAACCATCATGACTCATAAGTGTACGGCTGCATGATGTAAGGAAAACATGCCATACTGTTTTTACTGCCAAAAGTAGCAACTGACAATCCTCTCAAATGATGTTCCTTTAGTGTATCCCCTTCTGAAAGTTCACACTTGGATGATTGGGGAAATGGGTGTGAAAAGTGGAGGGAACGTTTCTGCATAGACTGACTCTCAGGCTGGGTGATCATTTAAAAGACTCTTTTATTGAATCATTTCTATGACTGGATCTTGATTTGATCTTGATGTTTAATTTAACAAATGAATCATAATAAAATCTAAGAGAAGAGTTCCGAGGCACGTTACATAAAAAGCCTTTATTCGGTAAGGGACTTACCAATGTGGCACAACCTTGTCGGGAAAATTAAAACTAAATATAATTCATATTAATAAAATAATTGGTAGATCTGCGCATTGTCGGATCACAGATTTTGGTAAAAAAGCCCTTTATCAAAACAATTTACAAAAAAGTATTTGGACGTACTCAACCATAGCAGATTAGTTGTCGTTGCTAACAAAAGGTGTCTTAGTATTCACCGTTGCATTAATGTTAATTGGAATACAATCATCATCCTTACAAGGATAGAAAGTTGGTCTAAATTCAAATAACGATTATTATGCTAATCAATAGGTCACGCAATTTTACTAAGTTTGACCCAGGTGAAGCTTCAGTGAAGCAGTTTGAGAATCCTGGTGGAGCACATTTATCTACAAAAGAGTGTTATAATCAAATACGGATTAAATTTACAAATTTTCCATGTAATTTTTGTGGAATTGTAGCTCAATTTCAGTCATAAAACTTATTTTCTCAGCTCATGACCAACAAGCCATTAACCTAAAAGGCCATGACCATATAGACCAGTTAAGGATAATTGGACTAAATGAGTTGAAGATTATTTCACTAATCGATTAGTTGCGATTAATCAATTAACTTGTTGCAGCCCTAGAATTGACATTTAGGCTTGGCTCGCTATACGACCTAAACATCAAACTGAGTAAATTTGTATTTTCTCTTTGCAGATCCGGAGAGAACAGCAGGCCTTTTACAGTCGCCACTTTCACAGAGGAACAAAAGGAGCAGAGTTTGAAGACCTCACAGGAAGACTCGCTGTCAGACGAGTCCCTGAACCTGGACACCTCCGATTACCATTCTGCTACCTCCTCGGACTGCGGCTCCACTGCGTCCAGCGACACAGAAGAGGAATCCAAAGACCAAGAGGAGGTGAAGGACAGGGAAGAGGAGGGAGAGTCAAAAAAAGAAAAGAAAGATGTCAAGATAGAAACGGCAGAAGGAGACGCCTACACGATCGTGATGGTGCCCAGGATTCGGGGACGCCAGGCAGAAGGGCTAAATAAAGTCAAATACGTCAGGAACATGGTAATTATCTTTTAATATATTGTCACACGGTAGCCAGGCACGTGTCCTTAATCATGAATGTCTAACTGACGCAAAGTCATTCTCTTTTTAGAAGCATTAGGTTAATTGCAAATAAAAAGGTTAACACTATAAAATAAGGACCATTAAGCAAAATATACACATTTAATTCAACATTTAAAATCTTTTAGGCTGTAAAACGTTCCTAGATTAATCAAGTGCAAAACTGCTTTGCTCACATTGTGACTTGTCTCTCCAGGTCCCTCCAAGTCTCCAGTACTATTACCAGCCGACACAGGTTTGGTCTCCGTACAAAAAGGCTCCGTCCGTGTTTCTGACCACTGTGTGTGCGCCCCCTCCTCCCCCGCCGCCCCAGCCCCTCGTTGGGTACTACATCCTGCCCCAGCCCTCGCCCCAGTTCATCCTGCCCCAGGCCACTCTGCAGCCGTGGGGAGCAGTGAAGGGCTAAACCTCTCAGGACCCGAAGTAGAAGATGCACTGGAGACTCTTATAACTGAGCCATGTCTGTGATCAGCTAAACTTGGACCAAAAACTTCTGTACAACAATAATTATTCTTTGCACAAACTGTATTATACAAACGTCTATATTTATGGTGGCGTGGCACAGATTTATCGATTGATTAGAGTGGCAGATGTTTCATTTAATAAAATCAGGTCTGCACTGATGAATATAATATTTTTTACACATTTGAATGGCAGCACTGGGTGCTTAGACTTAACTCAGGAGCCTACAGCAATATGTTTAATACCAAATGCTGAATTCAGGTGACGGTCTTTTTTAAGTTCTCCCTTGGAAAACCAAGCAGCTTCTTTGTATTTGATAATCACAATTGTAAAATAATCTTGATTTTAATCTGTAACTAGAATTTCTGTATACTAAAATATTTTTACTAACTGCTTGTAAATAACACATACCCTGTATATGAATGTATGTGAAACACAATTTTACTGTTTTTGTTGTTGTAATATATTTGGCCATCACTTGGTGGCACTAAATCCACAGCTAATACATGAAATTGTATTTATTTTTATAAGTCTTGTTATATACTGCAACACGGACTGTGTTGTCTGTTAAGCTTTTTTGCAATGGTTTTACACAATCTATGCTCTTTGTTCTATTTTACACAATACTGCAATGCAATTTTCCTGTTTGACTGTGGCCTATATGTTAACTAATATTTAATAATTCACCCTTTTGATTAAATTGTGATCCACACTTTTTGCTGCACACACATCATATATCACTTAGAAGCTAATCTTTGTGCTGGTAAAGCCTAATTGTGTTTCAGGGATTTATTCATCTGAACCCACTGGTGGGGATTTTTAAAATGAAAATCCTAGTTGATCTTTGGGGGGGGGCAAAAAAAGTAATAAACCTCAGCCTTGAATAAGTATTGCTGTGTGCGTGTGTGTGTGTATGTGAGCCGTCTTGAGGAAGCGAAGCGCTCCCACAGTTCTATTTAGTTTCACCAAAGTTAATTTAGTCAGATATTGCCATAGTCTGGACTTTCTAAATGTCCACGTGACCTCACAGATCTGTACACAGGACAAAAGTGAAAACCACTCCAGTTAACCAAAAGAGGTCCCTCTTTTGCTGTTAATGTGCATAACACAAAGCAATGTAAACACACATTATAGAAAACCATTTGATTCATGGTTAGTATGTATATTCAGAAAATAACACCACTAAACCAGTTTAAAATGTTTTTTTAAAAATGTTTTTTTTAACTGTGGCCAGTTGAAATAAAAGGTGTCCTAAATGTTTGAGCGCGTACCACCAGCACACTAAATATGTTTCATAATCTGTGGCGTGACGTATAGTGCTATAATAAGTCATGCAAATGAGAGGATTTAGGGAGAAATTACGCGCAGTGGTATCCGTGCGCGCGTTGGAGAGTAGGAGTGTTAAGGTGACGATGTAGATGTAAAGTGTCGAGGGAGACCGCTACTTCCATGAGCGACACACTAGAAAAAGGAGCATTTGTCTCGTCCGTCAGGTCAGACGGAGCCGTATCCTGACAGGGAGAGGACCGAGATGCGAGCGCGGAAAGACGGGTGCGCGCACAGAGTGGACGAAGTTTTGGAGTGCGCACTGGAGATGAATATTATTAGCCACGGGGCACGCAGAGCTTCCAAAATGGATTGCGTGAACTGCGAAGGCTTTATCAATGGAACAGCCGTGGACTCGGACGTGTCCATCCCAGGCAAACGGACCAGTCCAACAGAAGGAGACGACCTGTACAGACTGCGAGACCGAAAGTTCCTGTTAGAAGACAAAAAACGCCTGTGCGCTTCGGCCTTGGCCACGGCTCTTCTTGGGATACTTCTCATGATCATCCACGCAGAGATGTGCCCCGCGGTCTACCATCCAGTGAGTATCATTAGACTACGTGGGTCATGTACATTTGAGTAACATTTTATAACAACTGCACTTTTAATAGCCTTAATAAAGCATGAACAAAACTTAATCCATTATGAACATAAGGTTTATTAAGAATGATTCAGGCTTATACTTAAATCCTAGCTCCTGAGCAGTTACCAAGCCTGAATCATTCGTTAGCATTAAGAATTCAGTGCACACATTTTAAATGGCATAAACAGTGCCCTGTACAAGCCTCATGCAACCTGTTATTATCACTATATTTACTATATTGATACTGTTATTGGTTACATTGTAAAGTTACTTAACCCCGAGTACATAAAAGGCCGTTTTTACTTATTTTGGAATAATGACCATAGCATTGTCGATTAAAGTCTTAGATGTGTGCAGTTTTGTATGTAAAATGTAGTTCTATTTTTGTAAGTCATTTTTCACTTTTGCACTTAAAATGCAGAGAAGATACATCCTTATTGTGATCTTGAAACAGAGCCCATTGGCTATATGTCATAGTCGACTGCACGGAGAATATTCCGAAGTATAATTTCAACTTTCTGTTACCATGGAATCATGCAGGTGATATTACCACCTCCAGAAATACTATTACTTTAAGTAGTAGTTTTGTTGTTTCTTAAGCTGACGAAAAAAGTCGATTTAAATGTTGTAAATGTGTTGACGCAAAAAGCAGGATAAGTAGGACGTGAATATAATATTATTTTTGTCTAAAGTCCAAACCACTCAACATCTGTTCATAATTGTGCCAGATATCCTAATTCAACACCTCTGCTTCATCACAACAGCGTTCCTGAGTCTATAGGCCCCAGAGCAGCTCCAGCCCTGCACCTGGGCTCTGACCCCCCTAACCCGCTGATTACGAGTCCATTTCCAGACTCTCTTTTTGGTAGCACAGCCTCATGACATTAACATGCAGATCTCAGTGGATAACAATGCCGGGGCCACATAATCAACAAATTATTAACTCCCCTGACTTCACATGTGGAATACAAATTTTCTCATGCATATACTGCCAAAACTGCAGACCACCTCCATGTTTTGAGAATGATTGATTACATTGTCAAGAACCCAATTGCTGAACTCACATTTTTAAAAAAAGAAACAATGGAATTTTATCCGATCGGCTCTCATAAAATGAAAGGAGAGAAAAGACATTTGGAAATACAGACACCAATGTGACATAAGCACTAGAGCTTTACAGGGACCAACCAAGAACAGGTGTTTTCTGTTCGGGCTTCACTACATGGCATCCTGCTTTAGTAGAGTGTGGAAACGCTGATGCACTGGAAAAGACTTGGACAATGATATTCAGGAGAAGCACCTCTCCTAATTTAACTTCAGTGTGTGTAAAATTGCGTTCCCGTTTTTCTGCATATGGTTTTAGTGAGACACGGGCTCACATGATGGAAGTGTGCTCGAGGATATTAAACTTCCCACACCTATATCAGTGCCAGCCAAAGTGATATTTTTGCATACCTTTTCATGTTAATGCCGGAAAACAGGGCTATTATTGGTACATTTTTCCACATTTCACCGCCTTCCCTTGAGCTGATTGCTCTGAGTACTTGAGGGTATCTTTCCACATCATTTAGTGGATAATTAGGCTGTTTGCACGGGCTGTCTCCCAGTTTTGCTTCATTCAGTAGCAGGCAGTGAGAAGGATGCAGCACAATATCGTTTTTTCTGACGCCCAAAACACAGAGATACAAGAAGGGCTTGGTGTAGTTTGATTTCTGATACAGGAAACACCCATTTATAACTGTCTGTCGGTAGAATAGGCCTACATTTGATTCAGTTTCATCTATCTTGAAAACTAAACATGTGTTACTATGGAGACGTTACCTTTGCGTGGAATTTTCAACCGCATGACATTAAACCTATATATCTTCCATTTATTAAACTACAGACGTTTTTATGGCTCTAAAAACCTTGAGAAACACGCATTCTTACTGCGAGCGTTTTTGTCTCTCCACAGATGTGAACTGTAACTTGGATGTCACCTGCTTGTTACCATGGAGATAGACAAGTGTAATGCCATGGTGTCGAACAGTCAATCAGAGGACACAAGCAGGTGACGGACCCTCCACCAGAAAAGCTGCACAGTGCACCTTAAACCTAAATAGAAATCCCTCTGCTTCAATATGATCTCAATTTGGTCCATGAACCATGACTCAGGACCATTAGTTTGAACCATTAGCCTCACCTATAGGTCCTTTGTGTCATTAATATTTGGTTCTTCGTGACAAAGCATCATGAGTAATCAAATGTCTGGGACAGTGTCAGACAGTTGTTGTCCCACATACTCATGAACAATGTGTCTGATTGGATGAAAAGAGGAGACCTGGCAAAAAGCTTTTTTTTTTAATGCATAGATTCTCTTTATCTAATTACACGTGTCTTGTTCCAGGTGGCAGAAGCTGTTTTTATGTCTCTGAACAATAAAACGCAGGGGCATTTGATAGGTGTTTCATCTCAGCAGTGTCCAAGATGACCTCAGTGAAACAGACCAATGCAGATTGTAGTTTAAACTCAGTCATCCTTTAACAACCCATGGTGCCTCTTGTCTTCCTGTCCCTAATTTAATGACAGGATAGCACCGTTTTATTGCTGAGCCATAGTACAAGAAACTCTAGAAAACCATGAAACTATGCAATCCAATTAAGCACTTTTGCAAAAAAAAGTCACATGAACTGCAGTACATTGGCTACCGCTGCAGTAGATTTAATGCAAGGATTGGTTTTATCTAAATTGCCAGTAAAATGTCATCTTGTCATGTTGTTGTTTAACTCCTACTGGCCATTGTTTACAAGGCACTGTATAGTTCCTGGCACTGCATTGATGAGCCCCAAGTAAATAAGCAGAAGTTGATGATGAACGGACAAAAGCACTATAAATATACAGCCTTGTAAAAACAAATTTCCCCCACAAAAAAGATTAACAAAATATTTAAAAACAATTAAATAAAAATGTTTGTGGGAGTTTACAATTTGTCGTTGTGTTGTGTAAATTTGCTGACATGTTTTGTGGGGTCCCTAATTAGACCTAGACACAGTGCAGAGAGGCAGTGGATAGTACGGCTGAGACTCTGGAAAACCGTTGTACCTTGCCAATGGACGTCACTCCTTACCACCTACATGCTCAAGTTTCCTCCAGTTGGAGAGTTTGTAATTATCTTTTTAACGGCAAACCACATGAAACCGCCAGTCCATTTTCAAATCTTCCACTGACGCTGTATCAGCTGCTGCAGTACAGCTCTCCAACCTGCTCTGAATGATGGTGGAAAAGACCATCATTCAGAGCGAGAAGAGTGTTTCCAAATAAATTAGTGGATCATATAAAAATGTGTGCCAGAAGATTTTAAAACGCAATGCAATTTTTCATTTTTTTCCCCCCTGTTGTCTTTGCAGGGCTCCAAAAGTGCCTTGTTCATCAATGGAGCCATCAGCCTTTCCACTGGGTGCCTCTTAATCTTTATTGTAGCTTTCCACTATAAAGACATCAGGGTGAGTCTGTGAAAAATAAAGTGTGAATGTTTTGATAATGATTCTGGCAAAATATTCAACTAAAGAAACTAAAGATGACATTCTAAATAAAGAAGTATGAGAACATGATGAGATATCAAGGTGATTGACCTGCTCTTGTCATGTCTCCAAACACATTGTCAACATTGTCAACATGTCACATTGCATTTTGAGAGAGAGAGTTTCAAAGGTAGACAACTGGACAATGTTTTAAAAATCAATACAAAAATCAATACATTCATTCATTTTCAATTTAGATGGAAGTCGAAACGTCTTGATTTTTAAAACATTGTCCTGTGACTACCTTAGAAACTTTCGCTGCTATGGATCAGTCCTGGACAAACTATAATTCCTCCACCCAGAAATGCATTATTTACTAGGATAACCCAAAACAAATTCATCTAAAAGTGAACATTAATCTAGACAGGCACGCTCACATATCAGACACAGTGTAACCTCAAGCACAAACTGTAACCTGCAGGTTTGTGGCTTGTACTTTTACTCACATTACACGTTTACACCGGTGACTGAATACTTACATCAGCATTGTTTTTCTGAATGCGTCGACTGCAACATGTGAGACTGAGACAAGCGATGCCCCTGCAAATGGCAGATTGAGATAAGCAGGAGAAGGGAAGGGCTTGACAAACAGCAACAACTGTCCTCGACAAAACATGAACTATAACAGCTTTGATTCCGTGGCTCAAGTCACAAGTTGACAGTGGCGGAATGTAAAAAAGTAACCATTTTAGGAATCTCTACTTTACCTAAGTCATTTTTGTTGTGGATACTTTTACTTAACTACATTTGAGAGCTCTACTTTCAACGCCATTAAATTTTTTAACTGGAATGAAAAGTAGAAAGTACTTTTGATGAAAAGTAGAAAGTACTTTTGATGAAAAGTAGAAAGTACTTTTTCAAGTAGAAAGTACTTTTTCAAGTAGAAAGTACTTTTTCATTTGGTTTGAGTGACTAATTTTTGTACATTGATAGTGACATTTTGAGTTCTTTCGAGTGCTGGCTTTGAGCAAACAAAATACACACAAGACATTGATTTAAATTTCTCAGCACAGCACAAAATCACCTCATTTAACACATTTAACAGTTCTCCAAATCTGTGTGAAATATTGTTTCTACATCTTGGCTCCAGTATTTTATCTTAAGTAACAAAATTGAGTACTTCTTCCACCATTGCCTTTTAATGGATTGTTCATCATCTTTGTAAACATTTCTAATAGATACGATTGCACAGTACAGCCCAGTACATACATAAATAAAGAAACAAATTAATTAAAATGTTGGTATAATTTTGCACTATATTGGGTGGAATTTAAACAGAAATACGTAAACGCAGTGGTGGAAGAAGTACTCCATTTTGTTACTTAAGTAAAAAAATCTACTTAGCATTGAAGTACCAGTTGAAAATGTTTGGCCAAAGGAAACAGCTGACTCAAATCTTTAACTCCAAATCTTCAGGCAGGATGTCACCATGGCCATTTCAGACGGGCTCAAACCCCACAGAAAAGTAATTTTTACTTTTCAGTCCAGATAGAAAATGGAGTGAAGTAGAACGTGTCATCAGAATACAAACCTACAGAGGGTCAGCTTCAGAAAGGCTCGAGCTAATTGTTTGTACTCCAAAGGGTTCAGGAACAGCTTTAGTTTTAATTAGGGATAATTTTTTCAGGCATTTTAGGATTAAGAAATGTACAGATACCTACACATACATTCTGCTTACAGTACTTTTACTTTAGTACTTTACTGCTTTCCACCACTGCATAAATGGACATGACTAAAATGTTGTTTGGTTCAACTCTAAATTGATAAATAGCAAAATATTTCCCAATTCCATCCAACATTTCACCTGCACTCTTGATTTGTTTCTTTGCTAAGGCCTGTATGATCGTTTTCTAACTTCTTCCTTCTGTTGCTCTTGTCAGCTGTTCATCATTGACCATAACCAGGTGGACTGGCGCATTGCTATGACCAGTCACCGTGTGTTTGTGATCACGCTGGAGCTGTTGGTGTGTGCGGTGCATCCGGTCGGGGCGTACTGGGAGTTTGGCCTATCGCACAACTCCTCGTCCTCTTCCGCTGCTCCTCTCTGCGTGACGGGACACTTCGGACACGGCTTCATGAATCTGGAGCTGCTCTTGTCTGTTTTCATGTTCCTGCGTTTATACTTGGTGCACAGGGCCATACTTCTGCACAGCAAAGTGCTCCTGAGCGCCTCCTACAGGAGCATCGGGTCACTGAACAACATCAACTTCACCTTTCGCTTCGTCCTCAAGGTGCTCATGAACAAGTACCCGGCCCGCACGCTGCTGGTCTTCATCCTGCTCTTCTGGCTCACTGCGTCCTGGATGCTAACCCTGTGTGAAAGGTAAACTGCACTTTTTATGTTTTATTTAAGGCTATACATTCACATTCATCATCTATAATTTAACTTCCTTCAATGTCAGCGGTGTCAAACTCATTTTGGGCCACGGGCCAAATTTCGATGCTCAGGCTGGGTCGTGGGCCGAACATAACATAAAAAATAAAACAATAAAAACTGTAAGAAATACATAGCTTTATAAGAGCCTTGTAATAGTTGTATGGGGACATTGTTGCGCAGATCTGCAGCAGGTGAAAGACTGACTTCATGCAGCAGCAGCAGGAACAGGAATATGGACTTATGACTTAGATTTGGACAATTCTCTTTTAAAGGCTTAAGGTAAATTCACAAAAAAAAAAAAATCCAGGTGGAATCCATATAAAAGTCCTATCCATTTTTCATTTTATTTTAGGGTAATTTTGTACTTGTGGGTGTGGAGTACAAACTGACCTTGACGCTTCCCAGAATGATTGATTTGACTGGAAATAAGAGGGTTACAGCTTTATTTTTATGTACAGCATATTACGCTGCTTGAGAGTTCTCTTTTATAAAATAGTGGACAAAATGGAATAAATAAAGGAAAAGTCCAAGCGTAAAAAAGAATTGTCAAAACCCAACAAAAGCTCAAACTAGTGTCAATCAGCCGATCCCTCCAGACACCAGCTTTACTGATTTCATATATTTAACAAAGAAAACCTTGACGGAATTTCAAATCTGATTTCCTCTGTGCAGAGCTTGTTTCTACTTATGATGAGAGAAAAACAAACATCAGAGGCCAAAACTACAGAGTCTCAGCTTCACAAAGAGTTCAGCCAATTGTTTGTGCTCCAGAGGGTTCAGGAACAGCTTCAGTTTTAATAGTCAGCCGTTTTTGGAATAATAGGCCCTAAGCGTAAATGAATAAGCAAACTCAAAAACAAAAATAGGCAAATAGATTATTCTAGTTCTTGAGGCACAAATCACAGGAAGCAAGACATATCATTATACATATTTCTACCGCTTGTTCCCGTTAGGGGCCACCATGTGACTGGAGCCTATCCCAGTGACTTTGGGCCTTAGACGGGGTACACCCTGGACGGGGGCCAGCTCGTCGCAGAGTTAACACAGAGACACACAGTCAACCATTCACTCTCACAGTCATTCACCAGGAGCCAGTTCCAGTGGCCAATTACCTAACACATTATTATACACTCCCTGTCCAAAAACCAAAAAGGATTCAACTAAGCAAATACAGTCGGTCTGAGCCTCCTTCTTGATGACTGTTGAGGGTGATGATCTTTCAGCTGCAACATAGTATTTAAACCCAACTGATGCAGTGAGTGGCTTCTCATTTCTGAAACAACCATGTAGAAAGACAAATCCCGTGGTCATGGAAAAGATGTCAGTGTGTTTGAGAAGGGTCAAATCATTGGCACCGAGCAGAGAAAACATCTAAGGAGAAGCAGAAGCCAGTCTACTGCAGATGTGAACCCCAGTGAGAGTGTTTGGAATGAGCTGGAGAAGGCTTTGTGCAGGGGTCACTCTCTCACATCAATACAAGATCTGTGTGAGAAACAATGCAACAGCGGATGGAAATAAATATTTGAATATTGCAGATGTTTATTGAAACTATGCTGTAATTAAAGCTAAAGGCAGTCTTTCAAAATATTACAGCACGTGCCCTTTTTCCGGTGGCGACTTTTTTTCCCGACAGGCAGTGTGTCTTTGCTTCAATCAGAGCTAATTTATTTAATTTTAAGACTTGACATCCCTTAGCGAAAGTATTTGTCCCTGTTTATGGGCAACAATTTGAGAACTTTAGACCATTCAAAAGATATAAGAATATCTCCTTTTTCATCACTCTGAAACCTGTGGAGAGTCTTGTTAATGTAATGAGTAACTATTAGGATCTCATTTCTTCTCACAGTAAAAACTTTGCAGAGCTGAGGAGTTGTACTTTCCTCCTCAAGCCTTGATGGTCAATTTGAATTTCCTTCTCCAACCGGATTGAAATAACAGTCGATAGTGATTATTTTCTGCAGTGTTTATGTCACAAATCGCTTTTTAATGTGAGCCAACCCGATGTGGGTCTGGCTGCTGGACCGTGTGAGGTCATTATTCAGTTCAACTTGAGTTGTGGTCTCTCCAGTTGGCCTATTTGCATTTGTCATACTGTGAGTGGAAGAAAAGATCAAGAAGTGAGATATGGGAGGTATTACTCACTAGACATGAGATAAAAGTTTTACCATTTCCTTCATGGTTAACAGCAGTGCACACAAAATTCTTCAGTTTCATTATATTGTATCAAACTAATAGCAAAATGCAGATTGCGTAGTTCACAAACAATAATTCATGGGATAGACTTCAAGGTCCTTTCTCAAATGGAGACAAAATGGTTGTTCTGTGTCTCATAAACAACAAACAAAATGTGTTTATTATTTATCTTAAATATTGCTTAAATTTGTGCATCTACCCAAACTCATTTCAGCAGATGAGAAACAAAGATTATTTTCCACGTCGTGACCAGAGAAAATAAATAAGAATTGGCTACTTTTAAATATAAAAATGGCACTATTTTGTTATTGTTGTAGCTTGTACTTACCCATGGCCCGTTGACTTTGTTTCATGCTTCTACTGGTTTATCTGTCCAAGCACGCTGTGTTCTTGTTTCTACTGTAAGTGTGTATGACTGCAGCATAATAAAGGGACAGAAATAACTGCTGCTACCTGGAAAAGGCACAGGATCTTCTGATTCTTTATACTTTTTACAGGCCTAAGATTAGATTTGATACAAAAATGGAGCCCAACCTTTTTTGTATTAAATCCCTTATACTCAAAGTCCAAGTGTCCCGTAAGGGTGTTCTTTAGTATTTAAAAATAACTTAACTTTTACAAATATATTTTCTTGCATTAATAGTATTAGTAGTAGTAGTAGTGGTAGTAGTAGTTATAGTAGTAGTGGTGCTTCCTGGTCATGCCCGATTAGGAAACATTCCTATAGAAATAAAGCAGTTATTATGATTTTAATGTTCATCTTCAGTATATACAACATGAAATGACTCGTGAACAAAAGCCTCAGGGGTTTCGTAGCTGTACTAAAATGTTGCTTACAACTGCGTCTCAAGAGATAAAAACTTACATCGACTTACAAAATTGTGCGATTCTAGTCCTTTTGTCATTCTTGACAGTTACTCAAATAAAATGTTACAGGATAGGATAGGATATCCATGGTGCAACTGGATTAACGCTACAGATGATCACATTTTGTTTTAAATTTAAGCTTTACTCCCTGCTTCCTTATGAGCGAATGAACCACTGCTAAAAGAGTTTTAAAAAAACGTGAATATACGTACAAAATGTTGTGATTACAGTCCTTTTCAGACTGTAGGGCTGGGCAATATTGACAAAAATGAATATCTAAATTAAAAAAAAAGTTGTGTTTCTAAGACATTTCTTAAATAAATATGTAAGTATGAGACAAAAATGAAAGTACTGTAAAATGGCCAACAACATGCAGAAAAATCCTTTATAGGCTACGCTTATTTGGAAGTTATCACCATTTTTTCACTTTAATATTTGAATAGTTTCTTTTTGGAGCATTTTTTTAGGTAAACAATATATTCAAAAATATATATTCAAATGTTGCATAGCTTCAAAACATTCACGTTATTATAAATATTTCCATATATTGCCCACCTGGCAAAAATGACATCTTAGAATATATCCATGGATTAACACTACAGACGTTTTAACGTCCTTCTTACAGACAAACCAGGGCCGCCGCTGACCACATGAACACGGCCCTTTGGCTCATCGCGATCACCTTCCTCACAGTGGGATACGGAGACGTGTCGCCGAACACGGGCTGTGGCAAAGTGGTCTGTCTCCTCACCGGCGTCATGGTAACAGCACAAACAACACATTTATCCAAAACACATTTGTTGTGTTCTGTATGTAACTGTTCTGCAAGATGTTTTTGATTCTCATCTGGAAAATTATTCAGTCAGAGCAAGCGATTTAAAAAAAAATGTATAGACAGAAATCAAATAATGAATTATACAAGTTAATAATTTTTACTTGTATAATTCTAATAAATATACCGTAGATTAACTATTAGTTCATATGATTTTGTTGTAAATTATACAGTACCAATTATTGATGAATAAACTATCCCTAATCAGAGCAAAAATAGTGTTTACAAGAATAAAATGCTACAACTGGTTCAAAAACTACAGAGAATGATACTTTCTTATCTCAACACGTCAGTGTTTGGTAGCTTATGACCAAGCCACATCATCACAAAACAAAATGTCCTGATTCTGTTCTCCACTGTTTAACTCTTTGGTTGTTTCCCTACTTTTTGTGTTATTACTTTTACTTGACTGAAATTGCAACTACCAGAGATCTGGGATGGGAAATCCTTAATTTGCTTTCTTCCATGATTCTAGCTTTGTGAAATAAAACTGTCTGAATGAAAAGTAATGATATGTTCACATAAACAGCCAAATAAAAAAATACTTTACATGTAGATATTATGTTTTAGTTCTTACGCTTATATTGTGACCTGAATAATCTTGATCATCGATTAATTTAGCAATCTTGACATCCTCAAAAGACTAATTTAATGTGGAGTTATATTTATCTAGTACATTTTCTGATAAAATTGTGAACAACAATGTGCTATTCATGGGTTTCAGCTTCCTGTGACATTTTCAGGACTTTTGACCTTTCAAAACAAAACATAGAAAGTTTAAATTGTTAATTGCTAAGGAAACAGTTGTAATCCATAGATAAGAAAAGTATGATTCAGCATTTGATCACAAACGTATCCTATTCATGGGTTTCAGCTTCCTTTTTTAAAGGATTTTTTCTAATTCAAAAGATAGAATATTTTTTTCTAAATTGATAAATGTTCTATTTTTTACCATTCTGAAACTCATGGACCACTTTATTTTTTTCCCTATATTGTTTGTGGTTCACTTCTTTGCTATTTGCCACAGTTAAGCTGCTTTTTCCAGTTAAGCCAAACACTAACATTGCTGCAATAACAAAGGTATAAGGGAAGTCATTCAGTGGGAGCGGGAGCCAAATAGGAGCTGACCACTCATGTTTGAAGTTTCCAGTATTGATTTAAGGATTGTATTAGGAAGAACAATCATTTAAATCCATAATAATTGCATGCAGGACTGATTGAATGATAGATAACACAGGCAGGTCGAGCTACACCTCTCATGTGCAGAGCTGAGCAAAGAAACCTCTCACTCTCTTCCCATCTCTCCCACTGTTTTTATAAGCTTCCCTTCTTATAATGGGAAACTTTCCACCCTGTCCATTTTTAGGTGCTTTATTGTATTTGGCAAAAGGACAAGGGAAGGCAATGCCAACCTGTGCCTAGTGATTTACAAGGAAATAAAAAATAAAAAAACCAGTAGACTTGCAGGAGTGTTGGATTTTCTGACCTGTGATTTAGCTCATTGTTCAGTTTGATGAAGAAATGCACGATTTTAGAAAAAAAAAAAATCAATCAATAATTTTTTTTCTGACGAGTGTTGCGACTGCTATTGGATTGACAACTAATGTTTTCAATCTCTGATTCAATTCACAAGTAACATTTGAGAGCGAGCGAGCGAGACTTTCAGAGAAGACTGAAATATTGAACTATTAAAAGTAGAGTGTTTGTAAACTGCATTAGATTAACAAGTCTCTCCTCATAAAAAGGCAGGAGGTTTTATTGGTAACAGAAAGGACATTCCATTACCTAAATAATGTCTCATATAACACTGACATTTCGATTCGAGCTGTGTAAGTGTTGACAACGGTGTTACAAATGTGGATGGAGGATTTCAAGGAAAGAATGTTCATCTTCCACACTTCACTTGAGAGTCCATCATTGCTGTAATGAAAAGCTGCCGAGGACGTTTATTTAGGCAGAGGTGGAAAATATAAAATTCAAATAAATGTAAAAGCATTAAAAGGCCTGAGATGAAAATGTTTTTAATTAAAGGGGACATATTATGATAAGATAAGATACGATAAGAGCACCTTTATTTGTCCCACAGTGGGGAAATTACAGCGTTGCAACAAAGGGTACAGAAGCAGATTAGGCACAGTATAATAATAAAAAGTGATAACTTAGAAAAAAAAAAAAAACTCTTATCAAAAAACTCTTCAAAATCAATAACTTATGCTAAATCAACATTAATGAGAGTGTTTCTCCATCATTAGTTTGCTCAAAGTTTTATTCTGATTGGTGCCTTCACGTTTGAATAATACTGTATATATTGTCCTGCAACTGAGGTTCAGGAAATTCGTGTTTTCACCTACACCCTATCCCCGCACCACATTCCTGTACTCAGTTGTACTCAAAAATAAAAACATGTCAACAATCTGCTGCTTATTACAGTGAAATGTAACTATGAAGAGGCGTATTAGTTCTGCATGTTTGAACTGGAAGTCAATGAACCTGTTTCTATTTCATTTCATTCATTTGTTGTTATCCTACGTGACATTTTTGAAACTGTATGACCCAAAGTTGAAATGTTTTGAATAATTGTAAGTAAAGAGCAATTGGCGGGGATAGGGGGTTAGTAAAAACAGGAACTTTAAGCCTCCAAATGCAGGACAATACTCAAACAGGCACGATTCAATTGAAATACACATCTGAATGAGCTAATGATGAGGGAACACCCTTTTAACACGCATTAAAGCTTATGGAAGTCCATTTGACATAATTAAGTGTGTTTTTGCCTATCAGTGTTAAATACTCACAAATAAAAATAAATGATCAAAACACAAACTGAGTTTAAGTATTGCAAATGTGTGTAATACTGGCTCAAGTTTGTTTCTTCTCTAATACTTTCTTTTCTCTCTGTTTCTAATGCTTCACAAAGAAGAAACCAGGTAACTTAGCGATTGCTTTATTTTGATGCAATTCAGCAATACTGTACAGTGATATGGATTTTCATTGTTACATGTTACATATTTGCATTTAATTAAAACAGAAATTCCAAAATATATCATTATGATTTTTGTGCTCAGGGCGTCGCTTGCACTGCCATGTTGGTTGCTGTTGTCACTAAAAAGCTGGCTCTGAACAAAGGAGAGAAGCATGTCCACATCTTCATGCTGGACATACAGATCTCTAAAAGGGTAAGTCATCCTTCAGTCTAACATCTTGTCTACTTAAATTACAGGTTGATTACACATTTATTAAGGCTTTTGTCCTGCCTTAAAATTGTGATTGGGCAAAATGGAACCTTGCGAAGAGGAAAATCACATGGGAAGATCTCTGGAGACTGGAGCCTTTTTGGATCTCTTTTTTTTCTCCAATTGGTGTATGGCACACTTCCCACACCTTCTAACTTGTACAGGTGGGGGCTAAAAGACAACCCACTCGCACAGCTCCGTGCAGAGAGGGGCAGCTTGGCACACGTTCTTGTGGGCTGTAAGACAGCACTCACTCAAGAAAGGTATAGATGGTGTCACAATAAAGTTTTGCGGGTAATAAGCAAGAGATGAAAGAACTGACAGGTTCAGGGAAAAAACATTTACACGCTTTTTGAAAGAGGGAGAACGACCACCAATTGCAGTAGCCAAGAGAAAAGAAAGAGCAGTATTTTGCAAAGGGCCCAAGATTAGAACGTGAGTGTGGATTTGAGGAAGAGGCTGCAATTCCCACAAGTTGTCCAGGCTTTTTCCTGTTGAGGTTTGCTGTAGAGGGTTCCTTGCCCAATCTGTAAAGTTCACAGCTATTGGAATTACTGGAAGGGAAAGGAGATCCACAACCCGGAGGTTGGGTGAGGCAGCAGAACGAGCTGATTCCTCAATGCAGCAGACTGGTCATACCTGATGTAAATACGGAGTTCTTGGGAGGATACAACCGTTTCCTGCCTCTGGTGGCTGCATCCTGTCCCGAGGAGCATCCTCACGGCCCGACACGGCCTTTATTTGGGCCTGTGCGTGTGTGGTGAGGTTAACGGGGCATCCGATGTTCACACTTACACTGGTGGGAACAAGGGAAGGCATCTGGATGGGACGCTGGACAGGCTCTATTATTAACCTCCAGTGACATCATTAGGTGGACGGTTTACAGTGAAGGGTGCAGGAAGACAAACAGACACAAATAGAATCAAAGCGCACACAGGTGAAATGTCTGTAAGATGGGTTTCAGATGACATAATATGCAGTGAACCTAACAGAGGTCAATTACCTTACTCAGTTACATTTTGCACATTTTTAAATACACTTAAGTGTAGTTTTCAGACACTTCATTTTAGGGCTCGGTATTGCTTAGTAACTCATGGTACAATACATTCTCCAATACCTTGATAAGATGTGTGCTGGTACATGGATATCCATTAAACGTTTACTAAAATAAGGTTTGGATTATGTCAAATAACAAAATGCATTGGAATTGCCCTCGATATAAGAAATATAATAACAAGTTAAGTAAGGTAAAGAATGACCTGAATATGGCCCAAAGGTTGTGAAGGCAAAATAACATAACTTTTGTGTGATAATACAATATCATCATCTTTGGTTGCACTTTCTAGTAGGTATAGATAAACATTACTGACTTCTGGAAATGGTTGTCAGTAATGTCAGTAATATCACTTTGTTATCATTAAAGTTGTTCTTCCTGTGTTGAACCGTTTGACCGACAGATTCGTCACGCTGCTGCTAACGTGCTCAGAGAGTGTTGGCTGCTGCACCGAACAAACCTGAGTCAGGGGACCCGCGGGGAGCACCGGAGGCACCAGCGCTGTCTCCTGGAGGCTATCCGAGTGTGAGTGACCGTGATGTATACATCTACAGCAGGGAGGATAAAGAATCGTATATTACATGACTATTAGAAAGCCAAGTCTATTTATATAGCAGCTTTCACAGACAAGAAAGTCACAAAGTGCTTCAAAACTAAAGAGTTAGTGGTTACTTGTGATGTTATTAAAGTAGCCTACTCACTAGCGTCGTTTTACTTTAAAAATTTTTTTATAAATAGCAATATTGATCCAAAAGGATGGGACTATGAGTGGAAACTAGCTTTTAGCTAAATCCGGTGTATTTATAGCATTAGCTGTACTAAATTAAACTAACTAGTAATAGAAACAGATCCATTGACTTCCTTTTCAAACCTGATTGTCATTTACATGTTTTTATTTTTGAAAAGTGGCTATGTTTTTGAGACAAAGTCTAACTTTTTAGAATCACATCTAATAACAGGGATGTGGTCGGGGATAGAGGGTAGGTGAAAACAGGAATTTTCTGTGCACTCGAGCCCCAGTCCTAGGACAATACAGGATTACTCAATCAATGGAAATAAAACTAGTAAGATAATGATGAGGGAACACTGTTATGACATGATTAAAAGCTCATAAAAGTTAATTTTACATAATATGTTCTCTTTATATCTACCCAATTTTCTGCCCGTCTTCCTTGTGATTACATTTAAAAACACTAACAAATAGTTCATAGAAATGTTTTACAAAATTAAAGTATCTTTATCTTTATACTTAACATTAACTTTATTCTAACAGATTTCGCCATTTACGTCTCAAACGGAGAAAACTGAGAGACTATGCCAGTGAAATGGTGGACCTTTCAAAAATGCAGATGATAATGTGTGACCTGAGTGCAAACTGGAATAACTCTTACCGGGAACTGGAGCAGCGGATCTTGTCCATGGAGCAGAAGTTAGAGGAGCTCAACCACAGCTTCCAACAGACGTCTGAGATGCTGTCTCATGTCCTGCGACAGCGCACGGAGATCAGGTAAAATGACTCACTGCAGGAAGTGTGAAAGTCAGAAAGATTGAGTGTATTTGTTTCATTTCAGGTGACAGGGCTGACTGAGTGTAAAACACTTAAGAAAGACTGGGTGAACCCTCGGCACAGGGGCGGCTGAACATGCTGAACCACTTGAAAGACTGGCATCCCGAACAAAGATCTCATCTTCTGGCCGGGTGTTCAGCACAGCACCATGACTCACCACTGTTGAATTACACAGAGAACAATGATGAAATCATGGGGCATTTGATCGATTTCCTGTGTGTTTTTAATCAGTTGTACAAAGTATTTGTGACTAAGCCTCTTGTGAACTGATCTCAGCCGTTGGTCTCTGTGATTTGAAATTTTTCAAGGTCAACAATTGATTTTGTCCATACTGTATTCCTATGGAATAAGAAATTACTTTTCATTTTACAATGTATTTAAAAAAACGTTCCTGTTGAACTGTGTTAGTTGTATAATTCAGTAAATAACTGAAGATTCACTCAAGATTAAATTGAAAAAAAAAAACAGGAACATAAAGATTACATTTATAATTTGTATATGTATATTTGTCACTCTCTAAAAGGTTTTATTGAACCAAAGAACCATACCTCAACCTCAACCAATTATCCACATTCATCAGTGGTTTGTGTCGGGTTTGGCATCAGCGACCTCTGCTGGGCGGTGGACACGCATTTCATTCTGCCCTTTATTCTGTAGTGTGAAATCACAAAAAAGTGATAAAATAGTAGATACTAGATATAGTACTTGCACGTAAGTTTTAAGTAGGTGTTATTACGTAAAATTAAAATTGCCAATGTATGCCTACTTGGAAAAAGCATTGACACATGCAAGACATATTCAAACTATGTGACCCTGCAGTGTGAGTTTAATTTTATAATTACAATCAGTGTTTAGGCATAGGCAGTGTTTAGGCTATGTCCAACGAAGCTACAATTATTTGATTCTTAAAAGGCTTAGGGAATAGAATTTCACCAAAGACACCAATTATGGGCCAAACACTGGGGTTGTAAGACAGGACCGAAAGAAGCTGCTAGAGGGGATCCCACGACTACTTTTCATGGTGCATAGTGAGACATTTTGAGTGCACTAGTGAGCCCCAAATAGTTCCCTTGCCTAGTAAATTGATCAATACAAAAAGGCTTTGCTGTTCCACAAGCATGTGTATATATCTGTATATATCAATCGGAACCTTTGAATGTACATGTAGGTGTTTTACTCGGTCATTTAAAGCCGACGGACTTGATACGTTTCATATGTAACAGGAGCAGATTTTACACGGGCGGAGTCTTCTTAAGTACGTGTCATGACGCGACCCACTCAACTGCGCATCCAAGTGCAACAAAACCAAGTGATCTGAAAAGCAGGCGATATTTATATCCAGTGAGAGACTAAAATATTACAACACTTTTGTTGTGCGTGACCAGAACAGTTATTAGTGTCATGTCGGAGTCTGGACACAGTCAGCCGGGGATGTACTGTCCGGGGCGCCGGAGGAGACGCCGCCGTGGGGAGAGAGATGTGGGACCTCCGGGACAAAACCTGTCTGGACCGAGCCGAGACCGAGAGTACCAGCCCAGAGAGCGAAGGGTCAGTCCAGTCTATGGCAGGGTTTCAGATTAAAACACACCATTCATTCTGTAGTCACATTATTAACTTGAGTTGGAGGCATTTTGGGATGTGATGGTAAATACAGCAGGATAAAAACACAGTGCAACAATAACACCATTTATTTTTCGATACAGTGTTTGTCATCACATAAAAACCTAAACTGTAGACCCTTTAAAGTGTTATGCCATCAATGTAAAAATAAATAGATATACAAGGCACAATGAAGTCAACCATAACACGTTTTCAAATATTAACTAACATGAGATCGAAATGTTAATGTCTTAACAACCAATATCAATCACATTTCTGGAATTTCCTGGGTAGAGATGTAAAGTTAATTGGCTTTCCTCATACAAAGTATGGGGAAAAAACCCTACTATTTTCTAGCCTCAAATTCCTCAAATTCCACAAAATAGTATGATTAGTGTTAAAGCGCATGACTTCACTTCAGTTTTGCCTGCAGTTTCTTCTATTCTGGTAATTTATTTCAAATGCACTATGATTTGGTTCCCGAAGTCTGTCATGGATGAGCAGGTGGGATCACAACTGACTCTTCTCACCCTGGACATGGACTATTTGAGCCACTCCCTTCTGGCAGGAGGCTACGGTCCATCCGGACCAGAACCTCCCTCCACAAGAACAGTTTCTTTCCTCTGCCGTTGGACTCATGAGCACTTTAAAACACTTGTTACTTTAACAATATTTTAATCAACAACCACTCATTGCACTTTTCTCTTCTGCACTACTTCTGTAAATTTAACTGTAAATTGTGTGTACATACTAAGACTATTTTTATTTTTATCTTATTAGTACATTTAAATAGTTTTTCTTTAATGCATGCCTTATTTGATATATTTTGCTTTATTATTGTTCATTATTGTATGTCGTACCGAATCACCAAAGCAAGTTCCTAGCCTGGAAATTTTGTTCACTGACAATGGCAATAAACCTTTTCTGATTCTGATGTGTAGAGTAACATTCATCATGTCTGTTCTCAGGATGGGAGTGAGGAACCACCAGGTCCACTTATTCAAAAGACTCCAATTATTCTGGCGAAGCCCCCAGCAGAAAGGGTAAGTATTAAAAATTTACTTCATTGTCCTACATGAGCAAACTTAGACAAACTTTATTGATCCAGAAGGGATATACACAAAGGCTGCACAATTTAGAAAAATTAAAAATTAAATATAATAATAATAATACAAATACAAATACAAATAATAATAAAAAATTGCCTTTGCAATTTGATAATTGCACCAACAAAAATTGTGCAGCCCTTTTGGACACAGGAAACAAAATTACAATAAAATAACAGAGCAAAAAATAAGTAATCAAATTCAAAATAATACGTCAAATATGCCACACGAGAGTGATAAAGGTAAATTATATTACAACAATGAATATGGTTAAGGTTTGCACTTATTGCTGTTTATTCAGTTGTAAAAGACTGCACTTTTGTTCTCATAAAAATAAATTGTCCCACTGCTGAATATAAAAAAACCTATTAGTTCATGCTTTAATTTCTTTTAATAAATACATTTCAGGCTAAGACTACACAAAATGTTGCTCCCAGTGGAGGACCTGTTCTCGAAAAGCCTATAATGCTGATGAAGGCCCGGGACGATGGGGCTAAACCAGGCACACCCCCAGAAGCAGCAGCTCAGCCTCCCGGAGCTTCAAAAATAGAGCGAGAGGGGCAGCGTCCCACTCAGCCAGTCTACCAGATACAAAACCGAGGAATGGGTGGTTCGGCAACAAGCAGCGCTGTAGATCGTGAGCAAAATGTTTAATAATGATGACATTACAAATATTACTTCTCAACATGTGTAAGTAAATTGCTACTTTATTTTGTTTAAAAGCTTTGGTTGGTCAAGCTAAACTTATTCCTCCTGAGAAGATGAAACACAGCATTAAGTTGGTAGATGAACAGATGAATTGGTGTGACAATGCAATGGAGGTAAGGCTTGTTAACTTATTCATCGTTTTACATTTAGTTAATTGTAAACCGCAATGTTGATCTAAAACGGCTTACAAACGGGTTCACTGATTTCACCGTAACAAGCAGCAGATTCAGTCATTTACATGTTTTTATTTTTGAAAAGTGGCTATGTGACATTTTAGATCCCTACATATGTCACTCTTTGAGTATTAACCTTTCGGTACAGGGATGTGGGCGGGGATAGGTGAAAACAGGAAATTTCTGAGCTTTGGAGCATTAGGTGCTAGAAAATGCAGGATTATTCAAATATTGAATCAATCAAAATCCAACTTTGAGCAAACTCATGATGAGGAAACAGCTTTCTAAAGTTAAAAGCTCACTAAAGTTGATTTTGCATAATATGTCTCCTTTAAAATGATATTTATATATTTTCTTTTGTTGAAGTATTTAAGAGACCAAACCGACATGTTGGTCATTGGAGTCATTGGTCTGCAAGGCTCTGGAAAATCAACCGTGATGTCCCTGTTATCTGCAAACACCCCTGAGGAGGATCCGAGGTAATCGAAATGAGAAAGATAAGGGAAAAAGCTGTTTAAATGCTGTTTTGGATCAAGTCTGATCGTTTATCTGATTTCTGGAGATCAGATTATTGAAATGTCATGAGCAATGAGGAAAATCATGAAAAAAGAGCATACTAATGTAGAAAAGGAAAAACGAAAGAGAACATTTAAACATTTTTCTTGACCTTGTCCTCTAAATACAACAAATACTCACAGAAATAATCCGATCTTATTATTATCTTAACTAATTCAGTGGTTCCTAAAGTGGGGTTTGGGACCCCATGGGGGGGTCACGAGGCACGAATAAGGGGTTGCGAAATTTATTTTGTTCTTTGTAACTTTATTTTGTAGCACCCTAAATCACAGTAGTTGCCTTGATGGGCCTCCCAGAATTGTTGATTTTATCAACAGAAGGTTAGAGAATCAAACGATGAAATGAGCAGAAGCTGATTAAACTATGTTCACAGAAACTACGGTAAGCAAATTGATAACTGTCCCAGAGCATCTCCTGTTCTTAGAACCCTCTTCTCGGCAAGTAAAAACTATAAAAAACCTAGTGGGAAAAACCTTAATGAGAACCACAGTGAAGGAGAGATCCTACTCCCACGGACAGACAGATGCTCCAGGACTGACACGCTTCCATTTGCAGATGGAGTGTGGAGCCAGAAACGGTCAAGAGGGAGAGAGGGGGGGCTCATCTTAGGCAGATGAGGAGCATCCAGGTCTACAGGTCAGGGTCTTGAGATGGGGTGGAATTATGAGACTGTATTTAATGGATTTTTAAACAATCACGCTATATTTTAGTGAAATTAAGTCAAATTACTTGATAAACCACTCAAATAAACACAATTAAACTTCAAGTTGCAAAACAGACAACAATTGAATGTAGCAGTGGGTGTATTGGATTGGTTGCAGTTATTTTGGAGGTCTGAAAAGTTTGGCAACCCCCGATCTTCTACTAATTATTTGATGTTTTTCAAACCATGTCATTATACTCATGATAGATTTGAAATGTGTTGAACAGGGCTTATGTTTTCCGAGCCCAAACCCAGGAAATCAAGGAGAGAGGGGGTAATCAGAGCACAGGGGTGGATTTCTTTATTACACAAGAACGTGTCATCTTTCTGGACACACAGGTAAAACCATCATAAGTATAATCTATTATAATTAATAATATAATAATTCCATTAGGAATTCTCAATTTTCGTATTTTTCAATAGCCCATCCTCAGCCCGTCCATTCTTGATCACCTCATCAACAACGATCGTAAATTGCCTCCAGAGTACAACCTTCCTCATACATATGTTGAAATGCAGGTACGTAACTGTCCAGCAGAGGGCAGTGGCACAACAAAATAAATTATCTTCTGGTTGTGTCTGAATAAAAGTTGAAATGCATCTTTATTTGTTTTTAGTCTTTACAGATCGCGGCTTTCCTTTTTACAGTGTGCCATGTTGTAATTGTGGTTCAAGACTGGTTTGCAGATATAAACATCTACAGGTATGTGTGCCGGAGATCCCGTTCACAACTTGAATTCTAAGTTTCATTTTTCAGGAATGTGTGGCATATCTATTTCACCATCTTTATGTCTAGAAATGAACGTTTTTCTAATAATTATTTAGCTTGGTGGATAGTCCCTGTAATATCAGTCATATAACAGTTTGTAAAAATTAAAGTTGAAAATGTACAGGAAGTAAACGCAATCCCTCTATCTATGTCGTCAATAAACAACGTACCATCACAAATGCAAAATTAGATCATTTACATGCAGCAGATAGAATCTTACGACAGTGTAAACAATAATTTAACCAAATAAAGGTGTTATCTGGTATCATTTGCAAAACCATGAGAATAAATGAATAAATAAAATGGCAACAGTAATAATGTTTTTTAAAAATTCATTCCAGTGTTTTCGACAGTATTTTTCCACATCTGTGCTTTATTTTTATTGGTGTTGTTGATGTTGTTGATATGATGAAAATTGATGAAATTGGCCGTTCGAGCAGTAAAAGTGTCACACGACTTGTTATTTTCCCTGCTTCGCTCCCGAGGTTTTTGCAAACCGCTGAGATGCTTAAACCTTCCACTCCCTCTGCAAGCCACGACAGCTCCGGCTCCTCGGGCAAAGAAGACGGGGCTGAATACTATCCTCATATAGGTTCAACGTTTGATTTCTGCTTTTCATGTTCACACCAACACTACTTATCTGGTTCATTATTCAAACCTGTTTCTGCTCTCCAGTCTTTCTCCAGAATAAGGCAAGACGAGATGATTTTTGTCCAAGAAATATGAAGAATATGCATATGATGGTGGACAAATTGATGGCACACTCGCACCTTAAATATAAAGGTTAAATGATGTAATGTTTTTGTCGCATATGGTAAGACACAATAAAATGATGATGAATTTGTGTTGCACTAAACAGTTTTGTTTTGTTGTTGTCAGGTACTTTGTCAATGCTAGACTGCAACATCTTTCCTGGGTTGAGATCAGACTATTTCGAAAATGAAGTCAATATGTTTCTGCTTCCTGTGCAAGAGGCTGAGGAGGACAGTTTGAACAAAGCCGGTGAGTCTTTTTTACATGCAATTTGACTAGAAATGGACCACTAACACTGACCTGCATTAAGTACTGTATAAATTATGAAGGAAGTAATTCTGTTTTACCTGTTTTTGCTAGGACCAGGTGCATATCCTCTTTTCTCTCTACTTCCTGGGTACAGAGGGCACCCGACCTTTTCTTCTATGGTTTCTAAGCTTCGGGGTCAGATACTGGCCATGCCTCGCTGCCAGCTGTCACACACTATACTCACAGAGAAAAACTGGTAAATATTTCTCATAAACTTTTTCTGTTGCATTTGTGTTTGCAATAGATTTTTCTTTGCCTTTATCAAAATGAAATGTAATATTTGTACTTCTCTAAATTACAAAGATATTTACTGAGAAAAGATATATTTATCTTTCATTTATCATTTATCTAGGTTTCATTATGCCGCACGGATCTGGGATGGAGTGAAAAAGTCGTCTGCTCTTTCTGAATACAGTCGTCTTCTTTCTTAAACGCACAAAGGAGTTCTATTACTTTGGACATTGCTACTGAAGAGCAAAGAGACATAAAGTTTGCCATTGTCCATAAAAGAACTAGAGTGTTTTCCCAAAAGCCCATTCCTTTCTGTAGGTATAATATGGGGCACGTTGTCTCTACATGCCCAATCAAAATGATGTGAAATGTTTCTACTAGACACTGGTCCTTCACCCTGTGTTTGTATTGATGCTCTGTACATAAATAAACTTTTTTGTTTTTAAACTATTTTTGGACCTGTGCTTTTTGCCTTTGTGTAGTTTTCACATGCCTATTACAATCCTTTAGACAGTTGCTTGATAGATATGATACTTTTGCAATAATAATATGTACAAATGATAGTATGAAGTCAAACTCTCAGGTTTGTACACCAGTTGTACAAAAACAACCACAAAACACTTCCCCTTTTCAAATTTGAATGCATTCAAATTTGGGGATTGTCTTTTCCCACAAGCTAAGCGAGTTTTAGAAATCACACTTTTTGATATAGGTACTGTTTTTGTCCCGTGTAGTACTTCTGGTGCCACATGTGCAAGTTCTGAATTACTCGCTGTGAAACTATGAGACTATTTAACTGCACCAGTTTGTGGCTTGTGTAGATCGAGATACTGTTCCAGATTTCTGTGCTTGAGCCTCAACAAAACCTTTTTATTTTGCAGGAAATACTAAAGATTAGAAGTCTATGAATGAGCTTCCAACGTGAGCTCACACCCACAAATCAATGAAATTGACACTTCATCTGCCTTGCCTCCAGTGTGTGCTTGCATTTCTATTAACCATTTTAACTTTATCTTTCTGCAATGGAAAAGGAGACTGCGCTGGGATCTTGAGCTGTGACGGGGACCAGAGCTTCTGCGCCACTGGCTTAAGTAAACAGTCCTGTCTGTTACACATTTCCTCTTAAACAGTCAAGAATGTGAAGAAACGTTCTGTCTTGTGATGTGAAGAATATTCATTTCATCATTTTCATTTTTCAGATGAAGGCAAAATCGTCAAAGAATGTGCCACAAAGAGCATGTGTATCCGTCTCCACTTATAACTAAAATGTTGTTCTTATGTGCTGCCAGGGAAACTACTGCAACGGCAGCACAGGCAGCGATCTCCTGCTACAAACCTCGGTTTTATTAATAGGCCCTTTTCATGAAACTGACCGGCGAGTTCCGGTTGCCTTAAAAATGCGGCGCTCTACTTCCTTCTCCATTCATTCCTTATGGGAAATTAACCGAGTCTCCCAAAAATAAATCAATAATGAATTAATACAAAGCTGAGATCAAGTTAAAGATGAATACTCACAGGCACCATTAGACCTTTAGTACCATGTAAATACTTCATCTGGGGACATATATATGTTTATAAAAGTACGCGGTTTTGTCTCTAAAGTGATGACATACAGTAAATGTAATCAACAATGTCAAAATAACACCACAAACTGAACTAACTTGTTTACAAAATACTTGGCTTTCCATTTATGTACTTTTATCAAGTTTGCTTGTTTTATATTTAAGTTAATGTACGTGAGACAAAAACACTTTTATAAACATGTAAGTTTCCTCCAGTGACATATTTACAAAGTGCATAAAAGTCTTGATTTATCTGAGCAAGACTAGCGAAAGAAGAATGAGAATTGAAGATCCTATTTCCAGAACTTAAAGGAATTTCTATTTTTAACAGAGATCAAGGGCTCACAGATATTTTGAAGGAGTTATTATAACCAAAAAATTAAACAAAGCACAGGGATACACGGTGGCAGAGTGGTTAATGCGCTCCCCTCCAAATAAGGAGCTCATGGGTTTGATTCTTGGGCCAGACCAACATCACATGATCTCTCTGGGTGGAGTCTGCGTGTCCTCCCCGTGTTTCTGTAGGTTCTCCACCGTCCAAAGACGTGTGTGTGAATGAATGCAAGAGTGATTGTCTATGTCTCTGTGTGACTCTGCGACGAGCTGGCCCCTGAGTCACAACAAATAGTCCATAGTCTCTCAAAAAGGTCATTTGTCAAATTAAGTCAGAATGTTATCTTTTCCATTTTTAGAAAGTCTTTTATGATTTGTATCAAGTCCTTAATTGTCAGTACAGTTTGGGTCATCCATTTTTTGTGATGGCCTTCTTCGCTGCGGCCAAGAATATGTTCCAAAGATATCACCGTGTTCATGGCCAGAGTTTTGAGGCCCAAGTGCATAGTTCGGTAATCAATCGGTATCAAAGCAGTCCGTAGAGACCTATTGATCTCAGACCAATATTTCTGAGCAACAGAACTGTCCCCGAGACAGGTGATAGTGGTTTGCCTCCTGGCTGCTACAATTTATCCAACAATTAGCATTAACTTTTGAATAATGGGCACTGTGACATGCTATGAAAAACCGCAACACACTTTTCCAACAAAATTCCTTTCAAGCATGTGATTTTGTGGTCCTCCTCTGGATGTACACATATTTTCCCACTCTTTGTCTGGTAATGGGTTTTTTCATAGCATCAGGTCAAAGCGCTCACTATTCACAAGGAAAAGCTAACTGTTGGACAAACTGTGGTTGCCAGGGGGAAAACCATTATCATGTTTTTTGAGACTGTCCTGTTGCTCAGAAATATTGACTATTGACAAAATTGCAAATTGCAATTTTTAAAAAATGTTTTTAATAAATCCACGTTTCTTAAACATTTTTAAATAGGAAAATGTTACTGGAGCATTTGTGAAGATTTCCAAGCTGAACACAATGATATGCAAACGTGGTGAATGATATCATCATAAATCTATTTGTCATAGACAACTGAAAAAAATATGAATGAGATCATTTGTGATTTCACACAATGCAAAAATCACGTGGCTCTAGCTTGAGTTTTTATTGCGGAAAAAAAATTGTGGTAAAAAAGAGATCCATTTTTATTATTATTTTCGATTTATTTTCTCCCACCAACCACCCCAATTTTGACCCCCTGAATGTTAACGAAAACTTTATAATGCAAAATGACTAATGCCATCTAAAATTTCAAAATACATTTGACTTATTAAAATTGGTACAAACATACCTCTTGTCAGGACGAGTAAAAAATTATATTTTGACCCCACCCTAAATGGCCATTGTGGACGTAACCCAATTTTTTCAATATATTTACACCTCATACTTTATTTTTTTCCATCTTGGATTAGTCAAAAGGAACTACATCTTTGATACAATTCCAAATGCGGGCGTGGCAAGCTTGTTGACAAAAATTGCAATTTTGTTCTGTGTTAAAACTCTGGCATGAGATGTCCTATTTCCCAGCACAATATACATACAATATACAAAGCTATACTTTACAAAGCCTCTACAGCGCCCCCTTGAACATTTGAATTAAGTCAAAAAATTTGCTTTGACGTAGACAAACAAAATTTGACACTGACATCCTTCTTGCCATTTTGAACCAAAAAAGCCAATGACCGCATATCTCTATCTGCAAGCATGTTACTGTGGCAAACAAACAAATATTGCCATAGACCAGTGCTTCTCAATTATTTTCTGTTAAGCCCCCCTAGGAAGAAGAAAACACTTCGTGCCCCCCAGTCTCTGCTGCGACTTTAAATACGGTTAGCGTATAAACTCCGCACATGACAAAATGGGGTGAAAAAGATAATTTTTTATACGCCAATGTATCATTTGTCTAAAAATATTGTTATAAGTACACCTCTTTATAAAATTGTATCCTATTTAACATTAAAGAAAACAAAAAAAAGAAGACACACCGGTCTTTCCTCGTCTCCCACCATACGCTTCGTCATAATTCCTCGTCTTATTAGCTTTCGGGTAACTTTTGTTTGTCTCATTTTCTTCGTCTCTCTCCGCCTTTCTTTTCATCCCTGTTAAATATTTTTCCATGGTGTCTCTTGAGGGTGTGATCGGTGCACTGCATATGATACTTAACTTCATATTAATGATTAAGGTCAGGAGGAAAGACAAATGGTAGACACTCACATGTTTCTAAAATAATGCATTCAAATTTGATAAGAGGGAGTGGTCATATGTTGAAAAAACCCAAAAAACCCGTAAGAGGTACCAGCCGGAGTTCTCAAAATGCCAACACTTTTCATTCCAAATATACATCTGTTTTGTCCTTTTTGCACAATGTAATCTACTACGACGACTATAGCTTTGAGTTATATCTTTGTTTTATTGTTTTTGTCCCTAATGTGTGATTTTCCAGCCTGTACTCTGTTGAATTCCAGATGCTCCATATGTGGGCACTGAAATTGCGGTGTAGCCATAAGAACATTTACCTTCACAGGTTTGCTGCCTTGTGCAGAATGAGAAGCATTTCCAGAGTTTGTGTGCCACTCAACAACAATGTTTTATCCATCCATTTTCTACCACTTGTTCCCATTAGGGGTCGCGGGGACTGGAGCCTATCCAGTGCCTTTGGCGGGTACACCCTGCACAGTGGCCAACTCGTCGCAGGGCTAACACAGAAACATAGACACATGCATCACTTTGGACGGTGGGAGGAAGCCAGAGAACCCGGAAAGAACCCACGGTAACACAGGAATCAGGACCCATGACTTCCTTCTTGGAGGCGAGAGCTCTAACCACTCTGCCACCGGTGCACCGACAATGTTTATTTTGCAGGAATTATAAAACATTTTGATCGCATGAAGGGATCTTGTGGCAAGCCTCATTGCTACAATGCCTCGTTCAATGTAGGAGGTTCAAGAAACTTTGCCACGACAACAAACAACAATGAACAATAATACAAAAAAACAAAATATATATGAAATAAAAAGGGAATGCATAACAGAAAACTATTTAAATTTACTATAGGATGAAATAAAAATAGGTTTACTATGTACACAAAAATGTACAGTTACATTTAAAGATGTAAACAGATGTCTGTTACATATTTCATCAAAAACAGTAACAACAAATGACTAACACATCCTGGAATTTGATAATTGCTACAGAAAATATCACGCTAAATGATAATATTGAAACTACTTCATGTCCATGTTACAATAACTCTAGAACAGGAAAACCTCAATAAAGCCTTAGATGTATAATATTGTTAAAAAATCATGAGCTGCAATAAATCAATAAAGAGCAGAATCAAATTTATTAGTAGTTAGTATCCATAATTAGTCATAGAAGTTATTTATTCGACCTTCTACAGCCCAAATCATATCGTAAAAAAACAAAAAACAAAAAACATTTCCCGCTAGTGCAAAGATAAATATGTGGCCACTGTATTGGGCGCAATGATGGTGAAGGATGATGGGAGGATGTTTATGTGGTACGATGCCACTAGGGTTCAGTGTGGAGGGACATGGTCATTTTTGGGGTTGTCTTAAGGTGGAGGACTGTAGTGCAGAAGGCAATACGAATCAATACTAAGTTCTCAGTGGGCATTATTCACAAAGCAGGTTTTCTGAAAAGTCTAAATTGTGTCTGACCCACGTGTGGACAGACAGCCGTGTTATTGTTGTCGAGCTCCACAGGTGAGCTGAAGACTGCTCGACAGTGTGACGCGTGAACCCAAGTACCGCGTTCGGCTACTTTCACTGCGGTGTCCGTGATGAGAAGAACTTGGAATGGACCTAACCAGCGTTTGGACCTCCAGTGCTTACGTCTTGGCTCTCGGACCAGGATCCAATCTCCTAGTTTGAAGTGAAGAATAATCAAAATGAAGCAATAGTTTTTAGTCATGCTTTAATAATACTTGTGCACAATAAGTTGGTTGTTCAGACAGGACCAAATGTTGAAAAAAGGTTTCAAAAGATTAGGTCTAGGAGTTGTGTTGTTTCTGCTTATCTTCTCTGTACAGGGAGGATGCGCTCTCCGTAACAGGCACCAAGGACACAGGCAACTCCCTATACGGGCAGAGAAACCAGGATCATAACCAGAGTAAGCTGGGCCGGACTCAGCCGCCCCCCGAAGGAGGAACTACGCCTTCTACATTATAAGAACTCATGTTATAGTCATTTCTTTGTCTCTTGCTCCTCTGCACGTAAACCACACATAGAGTGTGTCCTGCAGGCTAATAGGAACAAGACCCAGATATCTGTAAGCACATTTATTAGAGAAACTTTGTATTAGGGAAATAAAACTTGTGGAACTTATCATGACGTCACTGGTTGTCTCTTCTCCGATGCGTGAACACGTTTGGAAATATCAAAACGTAATTATTTCCTACAGAAGTTATGAAGTACAGCTTCAGCTGCCTTCGGGAGAGCGTTTTTTACCTGCGCAGAAATAGAAGACAACAGTGCATCCAATTCTTTACAATAAGCTAACATTGAATCATCACAAAGGGAAGAATTGGGTAGATCTCATGGTGGAGGTGGGCTCAGGCCTATATTAGGTGGGCAAGCAAACAGAATTTCAAATGGACTCATTTTACATCTTGCCTGTACTCGCATATGCATGTACATGAGTGCGAGTAGAAGCGCCTTGACCCAGGAGAGTCCCGTTACTCCTTTCGACTAGACCTGATGACTAAGGATGATAAGAGGTATGTTTACGGAGATCAATGCCCAGAAATTGACCCACCTCCTCCACCACCTTAGCTACAAAATGGCTGCCACTGTCACTAGAAATGTTTTCAGGAATGCCCCAGCGTGGCACAATCTCTGTGATCAGAGCTTTGACCACTGCGTTGCTAGAAGCATGTTTAGATGGAAAAGCTTCCACAGACGGGGACCAGACATCAACAAACACCAGACAGAATGTCTTGCCCTCGCATGGAGTAAGTTAAATGAAATCCATCTGCATGTGCCCAAATGGCCTTTCTGGTGGTGGGTGCGCTGCCTGTGGGACTTGTGTGTGGATTGTTGTTTAAACAAATAGCACAAGATTGACAAAACTTTTGGGCATAAATTGTAAAACCTTTTGTGAACCAATTTTGTCCCACAGCAGTCACCATCCCCCCTTTTGATGCATGGTCACGGCCCTGTGAGATCAACGCCATCTGCCTAAAAAAATGTTTAGGTATGCAAGGTTTGTTATTTGGTCCAAGTCATGTGCCATCACACTTCACAGCCCCAGCCTTAGTCCACACAGAGATTTCTTCTGACGTGGCAAACTCCTGCATTGCTGATAAGGACTCTGTAAGAGAAGTGTTATGAGACACAAAACATTCATTTTGTTTTGGCCTGCAGCGATAAGACGCGGCCTTCGCTGCGGAGTCTGCTCTGCTGTTACCTTGAGAGATTTGGTCATCTCGGTTTGTGTGAGCTTGACATTTACATACAGCAATCTCAGATGGCAACAAGATCGCCTCCAGGAGCCCTGCAACCTGTGTCGAGTTTAGAATAGGCTTACCATCTGATTTCCAAAAGTTCCTGTGTTGCCTCAACCCAGCCCAGTCATGACAAACACCAAACGCATAGCGAGAATCTGCGAAAGATGTGACAGACTGACCCTTCGCCAGTTTGCACGCATCTGTCAGAGCCACCAATTCAGCAGTCTGTGCAGAGAAATGAGAGGGCAGTGGGCCTGACGCCACCACATCCCACTCAGAGCATACAGCACGACTGAAGCAACAAAACAGAGCTCATGCAAGCGTTTTGTTCGTCTACAGTCTGTGTGAATGGTCGGGTCGAGTCCCCCAGAGTTGGTGGCTTCTGAAAGGCCATTTTCAACTCATAGAAAGCTGTCTCCGCCTCCTCTGTCCATGTCAGTTTGTCATGAGTCCGAAGGCCTTTTCCATGAATGAGTGCACTTAAAGGAGACTCCATTACAGAATAATTTGGAATGAATTGTCTACAATATGAACATATTCCCAAAAATGACATCAATTGTTTCTTAGTAATTGATTTAGGAATATTCTGTATTGCTGCAACTGTATTGCCTTTACCATTTTTAGAAATCACATGACCCAAGAAAATTACTTCCTCCTTAACAAAATGCAATTTAGACAGGCTTGCTTTGTGGCCTTCTGCATGCAAATGATTAAGTCACTATATCTTGTTTACACTGGTCCTCAGTTGGAGAACATAAAAGTAAAACATCCAAATTGCAATAAACAACTTCCTGGTGACAGCTGCAGAGGAGCCAATAAGTCGCGCAGTGCTGCGTTGTACCATGTTGGAGAGTGAATGAACCCTTGACAAAGCTGTGTCAGGGTCCAGAGTCGGTTCTGGAATTCAAATGCGAACCAAAACTGTGAATCCTGATGAACAGGGACAGAGAAAAACGCATTAGCCAGATCCACAACTGTAAAGTATTTTTTCTCAAGGAATCTGAGATAAAATAGTGTATGGATTAGGTACTACAGCTGCAACTGGTTCCACAGCTTCATTTACTGCTTTCAAGTCATTTGTAAACCGCCACTTTTCTGGAGCCCCTGGTTCACCTTGCTTTTTAACAGGAAAGATCTGAGGTCATCCGCAACCTCACTCAGTTCAGGAATCGCCTCTGCCTCAACCTGAGATAAAAAACAGCCTCCTCCCGGAGCAGAGTGACTCTTATCAGCGCCTGTGGAAACACAGCAAATGGATGGCAAAGACGATTGTAAACACATCCTCCACGCGTTTGTGGAGCGTGAAAATTTCACTGCAGATTCCTGGAATATTCTCCCAGTCCTCTGCCATTAAACAGCGATGGTCAAAATCTTGTACTTCCCCCCAGTTTGCATTTGTTGGTTTTGATAATGCTATTGAAGAGAACTACATATTATGCATCGATCATATATTCGCCATTGTACAATGAATTGATCATATATTCACTATTATACAATGTTATGCTGCTCTTTGTGCTGCGGTGCTGTGTTTTTCCTCTCTGACCCCCAAGGTTTGACCAGTCTCAGGTTTCACGAGCAGACAAAGAGAAAAAGGTGGAGACCATGAAGGGGGTCAGATGGGCACGGGGCCAATCCCGGCTCTACAACACGGACTTCCTTTAGGCTCATGCATATTCATTTTCTGTGTCTATAATACTGGCAAACTGTGGCTGTCCCGTTATTTTCCGGAATTATGAAGACGCGAGTAACGAGTGTTAGGCACCTGGAAGTCCAGACGTCTGTATAGATGACTTTGTTAGGAGAATAAAAGAATGCGTAATTGAAACTCATGAATCTTGGTCATCTATAGCTGGTATGTATTAGTAACTGATAGAGTAGATCTTGTTGACTTTCACTCCTCTTCCAGTTTCTGAACACGCAGATGTCCAAGTTAAATAGAACCGGGCATATTTCTTCACTATGTACAGATTTAAGTTTGACATACTACATTATTTTAGTGAGTCAGGGAGCGACACAGAGATAGCAGAGAACTGATTACCCCAGAATAAATGTTCAGTCGTTTAAGAGTCCTCAAAACATTCATACCAACAAGCATTAAAATCATGTTCTGTTCTAGTTACATCTGCGGGCAAACAAAACGAGCACTGTAATTCTCCCATGTCTTTGAAGTCAGCATTCTCAGTGTGTGTCACTTTCTCATGAGCTAAAGAAATTAGCTTAATTAAAGGGGTTGGGGACAATTTTCAAAAATAGTTATAATCGGGAGCTTCTGTCTGCCCCGTCAGAAAATTTGAATCATGTTCCAATTCTCTTATGGTGGTGACCTCTAGTCCGTCTGCAGTGGAGATAAGGCAGATTCCAAATCGACACATTAGATCGCGTCCTAACAGGTTCACCGGACACAAAGGAGAATAGAGAAATTAATGCTTGAACGTGTGACCACTGACATTAAAACATGTTAAAGGAGATGTGAAATTCTCTTTTGTTGTCTCTCCAGAAGCTGCAAATGAAAATGCGTACCGCCCACTTAACCTGGGTTTCTTTGTTAGTGCAGAAAATGTAATCACAGAGTCCACCAAGAAATACATTTTTTCACCATCAATCATCATGTGGTACTCGGGAAATTTAGTTTTAGCTTGACTAATTTTAGAATATGTACCCTCTAGTACCTCTGCACAACCCTCAAGATAAGTGATGGCATGTGAGATTGGTGTCAGGTGCATGTTACCCTCTTGCAGGTGTGGTTGTAGGTGTTGTTCCAGTGCGTGTCTCGTTGAGCCAGTTGTTTCTGGTGCGTGCTCGGACCCGCTCCCTTCCTCCCCCTCCAGTCAGTCCGACCCTCCATGTTTGTGGTGCTGGAAGAGCCAAAAACTGCTGCTGCACGTTCGGGAGAGCCTGCTGTGCTGCCCGGTAGGATAGTAAGGTCCAAACTGCGGTGTTGTCGCTGTGCAGTCTCGGGCAAAATGTCCCAACTGGCCGCTGACATAACATGCACCTCTCCGTTGTTCCCGTCTCCCGCGTCCACGTCCACGTTGGTTTTGTTGTTGCCCCCCCGGTTGGCCAGCATTAACGTAACGAGTGTCATTATGGCCTCATGTTGTTCTTTGGCCCGTCCTTCTTCTTTCTTTTTCTTTGTCTTTGCAATAAGGGTTTGCGCATGACGTGCATACCATTCCTTTTTTTTAACAGCAACGGGTTTGGGTCTTTTGGCTATTACTGCTTGCGGGACTTCCTCGAGTTCTGGTGTAGCATGCTGATGGGGGTAGGACTCCAGATGGGTACGCTCTCGCCTCAAAAAGACTGGTCAGATCTGGGTAAACACACAACTCTTCTTTTGCTCTTTCAAAGTTTGTTTTAAGGTTTGCAATTTGATTCATGCTTAAAGATCCTCCCACTGGGAACCCATATTTCTCCATCCAAACAGGGAAGCATTCTAAGCATTCTTGTCCAAATTTATTAGACATGACAAGCATCACTGGAGTCTCGGGGATCTGAGCATTATTCTTAGATTGACTTTTCCCCATTTTACGACCACACGTTTTCTCGCCAATTCACACGTCTGTGTTGTGCAAACGTACCTCCCACTTCTCTAGTTTACGGTACACAACTCGCTAAACTGATCGCCTCAGGCAACCCCCAGCTAAAGCTAATTTAAAATTTTGCTTTTAGTTAAAGGGTGAGTGAGCCAGGTTCTCCTGGTCTTTGCAGGGCATTGGCCTCGCCAACTAGATAAGCCAAGAATGTGCCGTCCAAACAGACTAAACCCTCCTCAGACTCCAGCTAAACTCGTTTAAGGGCCCAGGCAGCAATGTGCAGCACGGATCCCAAAAGTAACTAAATGAATAAATTTAAGATTATTATTATTATTATTATTATTATTCTTTTATCCCTTTCTTCTCAGGAGAGAAGAAATTAAAACCCTATCTATCGACACAATTGAGATGGACAAACTCACCAAAAATTAGTTCTTTTGAGTCCCAGCGCCGGCGTCGTCCTCTCAGGCCTATGATTCAGTCCTCTCGTCTCGAATTTGTGGAGGAATGAGGCTGGAAACAAGTGATGTTCCAGGTGGCCAAACACTGCTTCACACGACCCACAAAGACAGACCGCCAGGCGAAGGAGTAGTTTGTTACACGCCAAATTGTTGTGGCATTTCTGTGGAAAAGTACCAAGAAATAAAGAGGTAAACAGAGTTTGTCATTCTCAACAGGTGGATCTTTATTTACTCGTGCACAGTAAATAAAAACACTTTCCTTGACAAGATCAGCTCTCCTTTCCTGCCTCCAGAACAATGACAGTAACCATCATTTTAAAGGCAGTCACATACATTGACACGTACGCACATTGTCACAATCAATGCACGTAGACATGACATTATTTGCAACCTTGATAGAAAGATATTTTTCCATTACAGCATCAGTACTTATATAGCCAGGTAGATATGATTGCCTCCTTTTGCAGTAACTATTCATAATGCATGATAATCATGATCAAAGTCAAATGGTAACATGTACTAAAACAATGCATTCAAACTTGAAAAGAGAAAGCGGTCTCAGAATGAGAGCACTGTAGGTACATCACATCAGATGTTTCATAACATAACACAACACAACACATATTTGCTTCTGTTTTTTAACTGTGTAACGGTCCTATTTCCCCAAGATAAACTACTAGTGTTTTAGGAGCATGGGTGACCTCTGTTATTTGTCCATGCAAATTACTAAATTTGTGATTTTCAGCCTACACTCTCTGACTTCTGTCGCCATATGTGTAAGTTCTGTACTTGCAATGTCCTGCTGACTGTACTTGCTGTGTTACTATGAGATTTACCTACACAGGTTTGTGGCTTGTGCAGAATAAGAAACATTTCTAGAATTTGTGTGCTGCTTGAGACTTAACTTAACATTTATTTTTTATTTTGCGTGAAATACTAAAGATTATGATCACATGTGAGAATCTTGTTCCAAAGCTGATCATTGCAACAATACAGGAGTGGAGAGAAACTTTGTCATCACCAAGTGTTGTGACACAGACAAATGTAACACTGAGCCGTCGCCCCCTCGTAAGTGCTTCTCTGTTGTCCTGACTTGACCTTGATGTGTCTAAAATGGGCTTGAATCCATTAAAATTTATATAGTTAACCTGGAAACTTCTCTGTGAACACGGCATGGTTCTATTCCTTCTATTCCACAGATTTGATGCTGTTCCCATTTTTATTTTTTACAATCTATTTTTTTAAGTTGTAGTAGGGGCGATAATGGGTAATGAGTTGCTAACAATATTACATCTAAAATGCGCCAGCATAGGAAATGATATGATCAGGTTTGTGATTTAAAGCAGTATATACAATTAATTAGCCTACATAAAAATAAAACTGTAGAAATGCATATTTTTTACAAGTTTGAAGGGTGCTGGGGGTATGGGGGCACACTGAGCATTGCTGCTTAGGACACCCAAATGGCTAGCAACAGCCCTGAATGCCACTATAAAGAGGCAGGCGGCTAAGTTCTGTTCTTTGAACAGTCAATGAACCTGTTTCTATTCTAAAGGTCATTATTGCTGTGTTATGAGAAACAAAATGTAAAATTACATTTTACATGCTGCAATGTAATACTAAAAAGCCGAAAAAGCATAATATGTCGTGTGGATTTCACTTTTCACCTACTACATTAGACTTTCACAAGGGTCTGAATTATGAATGACTGCATTGGAGCAGGAGGAATATCTCCGTCATTCTGCATTCAATAACTCTATGCCATTTCCTATTCCATTCGAAGCACTCAAGTCAATTTCCTGTGCACCCGCCTATTGTTTACAAGGAAAATTCTTCTATGACTTTTCAAATTAAAAATGTTTTTCGATGAGGTTTTGATTTGGATATTTGATTTGAGAGAAAGACATAATAATCTTGTAGTTGAAACATTTGCTCACACAGAATGTGGTGTTAGAATTAAGGACATTTCAGTATATCGTTTTCTCATAATTGTTTTAACAATTACAGACTAATTTGACTGATATTAAACTAGCATGAACTGACTACACATTTGAACTCATCAGAGCCATCAAAAAAGTGAAGATACTGTAAATGCAATTATGGGTAAAGCATCGCCACAAAACAAGGCGTGGTCTGAAGATAAAAGCTTCCATCAGACGAAACTGCAGACTCATAGACCCAGGACCCATCTCCAACATGCAGCTGTGTATTCTGATCATCGGGCTTGTGCTTTTTCCACAAGGTAGAGCATTTATAATTGTGCAGTTATGTATTGCATTGTGTTATTTGTTCTATTCATTTATTTGGTCCAGGTATGATTCTGGATTAGTTTTAAGAAAATAAATATCTTATTTAGAACTGGATTGGAATTGTACTCATTTTGTCTGATATTGGTCCTAGTCTAGACCTGGTTTATTCCTGATCTTGGCTTAGTTTAGTCCTGGTATAGATTAGTTCCAAGAAAATAAACTGTGTGCTCATTAATAGTTTAAATCATTCTGGTTGAGATCTGGTTTAGACATGACTTGATCTTGATTTAGTCTTCATGTTTGATGAGTTGCTGATATTTGTTTGTATTTCAACAGTTTACACTCTGAAGTGTCACACTTGCATTGATGGCTTCTCCTCCTGCATTGAAATGCAATGTCCGGCTGAAAAGAATCAATGTGGAGAAATTAGAATGATCACCTATAAAGGCAAGGGATTATAATGTTTATGTTTGTTGTTAAATAAAAGCAGAATGTATGAAATTCAAACTTGTTTTGCAGGAAATTCAAAGATTTCGGATTTTAAAAGCAAATCCTGTGTAGCCACTCAGGACTGTCTCCAGGGCTCTCTAACTGTTGGAGTGTCCAAATTTATTTTTACCAGCGAGTGCTGCAGTTCAAACCTCTGCAACAACAAAAATGCTCCAGGTAAATGCTCTTAATGTTTAAAAGTGTTGCATTTTATTAATCAGCAAATTTGTATAAATGACCTTGATCCCATGGTAGACATGTTTGCACAGTCTTTGATATTCTATCTCAGAAAAACTAAAAAGCACTTGCCTAGAAATATGTGTCATTTCCTCAGCAGCAGCTCTTATTGTTAAATCATCTCACTGAGACATTTACAGAGTATTACTGACTAAAGCCGCTCTGTTGCAATGAGCAAAGCCTGGAGGAACTCTCCTGATGAATTCTACTCAGCTCCTGGGCTCAAATGTTGCACTGTAGAACCATGTGTGAGTCCCAAACTGGCCAGTTAAAGATGCAGGTTATGTGTTAGTAAGTCAGGCGCATTCAGGGCTCAGTATAAAATGGGAATATAAATGGACAGAATATAAATAAATAACAAAATGTTTCAATGTATCATATTTACAAAATTGTCTTGTCATTTGCCAAATAAAAGGAGGATAAACTACTTCTTTATTTCCATGCCTCGTCTTGTGCCTGTAATAAAAAATAGTGCCATTCCAGAATTTCAAAATGAAATATGAGGAAACTAACTCGTGATTCTAATTGTAATCTAAAGATCCCCCAAAAACTAAGCCAAACGGAAAGAAATGTTACCGGTGTGATGGAAATGAAGACTGCAGAGGAACTATGAACTGTGAAGGGGACGAGAACCAGTGCATCAAAGTATCAGGTAATCAGCACAATCCTTAAATTACAGAGACACCGTTCTAGTCTATTAGTTGTTAAATTTTTATTGATGACCCTAGTGGACTGAAGGCTGATTCAATCAATTTAATAGAGAAAGTCAAGAGACTTGTCTATGAGAACTAAAAGATTTTAAACATTTTAATTTAGAAATAAATGAAGTAAATAATGATAATTAATAGACCCTATATTATGTTTTCAAAATATACATTTTTAAATATGTTTTTTTCAATATTATTTGTAGTGACAACAGGGAAGAAACCAGGGACTATGAAGGGCTGCGCTACCAAGAGCATGTGTTTGGCCAGTAACCTGAGCCTCCCCGGCATCAGCAGCACAGTCAGCTGCTGCGAGGGAAATTATTGCAATGGTGTTAATGGTTTAAGTGCTAGCCTCCTGGTACTAGCCACAATGCTGATGTCACTCTTTTTTCTCTCCAAATAATCTGTTCAACAGTGCAATGTGATATGTTCTGGCTACTGGTGTGTTTTATTCTCTGCAAATAGCCGCAGCATGTTTAGATTGTAAGAGTTAGAATTATGCAGTTTAATGTCAGCAACACTCCTTCAGATAAACACTAGCTTTGCCAGATGTTTCTGAAACACACAGCACATCTGTGGCAGCATTTTAATGAAATTGTTAATAAACACCAGGAGGCCGAGAACAGACCCCCGCTGCACACTGATGGAACTGTCTATTACTTCGGTTATTGCTCCCATGAAGATAAGACGTGAACCATTTAACAGTGTTTGTGGCAAAACTGAACTGATGTAACATTCTTAGTAGAATATATATTATTATTATTATCATTATTATCATTGACTGTCTCAAAGACAATTTTACCCCTGTCCAGTGTCTTTTAACTTTTTGCTGTACATATAAAATTATCATTATTAGGCCCGAGTGCCACAAGCTGGCGAGAGCCCTATTAGTACCGCAAGGCCGTGCGGAGCACAAAATCGAGCACAAAGCGCTCGCCCGCTTACAAACACTGACTAATGCACGTCCCATGCATACTAATTAGTATTAAGAAAATGTAACATTATCGTCGTAAACGGGCGAAGCAAACGCTTTACATGGGGATGACGACCGCGAATTAAGTACATTGTTATGCCCTCGGTTCATTCATGGCTCATTCACAGCTTTTGCACAGCAAACTTGTGATGCAGTTTATAATCTGACTGCATTTTGTGTGTTCTAGTTATTCTAAAGACATATATGGCTAAAAAAAACGACAATATAGTTCACGCTTTATTGTTGGTGGGTCTCAAATTGGTCAAAAACCGGGACAACTGGGACACGTCTTGCATAAAACTGGGACAAATCTGTGGTTTTGGAAACATGTGCTGGGACATGGGACACAGGGCTCAAAACTGGGGCTGTCCCGGGTGAATAGGGACGTCTGGTCAACCTATTCACGGTGTCTGTGCGGCGAAGCCGCAAACTGTTGCTCGAATTTCAGACATTTCTCCAATTTTAAATTAGCTGCCATTTGCGCACACAAAGTCTGATTTGCGTCAAATTTGAATCAGTTGTTAAACCCATTACCATAAACCTACTTGAAGTGAAACAAATTCATTTGGCGTGATAGCGCCCCTTAAAGATTGAAATAAAATTTTATATGGGGAGCAAAATAGTTTGTTTTTTGAAATTTTATGAAATCTGGCACTAAATTCCATTTTGGCATCCTGATCAAAAAAGTCAATGAGACCCATGTCATATTTGTTACGGCGTAGCCAGAAACCTCCCATTTTATTCCAATGGGAAAATAGCCAAATCTCTGAAATTTTAACATAGTTATACTTCATACTTTCACAAACTCCTACTAGGGCGTTAGCCCGATTAACCTAAAACTTGGTGAGACTCATCTTCAGGAGGAGAAAAGTTATGATTTTTTTAATTATAAGTGTCAGTCTGTGTGCAGCGAAGCCGCATATTTTGCCAAGAATTTCCCCAAAATTGCCTTTTGACTGGGGACCACAAAAAGGAGTGGGCCATCAAAAGTTATTCAACTTTTTCTGATTTTTTCCCCCCACAAAATGTTGACATTTTCAGTCCACAATAATGCCCCTATTTGTAAAGCAAAAGGGGAGAAAGCGCGATAGCGCCACAGATTCGGCAGTAGGTGTAATAAAAGGAGGACAAAAATCATATTATTATTATTATTACTACTACTTCAGTGTATTTATATAGCGCTTTCCCACCTTCAAGGCATTCAAAGACCAATGTGTATTATTTTCAAGCCTGAGAGTGTGCATGTTTCACCCCTTATCCAGGTGGATTTCCTCTGGCACTTCAAATCATGCACCCTAGAATCCTCAAGCGAAGGTAGTCCTGAGTCTGACCAAGCTCAAGCTCTGCCTCAGCGACTTTGAAGGAATGTAGAGGAAAAAATTCCCTACAGGGACAATAAAGTTTACACTAACCTTAAGACCAGTTGATCAGCACCTATTATTATTATTATTTTCTTTTTCAGTCATTATGGAGATGACTAGAAAGATGGTCATCAATCCGTAGTTACATCATCATTATTAAAAAATAATGTGTGTTGTCATTTCCAGTAAATATGATATATTTTTTAAAATCTTATATTTGAAATTTAGATGTCTCTGGACAAGGTACATTTCACGTAGGTGAGTATTGCAGTTTGTGCTTGTTGAATTTTTAACATATAGGCCGTATTTTCCCCCTGGGCTAACGTTGCGGAGCTCATTTCCTGACATGTCGCGTTGGCCCAGTTGCTGACAGCGCAGGGCGTGGAATTCTAAACTAGAGGTGGGATCATGCCGAAATATGAGGTGGAGTGAAGAAAATTGAGACTGCGGTGTGGCGCGTTCTATGAAAGGCCAGAGTCGTAACTAAGAAACTTATAAGTTATAGAATCCTTTATACAGCCCAATTTTACGTGGTTAAATTTTTCTCCCACTCATGTAAACAGTGCTGTTATGCACTCAGCTCTTAAAGCTCTCTGCTGGACACCTCCACCTCCGCTGTTGGACACCTGTTACTGCGTGGTCTGGACCAGACTGGACCGTGCAGACTTGCATGTGCTCAGCTTAGATAAGAACATCTATTTGGGACACTGGATAATTCCCGACCGTCATCAAATCCTTGTCCCAGTCTGCGTGAAACTGGCACAGACTGACAGCACAACATAAGAGGACATGATCCGCACATACAATCAGATTTTGGGCTCTGGCACTTGACTCTGGAGCTGACCACAGTGCGTTGCTTGGTACTCGCGTCCTGTGGACCACGCAGCATCCCACTGAGCACTCAGGTGTCCAGCTGTGCGTAACGATGTAAACTCCTCGCACTCAATATTTCATTTTAATTATTTATTTTTCCATTTTGTGAACAGATTGAAAAACGGGAACTCAAACCAGTTTCTTGCTCACTTTACCTGAATATGAGGCCATGAGCAACATCACACACACAGGTGGCGCTTTTGAATGCCAGTTACCAGTCATTGGCTTAAACACTGTCACCATATATGGACTGTTACCATCCCACTTGAGCCTCCAGCAGCCAAGTCTTTACGCCAGCGTTAAGGTCGTGAAGGCAGTAAAATAGCGACTCGGAACATCTCCTGGCCAAGGCTCTTGGTAACGAAAAGTCTGGGGTCAAAATCTGGCCCATAGCATTTAACAGTTGTGTGTGTTCATCCAGCAAGCTAAAAAACCATTTTGTTTAGCTGTGCATATGACTGAAATGATTTTATTTGCACTTTTCTCTTTTATGTCTTAAACTGTTTTGTGATTTATGTATTTTAATGCATTTTTTTTCCTGTTGTGTGAAGCACTTTGAATTGCCTTGTGTACGAATTGTGCTTTACAAATAAACTTGCCTTCCCAGCAGGTGTGATCACAGATAGCTGTTCAGTGAACGAATTACGGCAGTTTATGCCATCATCTTGTTTGAGACTATTTATTGTGGTATCTACTTTTACAGGTTTCGTCTTCAATGCTAACGGAACACGCTACAAGTAGAGGTTTGTCTTAGCTTTTACCGCTAATTAGAATCGGAACTGGCAAGTTTACATCAACAGAGGCAGTAGGTCTGAGGTACACAACATCTTGCAGATGTATTTATACAATAGTCTATTGACTTAATCATGATAGAACAAAACAAAGTACAAAGTTCATATTCTTAAGTATGAGTGGTATTTCCGTGAAAGTCAGTAGTTCTTGACAAGATTATAGCCATTAATATCTATTTGAGGCCTGTTATCAGCTCTGATGTGATCAACTAAATGACTGGAATTCACCTTTGGTTGACAGGTATACATTGCGTGAAACAGTAAGTGATGATAGAGCAGTTTTCACATTACAGGTCCTTGGCTAACAGAAATATAAGTACAAATTGATTAAACATGTTCACATTTCCTCCCTTTAATCACATTTACATGTGATTGCTGGAATACAATTTTAACCAACATAAATCATTGAATAACTTGAGGTGCAAGACGCAACCTCTCAAAAGGTTTAATACACAAATCTTTAAGGACACACAACAGAAACTCGCACAGCAAGGATGAGACAAAGAGCACTTAAAGAAAAGTAGGTCTATGTCAAAATCTTTTGTAAAGTTTTTTTTACCTACTCTGTGTAAAAACCTGAGTTCTCAGACTTGTTTCGCAGATTGAGAATGACTCTTGGATGAGAGTCGAAACGTTTTGTCGAAACAGAGTCCAGATGACAACAACTGAATCTTTTCCTACTATGGAACACTCCTGGACGAATGAGGGATTACACCTAAATGACTTAGACTTCAACCGTTTTCCTTCTTTATTCCCCCTCATGAGCCCCAGAGGTGGGTTGTGTTGTTGCGTCTCTGTCATCAGCTGATGGATCAGGGAGTGGATCTTTGGATGCTGCGGTAATGTCCACGTGATTTGAGTCAAACTGTGTTGAGTTGGATCGACTGGGCACTTAAAGCAGTGGGAGAGATGATACCACACTTTAGATGTTCCTCGCTGGACCTGCACAGATCTTCCAGTTGATTGAATTATTAGATATGGTCCGTTTTGGTAAGGTGTGGTCCTGTTGTTACGCTTGTGCAGTTTAACATAGATCCAAGAACCAGGTGAACCAGCTATGTCTGGATCAGAAGTAGTTTGTAGATCTTGAGTTCTTTGTCTACATTGATGTAGTTGTGAGACTATTTTCTGAAGCATTTTAACATAAACATTGTGTTGGTTGAATAAATGTAGAGTCATCACTGAATGAGCCAAGAGATTTGTGCATATCCCTGCCAGTTAGCAGTAGATGAGGAGAATATGAAGTGGTTCTGTTTGCGCTATTTCTAATGTCCATCAAGACAAAGAGGCAAGGCAAGGCAAGGCAAGTTTATTTGTAGAGCACAATTCGTACACAAGGCAATTCAAAGTGCTTCGCACAACAGGAAAAAAATGCATTAAAATCACAAAGACATGACAGAAATCACAAAACCTTAGTTCAAGACATATAAGTGAAGAGTGCAAAGAAAAGCATTTCAGTCATATGCACCGCCAAACAAAACAGTTTTGAGCTTACATTTGAACACTGCCAGAGTAGCGGCCTGTCTCACATTCTCAGGAAGACTGTTCCAGATTTTAGCTGCATAAAACTGAAACGCAGATTCCCCATGTTTAGTCCTGACTCTGGGCACCAGCAGGAGGCCGGTAGAGGGACGGTCCCTGAGGTCCTCAGAGTCCGAGATGGTTCATATGGCACTAACATGTCCGAGATGTACTTTGGTCACTTTGGCCATGGAGTGACTTGTATACAAGCAGAGCTGCTTTGAAGTCTATTCTCTGAGCCACAGGGAGCCAGTGCAGAGACCTGAGCACAGGACTAAAGTGATCGTACTTCCTGGTTCTGGTCAGGACCTGAGCAGCAGCAGTTACCCAATCCAGCTTGTTTGTATGCCAAACTTTTGCCAGTTTTAACTTTTCTCCTCGACCACCTAGTCCTCTTCCTCTTCCTGTATTGTTGGCAGTGGGGCCGCTATTATATATTACCCCGGGAGCAGGATGTAGGTTGAGGTTGTTGGTTGGAGACCACTCCTGTAGTTGTGACTTGTGGTTCTGTAGCTTCTTCTGAGTCTTCTTTTACGGTCATAACTTTAGAGAGTTTTTCCTCCTTATTGTCCTTAAGATCTGTTTGTTGTTTTTGGAGTTGTAGTTTCATAGTGTCTAATTCAAACTCCTGCTTCTTGGTGTCTGTTTCATTTTTGTTGTTGAGCCACCTTCTGACATGGTGATTACAGTGGGCACCCTCTCAATCTTAGGACCAGGCAAGTTCACAATCTTTGCATTAACAGCAAGTATAAAAGATAACTGTAGAAAACAGTGCCAATATACGTCCTTGACTTTAACACAAAATATAGTCTTATATATATATTTAATTTACCGTGCACATTTTAGTCTTTAAGATACCTTTTAAAACTGTTCACCTCCTAGAACACCCCTCCTATTCTACACAACAATGTTCTGCCCCGGAACCTTATTAAGGTGCTCCGGGTCCCTGGGACTCTTAAACAACCTAAAATGGCAGACACATGAGGTAAGGGTAAAGTTCACATTTCAATTCTTTGTTTCACTGATAAATGATATACATTTTCTCCTCTGTTGCAGGTAGCCTCGCTAAACCCAACTCTTAATAAAATCTTTTAAAACATTGACCTGTGTCGTTCTTTTATTTCAATTGTAAACCCATGTAATGGACTGCAACATTAGTCATACTCGTTAGAATAAAAAATTTCAGAAAAATACCCTGAGACAGCAAAATGCTCAGTAGCCTCTATTTCTTTGATGAATGGGTTCTTTGTGACAAATGGGTTCTTTGTGCGTCTGTCAAACCTCCATGCTTTTGATAACTTCATCAATTTTTTCCGTCATCTCACGTTGTCTTGATATTGTTTCTTCATGACTGGAGTCCAATCCTCTCAAATTCATATAAGTGATAAGGTACTATAGCCTCTTTGAGGTAGGACATTTACTTATCATCCAAACAGAGCACTTCGCTCTCAAAATGCTGGACTTCTGGGGGTCCCAAGAGTCTCTAAAAGCACAGTAGGAGGTAGAGCATTTACCTACCAAGCTCCTGTGTTGTGGAATCGGCTTCCTGTCCATGTTAAAGAGGCCGACACAGTCTCTTCATTTAGGACCAGGCTTTAAAACGTTCCTCTTTGATATCGCTTATGGTCAGGCCAGTTTGGAACAGAAATAAAAACCTACAGTTCCCAGCTATGCTGCCCTAGGAGCAACTATACTGGGGGAAGTATGGCAGCTTGAGCACTATCCTCCGCTTCTTACTACTTTTCTATCAAAACAATATTTAATATTTAATTTCACTGGCAATTTGTTTATCGCTTTTCCTTCTTTTTCTCCCACTTCTCCCGACGGGAGTGGAGCAGGCACAATCGAGGACCTGTGGATCCAGATGCTCCTCATCTGCCTGGAGAAATGGTTCTGCCTGGAGAAGATGGTATGCCTGGAGAAACGGTCTGCCTGGAAAACGGTCTGCCTGGAGAAACGGTCTCCCGTTCTACTCCATATGAACGGTTCTTCATCGGCCTCGAAGAATTGGTTCTCCTCCTGAGTGGGTCTTGCTCCACTGTCTATCTGCAAATTGAGGCTCGTCCGCCCTGTCCGTCCGAGGGAGTCGGATCTCTCCTTCACTGTGGAACTCCTACAGGTTTCTACTTTTTCCCAAAGAGGTTTGGTAGTTTTTCCTGGCCGAGAAGGAGGGTCTAAGGACAGGGGAGCTTGGACATCTGTCTAAGGACACAGGATGCTGGGACATTTCCAAGTCCCTATGAACATTGTTTATTTTGTTTTCCACTGTAGCCCCTCGAGGCAACTACTGTTGTGATTTTGGGCGTTACAAAAATAAATTGAATTGAATTGAATAAGTCTCCACGATATGGATCAATGAATTGACTTGGTCTTTGACTAAGTCTAATTTTTCCATAACATCAAAAGGTGGCTTCACAGGTGTCAGTGCCAATGTTCCTCCCATTCCAGTGTGTTATCTGGTGTGTCAGAGGTCGCACTGCAACAGATGTAAAATAAAAGGAGGTGTATACAATGTAAGAGTTGAAGCAAAGGCATTCTGGTATGGATGGTGGTTGTTAGATGTTTGTGGCTTTGGAACAGACTCGTTGTTCAGGCTGATTAGATCACGCGTGGATGAAGGGTAATATAACTTGCTGTTCATTAAAGGAACATCTTCTGTACTTTGCAATTGCCTCCTCAGTTGTCCTTCACTCATTCCATTGCTTTGACTTCTGCCGAGTCATAATGTTCGTGTTTCTTGTGTTATTTCTTCATCTGTGTCTTCCGAGACTTCATCAGTTATCTGTTGAGCAGCGTCATTATTTTGCTTGAGAACTTGTGTTATATTTATGCATTGTATCATCATCAGGTAGGGTGGGATAGATGCCTAAAATGGGCTTCTTCAGGGATCTTCAGGTAGTGGCTCCGTTCCCTTGAATGCTACATTTTTATCTGATGGTTTGAGAACTAAGATGGAAGATAGTTTTTTCAATTGCTGTTTCTCGTTCATTTCCTTTGCCTAGCGATGAATCTTCTTTGCCAATGTGGTCTTATTCTCATGTGCTTGAATCTTGGAATATTTTGTTGTCTTCCATGAAGAATCCAGACAGGGTTTGTTCTACAGTACAGAACTTTTCCTCTATGATATTACAATATCTTCTATTGTTCTTCTATAGTTGCAAGTGCATCTTTTCCTCAATCTATAATTCGTACCTATTTCTGGAACAGACTTTTAACTATGGCCATATTTGTTCGTGTTATTTCAGGATCAGGCTCTTCTTGTATTTTGTTACACCAAAACTCCACTGCTTGCTTCAATGTAGTAAACTGGGCCATTGTTTATCCAAACAATTTGAAAAAATAAAACTAAAATAAAATAAACTTTACTAAAGTAAACGGAATAATGCTACCAGTGGAGCTTTCAAAAAAACACTAGATCTTAAATCAGTTATCTAACATTTTCCCAATTGTATTTGTGGGAAAAGACATCAGGGGTTCAGATCATAAGTTTTAGAAATAATCAGCGAAGTTTCAACACTCAATTTCACTTCAGTATCAATGGAACAAGAAAAACCACAACACAGCCTCCTGCACAATTACATCACAGTAAAAATGTATCTTAAGTGCAATATAAACAATTGTAGTTGCAACAGAAAATAGTGAATAGAAATCAACTCATTAGTATTTAACTCGACAATAATGATCAGTTCCAATAGCCATGTTTTCATTTTGATCAATATGCAAGGCAAGTTTATTTGTAGAGCGCAATTCGTACACAAGGCAATTCCAAGTGCTTCACACAACATGAAAAAAATGAAATTAAAGGTGCCATTTTCATGCTATCCGTCAAATAATTGAAGACATAAAAGTGAAGAGTGCAAGGAAATAATTTCAGTCATATGCACAGCCAAACAAAACAGTTTTTAGCTTAGATTTGAACATTGCCAGAGTAGCGGCCTGTCTCACATCCTCAGGAAGACTGTTCCAGATTTTAGCTGCATAAAAAACTGAAATGCAGATTCCCCATGTTTAGTCCTGACTCTGGGCACCAGCAGGAGGCCGGTCCTTGAGGTCCTCAGAGTCCGAGATGGTTCATATGGCACTAACATGTCCGAGATGTACTTTGGTGTTAGGCCATGGAGAGACTTGTATACAAGCAGAGCTGCTTTGAAGTCTATTCTCTGAGCCACAGGGAGCCAGTGCAGAGACCTGAGCACAGGACTAATGTGATCGTACTTCCTGGTTCTAGTCAGACCGAGCAGCAGCGTTCTGGATGTACTGCAGCTGTTTTACAGCTCGTTTGGAGAGGCCAGTGAGCAGGCCGTTACAGTAGTCTAATCTACTAGAGACAAACACATGGATAAGTCTCTCCAAGTCTGGTTTAGACACTAAATTCAAGTCTGAGTCCATTTTTACCCCCAGGTTTCTAACTTAATTTGTAGGTTTTAGAGCGAGACTCTGGAGGTGACTGTTAACACTTTCACTTTGTTTTATGTGGGCCAAAGACGATGATTTCAGTCTTGTCTGAGTTCAGCTGGAGAAAGTTGTTTTGCATCCACACACTGATCTGTTGGATGCAGTGACAGAGTGAATCCACTGGTCCATATTCACCTGCCGTCAGTGAAACATAGATCTGAGTGTCGTCTGCATAATTGTGATAGGACACATTCTCGCTGCGTATCAACTGACCTAACGGCAGCATGTAGAGGTTGAACAGAAGGGGTCCCAGGATTGACCCTTGGGGCACCCCACAGGTCAGGGGCATCTGGTCTGAGACACAGTTACCAATTTCAACAAAGAACTTCCTGTCTTCCAGATCGGACTTTAACCAGTTTAGCGCAGTGCCAGTGATGCCCACCCAGTCCTCTAGTCTCTGTAAGAGGATCCCATGATCGACAGTGTCAAAAGCAGCACTCAGATCTAACAGAATTAAGACTGAGGCTTTGCCCGCGTCAGTGTTCAGGTGGATGTCATTTGTCACCTTGACAAGAGCAGTCTCAGTGCTGTGATGAGGTCTAAAACCTGACTGGAAAACATCAAATGAGTTGTTTATTGAGAGGAAATCAGTGATCTGTTGGTAAACAACCTTTTCAAGGACTTTGCCCCAAAATGGCAGATTAGAGATGGGCCGGTAATTAGTCAGTACTGCGGCATCAAGACTGCTCTTCTTTAGGAGAGGCTTTATGACCGCAGTTTTCAAAGACATTGGGAATGTTCCAGATTGAAGCGACATGTTAACTATGTGAGTCTAACAAACTGTTCAGCACAGACTTTAGAAATCTGGCAGGTAACACATCGAGGCAGCATGTAGATGAACTCAGAAGTTAATTTTCCTCCACGGATGGTTTAATGTACCATCATTATTTCCAAAGGTACATGCACCCTAAACATACTATTAACACTATATAGGCCTATATAATAGGCCTATATAGTGCCTAATAATATTTTATTATGTATAGACGTGCAATATGAAGCAGGGAAGAGAAAATCTGTTAATTAACTTGACGAGACCCATTCATGCAGATGACCATTTTGAAAAATAAAATAATAACTAGACTAAATATTAGAAGGTATAGGAGCTTATAATCACCTCACTTGAAGCTCTTTTTAACTATAATATTAGTTATTATAATAAGACAAGCTCCATGGTAACGCTGGGAGGAGGGGCTTGAGACGTAGAAAAAGTCAGTTTTCCTTTGGGTCGCGTCAATAACAAACAGCTCTGTGAAGGAAAGTAACATCGTGAACCTGTGCTCCTTCCGAAACTCGCTGAGAAAGCGGACAAAACAACAACTGTAGACTCTGTGTATCTGTGAAGTGATACACGTGTTGTCTTCTGACCCGTGAGTCAGGTCTGGCTAAGAAAGTTTCATTGCAATGCGGCAGATCGCCGTATCCAGCTTGGATTATACTTCCCGCATGTAAATGAGACGCGCGGAGGGCAGCGGAGAAGACGTTGGCAGTATTTATAGTCTGCGTGTGTTTCATGCGGTTTCAACAGTAGAAAGCTGAGCTGCGGTCAAGTTAGTTTCACATTGGACGTTGGACATTCGCCTCCGCAACTACAGCGGTAGCTTCCTCTAAGTGTGCCCCCCCTGCAGTAGCACGTTGTGGGGAGCTGCGCTGAGAAGTGCCGCTTGGTACGCCAGTTAGGGACCGTCTCTAAATGACTGTTGCAGTGGGGAGCGTTTGTTTAAAAATGTGTAACTTGAAAAATATCAAACATATTTATATTTACAAAAGAAAACAAGGGTATGCATCAATCCAAGTTTTTAATCCTAGTCGCCATAGTCCTTTTGGGTTCAACATTTAAGTTGAAAAACAAAAAGGTGTGCGTGTTACCTGGAGACTAAAACTACTATAATAACTTGGAATTGACTTTCTAGGTCACCTGATTTAGAAGCTATTGAAAGAAGTCCTTGATTTTTGAAGAAATATATTCATAAACAACCCATAACAACCCATGTCTGTGTGTCTGTCTCTGTGTTAGCCCAGTTAGCACCAGTTGGCCACTGTCCAGGGTGTACCCCGCCTAAGGCCCAAAGGCACTGGGATAGGCTCCAGTCACCCGCGACCCCTAACGGGAACAAGCGGTAGTAAATGAATGAATGAATGAACCCATAAAGGGTTAACCCTTTATAGATTTTAAAGGAATATTTTTCTTAAAAAATCAAGGACTTTTTTCAATAGCTTCAAAATCAGGTGACCTAGAAAGTCAATTCCAAAGTTAAATTAGTAGTTTTAGTTTCCAGTTAACACGCACACCTTTTTGTTTTTCAGTTTAACCATTTATAGATTTTAAGGAATATTTTTCTTCAAAAATCAAGGATTTCTTTCAATACCTTCTAAATCAGGTGACCTAGAAAGTTTGCGGACGACACCACCCTCATCGGGCTTGTCTCAGATGGGGATGAGTCCGTCTACAGGAGGGAGGTGGATCGGCTATGCCCAGAAGACAGTGGAGATGATCGTGGACTTCAGGACAGTCCCAGCCCCCCAGCCCCCCAGCCCCCCTCACCTTGACAGAATCCCCCATCACCACTGTGGACTCCTTCCCCTTCCTCGGCACCACCATCACCCAGGACCTCAAGTGGGAGCCCACCATCAGCTCCCTCATCAAGAAGGCCCAGCAGAGGATGTACTTCCTGCGGCAAGGCAGCTGAGGAAAGCCAAGCTGCCAGTGCAGATGATGGTGCAGTTTTACACGGCCATCATTGAGTCCAACCTCACCTCCTCCATCACCGTGTGGTACGCTGGAGCCACAGCCAGGGACAAACAGAGACTACAGCGCATTGTGCGTTCTGCTGAGAAGGTGATCGGCTGCAGACTTCCATCTCTGCAGGACCTGTACGTCTCCAGGGCTCTGGGACGAGCAGGTCGGATCACAGCTGACCTTTCTCACCCTAGACATGGTCTATTTGAGCCACTCCCCTCAGGTAACACCTGTCACTTTAACTAAAATGTAATCAACAATCACTCATTGCACTGTTCACCTTTGCGTCACTCCTATACATTTTTACTGTAAATTGCTCACATTTTAAGTCTATTGTTATCTTTTAGTACATTTAAATTGTTTTCTTTAATGCTACCTCATTTGATAATCCCTTAAAGTGGATTACAAGAAAATTGCACTTGATGAAATATATAAAATGTATTTGTTCAAAACAGGTTAACAAAAAACAGAAAATACAATGTGTCCAGCAGATATATAAAGAACATCTTGAAAGAAAACGAGGAAGACGATGTTGTAGGTCCAAGCATTCTATGGTTATTGGCTCATTTGCACACAAGGCATTTCCATGCTGTTTCTTCAGCATTATCGATGTCAACTTTTGACAGTCCAACACATTCCCTGTGGAACCAACGATCACAATCGTCACATTGAATCTGTCATAATAAAATGAAATGAGAAATGTTACTATGTGTTATTTTATGAATGCAGTATGTTACTAAATAATTACAACAAAAATAAATCACTCCTACCCAGCCTGCTGGAGGCTGACCAGGAAGTTTAGGTGGATATTTTCGTGCACACATCACACAATTGGATTCCGTTTGAAATACTACAAAAAATAATTGGTTTTATTCTTATTAGTTTATTGACAGTACAAAAAAAATTGTAAACCTTGCATACTACTGACCTGACCCCAGCATGAGGTCAACAGCCATTGTCTTTCTGTCTTTACGCATACTTCCTCTCGTAGTTGAGAAATTAATGGTTGGGATCTCTGGGAAAGACTGCATAATCTCCTTTGCCATCTAAAAATAAAACTGTACATACAAAGAAAATTACAATACACTGGTACAGTGAATCCTGTTAATTGACAATGGCAATAAACATATTTCTGATTCTGATGGCAGAAAATTCTGGACTCTAATATAGACAATATTTTTGGACATGTTCTATCTTTGACCTCTGTTTTTAACCTTAAAGCCCAAAGAGCCGTGAGCATCTTATTGAGGGTCGGATAGTCGGTTAAATATAATACAAATATGAGCAGTCTGATATGACATTGGGCCCCAGGTTAATTTGAACAGAAAAAGTATGTTCTTGAGGTCATAAAGGTAAAGAAGCATTGCTCTATGATAAATGCACTAAACAGATTTTTAGGGCCTCTTTCTTGCAGTGGACCCTGTCTAAACAAGTGCCCTTTATACCTCCCAGGCCCCATATAAGACATGATACCTTAGCCACTATTACACCACAGCTGAATCCGTCATTCTGCAAGGGGTTTTGTAGTGTCCCACCCTTCCAGTTTATGGTTCTCCACTCTCGTTTGTGGTGATGAAGGTGTTATATATGAATATGTTATTTAAAGTTTAAAATGATCCTTGTAATATCAATTAACTTATGTACTTACTTCAGTTTCTCTGCTGCCTGTCTTGAAGACTCCATCTCCACAGCATTTTTGGAGGGGTCCATCTACATCAATATACTGTACCGTTTCCTGCATGAATGTACTGAAAGAACAACATTATTCTGTTGTTGTATTGCAGTGCAGTATTGGGTGGAAATTTCATTTTTGGGTCAAAAACAAACCCGTAGTTCCAATGGTCGTCATTAACAAGCACAGGTGAAAGGATGGCTTCATACTGGTCAGTTTTATCTGCAAATAAAAAAGATCTTTATAATTCAAATTCTTCCTCCCTCCTATCCTCCCTTTCCTCTTTGTCCTCTCCTCTCTCTCCCCTTTTTCTCTCTCTTCATCCTCTTTTTCTCTCTCTTCATCTTTCTCTGTGTCTCTGCCTCCTTCCACCCCTCTCTTTCTCTCCTCTCCTCCCTCCACTCCTTCTCCTTTATTCTCACCTCTCTCCCGCTCTCTGTCGCCCCTCCCTCCCATTTTGTTTGGGGAGAGACGTTGGGTTTCCCGGGGACCAGTTTGAAGCACTGGAAATGTTTCCCGGGCAGTGACAGTCTCTAAAACAACTGGGCTCAGGCAGTCAATGATCAGTGCCTTCCAAACAGGAGTTCACTTTAGTTTCCCCGTAGGGAAACTTGGGCATTTGACCCATCTTTTAATGTCTCTGTGGGACACATCTACAGATCTTGAGCTTGGCTTAGTCAGGACTCAGGAAAATAATTTTACATATTGTTGCTTGGCTTAGTCAGGACTCAGGAAAATAATTTTACATATTGTTTTCTATTGATATGGGAAACAGGAGCATGAGAAGGAAACCCACCCATACAAGGGCAGACACATGCAAACTCAGAAAGCCCCGGGGTTCTGAACCGGAGGTGGAGTGTTCAGACACAGAGCTGGATCAGTGTGAGGACCCTGTTTGTGAGGAGGGTCCAGGCTTGACACAGGGTTAAGTTTGGGCTTTACTCAATGAACAGGGATGAGTCGTTTATTTTTAACCTTTGTTTTGGCAAATAGCACAAGGTGTGAATGTTGACTATTTTTTAAAGACACAAATCTCACTTAATCTCTCTCTCTTCGCTGTTCCTCACTCTGTCTCTCTGCACATACAGGAGATGTGTGCAACATTACAAATGAACACTTACAGTTGATAATAGATGTCTTTCCACCTGGCTTTGCTCCTTATACAGCATGACCCCAGCTGTGTAATGGGCCATCAAAAAAATGTTTTTCATAACTTGTTCATGGTTGGCAGCATGATGAATCATCCCTTCAATCACCTGAGAAGAAAAAGTGATTTATTGAACTAACAAAGGCATTTTTATTGTTTAGGACTGCTTGCTGGTACCTCTCCATCAAGCCATTCATGGGGTTTCAGACGTATTAAGATCAAAATGACGGATGAGTATGCTTGGAGCCAGGATTTTGGGCCACGATGGCACACACCACCATTTCTGTCTCCCGCCTTCGCCACAATGAAGCCCCCAGAGGAAATTTGACAAATTTAAAGTATCCTTAATCTGCACTGGATAGTATACATTATTCAAACAAATGAACTGTCACTATTAAATAAAACTGAATTTATTCTTAAACGTGTGAACGTTACCTTTGTCTCTTCATCTTTTTGTGGTTCTTTAACTTTCTTTGGCCTTGGCAGTGTTGTTGGCGGGTTGAAAATGTTTGGATTTGGAGGTTGCAGTTGATGGGACTCTCTTGTTCCACGCCTCCTGATGCTCATCTTTTGGCCTAACCTGTCTGTTGGATGTGTATAGAATGTCCAATGGTAAGTTGTTCTCATTGATGTGCTCAACAAACCGTCCCTGTAGAGACGTGAATAATATCCTTTTATAAAGTCAGCCTGGTCTCAAGTGGAGTTTTCGTTGCAGAATTGAATTTTCACCAGTCCAAACCACAGTCACAGAGGTCAATGCGTCGGAGCCAGTATACCGTTTTAGGCCCCCAATAATATGCCGCTCCACAGAGGGAATAGTCCCATGTATCGTTTAAGGAGCACCTCAACCACACCTGGGCAATAGCAGCCATTTGCCAGTTTGGTTCCTCAGAGAGTGTGTCACACAGAGCCTGTTCTCTCTGAAGGGCAAACGCTGCGCTGAAGGGGGAATCAGCCACTATATTTTTTGGCGTCCCCTCTTTGGTGACTTCATCCTCTGGGTAACTCTCGAGTATCGGCTCCGTTTTGTGATTCATGATGTAACTGTCCAAGACCCTTTGACTTCGTTTGACCCTCCTGTTCTCTTCCTCAGAGATGAAGATAACACACATGCTTGAGTCAGCATGAAGGCGCCTCGCTTTCCTAACCTCAGCACGGATTGTCTGAAGGACACCTTTGGTCAGACTTTTTGTCACATTGCCAGCTAGAATTTCGTCTCTTGAATGTGTTTTTAAGTTGTGAATAATATATAATTACTTATCCCATCTTTTATAGCTTTGGCACTATTGCTCCACGCCTGTTATATTTTGCGTGGTCAGAATTTGTGTTGTTTTTTCTGAACCTTGACCCTTCATTTGACCCTGAAAGCCACTGCTTTCAGCCCAGAAGACGGTTTTCTTCAGCTCTGGTGGACTCCATGCAGTTGCCTTACAGTTGTCAAATGCACAAATTGCTGTAGCAGAAAAGAAGACACTTTTGTGTTTTCCGGGCTGTGTTTTTCTGCGGAGATGTTGGTAAAGTAAATTTTAAGTGGGCAGCTTGGACTTATTTTTGCTAATTTATTGTAAAATATCTACCTGTCCATGGAGCTCTCAGTTTGATATTTCCCACAGATTATGGTTTTATTTTATTCCACTGTTTTTTTGTCAATAAATATTTTGGAATTTTATGTGGCTCTGGCTGAACTGTGGCTTCTGGTGACTGTGGCTCTTCATGGCGTCTGGTGACTGTGGCTCTAGGTGGCTCCTGGTGACGCTGTGGCTCTGGTGACTGTGCTTCTGGTGACTGAGGCTCTGGAGTGAGCTCTGGTGACTGGGCTCTGGTGACTGAGGCTCTGGAGCTGAGCTCGTGTGTGGCTTGTGACTTGGGCTCTGGTTGACTGAGGCTATAGCGGTAGCTGTCGGCTACTGTGGACGGGCTCTGGTGACTGTGGCTCGTGGCTCTGGGATGCTGGTGGTGCTCTGGTGCTGAGGCTTGACTGGTTGGTGACTGACCTCTGGCTGGCTGCTCTGGTCGGGACTGTCGGTGACTGCGTTTGGTGACTTGCTCTGGGCCTCTCTGGTATGAGCTTGAGGCTCTGGGATGGGCTCTGATGACGGCTTCTGTGACTGAGGTTGGGATGGGACTTGAACTGGTCGTGACTGAGGTCGGTAGCTCTGGTTGAGCTCTGGGAGAGCGGAAGCTCTGTACTGGCTGGTATGTGGCTCTGGCTGTGAGCTCGTGACTGGCTCTGTGATGACTCTGGTGATAGCCTTTGTCGGCGCGTGCGGTTTTGTGCACTGGTGACTGTGGTGGACGGGCTCTGGTGACTGGAGGCTGCTGGGACTTGTGGCTTGGTGACTGAGGCTCTGGTGACTGTGGCTTTCCTGGTGACTGAGGCTCTGGTGCCTGAGGTTGGACTGAGGCTTCTGGTGACTGTGGCTCCTGGTGACTGTGGCTCTGGTGACTGTGGCTCTGGTGACATTGGTGATGGGCTTGGTGACTTGGCTCTGGTGACTGATGGCTCTGGGGACTGAGGCTTCTGGTGACCTGAGGATCTGGCGACTGTGCTCTGGTGACTGCTGGGCTGGCTGGTGAACTGTGGCTCTGGTGACTGGGCTTCTGGTGACCTGAGGCTCTGGTGACTGAGGCTCTGGTGACTGGGCTCTGGTGACTAGCTCTGGTGCACTGTTGGTGCTGGCTCGGTGACTGTGGCTCTGGTGACTGAGCTCGGTGACTGGCTCTGGTAGTGGTTTGGGCTGTCTGGTGACCTGATGGCTCTGGTGATGTGGCTCTGGAGGCTGAGGCTCTGGTGACTGTGGCTCTGGTGACTGTGGGCCTCTGGTGACTGTGCTCTGGTGACTGTGGCTCTGTGACTGAAGGCTCTGGGTGACTGAGGCTCTGGTGACTGAAGGCTCTGGTGACTGTGGCTCTGGTGACTGAGGCTCTGGTGACTGAGGCTCTGGTGACTGTGGCTCTGGTACGTGGCTCGGTGACTGAGGTCTGGTGACTGTGGCTCTGGAGCTGAGGCTCTGGTGACTGTGGCTCTGGTGACTGTGGCTCGAGGCTGACGCTCTGGTGACTGAGGCTCTGGTGACTGTGGCTCTGTGACTGGCTTTCTGGTGACTGAGGCTCTGGTGACTGTGGCTTGGTTGACTGGTGGCTCTGGTGACTGTGGCTCTGGTGACTGAGGCTCTGGTGACTGTGGCTCTGGTGACTGTGGCTCTGGTGACTGTGGCTCTTGGTGAACAGAGGCTCTGGTGACTGCGCTCTGGTGACTTTGGGTCTGGTGACTTTGCGCTCTGGTGACTGAGGACTCTGGTGATGTGGCTCTGTGACTGTGGCTCTGGTGACTGAGGCCTGTGACTGAGGCTCTGGTGACTGAGCTCTGGGACTGTGGCTCTGGTGACTGAGGCCTCTGGTGACTGTGCTCTGGTTGACTGAGGCTCTGGTGACTGTGGCTCTGGTGACTGAGGCTGGTGACTGAGGCTGAGGCTCCTGGTGACTGAGGCTCTGGTGACTGTGGCTCTGGTGACTGAGGCTCTGGTGAACTGAGGCTCTGGTGCTGGTGACTGTGGCTCTGGTGACTGAGGCTCTGGTGACTGAGGCTCTGGTGACTGAGGCTTCTGGTGACTTGAGGCTCTGGTGACTGAGGCTCTGGTGACTTGTGGTCTGGTGACTGTGGCTCTGGTGACTGAGGCTCTGCTCTGGTGACTGAGGCTCTGGTGACTGAGGCTCTGGTGACTGAGGCTCTGGTGACTGGGCTTCTGGTGACTGTGGCTCTGGTGACTGTGGCTCTGGTGCTGTGGCCTCTGTGACTGTGGCTCTGGTGGCTCTGGTGACTGTGGCTCTGGTGACTGTGGCATCTGGTGACTGAAGGCTCCTGGAGGCTGAGGTCTGGTGACTGAGGCTCCTGTGGACTGTGGCCTTCTGGTGACTGAGGCTCTGGCTACTGAGGCTCTGGTGCTAGTGGCTCCTGGTGCCTGAGGCTCTGGTGACTGCTGGGCTGTCTTCTGGTCACTGTGGACCTGGTGAACTGAGGCTCGGTGCTGTGGCTCTGGTGACTGAGGCTCTTGTGACGAGCTCTGGTGACCATGAGGCTCTGGTGGACTGAGGCTCTGGTGAACTTGAGGCTCTGGTGACTGTGGCTCTGGTGATGTGGCTCTGGTGACTGTGGCTCTGGTGGCTCTGGGACTGTGGCTCTGGTGACTGTGGGCCTGGTGACTGTTGCTCTGGTGACTGTGGCTCTGGTGACTGTGGCTCTGGTGGCTCTGGTGACTGAGGCTTCTGTGACTGAGGCTCTGGGACTGTGGCTCTGGTGACCTGAGCTCTGGGGCTGAGGCTCTGGTGACGAGGCTTCTGTGACTGTTGTCTGGTGACTGAGGCTCTGGTGACTGAGGCTCGGTGACTGAGCTCTGTGACTGTGGCTCTGGTGACTGTGGCTCTGGGTGACTGTGGCTCTGGTGGCTCTGGTGGACTGTGGCTCGTGGTACTGTGGCTCTGGTGACTGAGGCCTCTGGAAGGCTGAGGCTCTGGTGAACTGAGGCTCTGGTGACTGTGGCTCTGGTGACTTGTGGGCTCTGGTGACTGAGGCTCTGGTGACTGAGGCTCTGGTGACTGAGGCCTCTGTGACTGGGCTCTGGTGACGAGGCTCTGGTGACTGAGGCTCTGGGTGATGTGGCCTCTGGTGACTGAGGCTCTGGTGTACTGTGGCTCCTGGTGACGTGGCTTGGTGACTGTGCTCTGGTGACTGGGAGGCCTCTGGTGACTGAGGCCTCTGGTGACTGAGGCTTTCTGGTGCCTGAGGCTCTTGGTGACTGTGGCTCTGGTGACTTGCTCTGGTGACTGTGGCTCTGGTGACTGAGGCTTCTGGTACTGTGGCTCTGGTGACTGTGCTCTGGTGACTGAGGCTCTGGTTGACTGGAGCTCTGTGACTGAGGCTCTGGGACTGAGGCTCTGGTGACTGAGGCTCTGGTGACTGTGGCTCTGTTGCCTGAGGGCTCTGGTGACTGAGGCTCTGGTGCCTGTGGCTCTGGTGACTGTGGTCTGGTGACTGCGGCTCTGGTGACTGAAGGCTCTGGGTGACTGTGGCTCTGGTGACTGTGGTCTGGGTGACTGAGGCTTGGTGACTGTGGTCTGGTGACTGAGGCTCTGGTGACTGAGGCTCTGGTGACTGAGGCCTCTGGAGGCTGAGCTCTGGAGGCTGAGGCCCTGGTACTGAGGCTCTGTGACCTGTGGCTCTGGTGACTGTGGCTCTGGAGGCTGAGGCTCTTGGTGGAACTGAGGCTCTGGTGACTGTGGCTCTGGTGACTGTTAGGCTTGGTGGATTGAGGCTCTGGTGACTGTGCGCGTCTGGTGACTGTGGGCTCTGGTGACTTGGCTCTGGTGACTGAGGCTCTGGTGACTGTGCTCTGGCTGACTGAGCTCTGGGCTTCTGGTGACTGTGGCTCTGGTGACTGAGGCTCTGTGACTGAGGCTCTGGTGACTGAGGCTTGGTGACATGTGCCTCTGGTGACTGAGGCTCTGGGTGACTGTGGCTCTGGTGACTGTGCTCTGGTGACTGTGGGTCTGTGACTGAGGCTCTGGTGACTGAGGCTCTGGTGACTGTGGCTCTGGTGACTGAGGCTCTGGTGCTGAGGCTCTGGTGACTGACGGCTCTGGTGACTTGAGGCTCTGGTGACTGTGCTCTGGTGACTGTGGCTCTGGTGACTGAGCTCTGGTGACTCGAGGCTTCTGGTGACCTGTGCTCTGGTGACTGAGGCTCGGTGAACGTCGGCTCTGGTGACTGAGGCTCTGGTGACTGAGGCTCCTGGTGAACTGTGGCTCTGGTGCCTGAGGGGGTTGACTGAGGCTCTGTGACTGAGGCCTGGTGACGAGGCTCTGGTGACTGTGGCTCTGGTGACTGAGGCTCTGGTGACTGTGGCTCTGGTGACTGTGCCCTGGTGACTGTGGCTCTGGTGACTGAGCCTGGTACTGAGGCTCGGTGACTGGTGGCTCTGGTGACTGAGGCTCTGGTGACTGAGGCTCTGGTGACTGAGGCCTCTGGTGATGAGGCTCTGGTGCTGTGCTCTGGTGACTGCTGTCTGGTGACTGAGGCTCTGGTGAATGAGGCTCTGTGACTGTTGGCTCTGGTGACTGAGGCTCTGGCTGACTGTGGCTCTGGTGACTGAGGCTCTGGTGACTGAAGGCTCTGGTGACTGGTGGCTCTGGTGCCTGAGGCTCTGGTGACTTTGGGCTCTGGTGACTGAGGCCCTGGTTGACTTGACTGGCTCTGGTGACTGAGGCCTGGTGACTGAGGCTCTGGGACTGAGGCTCTGGTGACTGAGGCTCTGGTGACTGTTGAGGCTCTGGTGACTGAGGCTCTGGTGGCTTGGCTGGACTGAGGCTCTGGTGACTGAGGCTCTGTGACTGGCGCTCTGTGACTGTGGCTCTGGTGAGGCTCTGGTGGCTCTGGTGACTGAGGCTCTGGTGACTGTGGCTCTGGTGACTGAGGCTCTGGTGACTGTGGCTCTGGTGACTGAGGCTCTGGTGACTGTGGCTCTGGTGACTGTGGCTCTGGTGACTGAGGCTCTGGTGACTGAGGCTCTGGTGATGTGGGCTCTGGTGACTGGCTCTGGTGACTGAGCGCTGGTGACTGTGGCTCTGTGGCTCTGTGACTGAGGCTCTGGTGACTGTGGCTCTGGTGACTGTGGCTTTGTGTGGCTGACTGGCTCGTGACTGTGGCTCTGGTGACTGTGGCTCTGGGACTGAGCTCTGGGTCTTGTTTGTTTGTTTTTCTTCCATTTGTGTGCACTTTCTTTTTCCTTAAACAAATATAAATAAAAGATGAGTTTATTGAAGGATTTTAATCAAAAACATACTCTGCGATACACAAAAAAAAGAAAAAAAAAGGGGTTGTTGATTAAAATAAATCAAAGCAGAGAACAGCTTGAGGAGCAGCATTAAAAACTGCTTTTTGGTGAAGGCACTGTCGATATAAACCACATGCTTTGAAAATACTCATACATAGACTTTTTTTGGAATCATATTCTGCCACAGTGATTTCCAAAGGGCGTGACTGACAGGCATATTAACCAATCAGTCCGTTCATGTCTAAAGAAACTTTTACGAGGAAGCCGCCTATGGTCCGATTCCAGACCCTTCTGCATTTGAAACAGAATAAAGGAGGGACTGGCTGCTCAGGCAATTGCACACAACACAACACAACACAACACAACACAACAACAACAACCCTGGCAAGTTTAGGGGTGAAAAAACATCAATTCTCTTAGCCTACTTTATCGTTTAAATAGAATAATCATATTAACTTAAAATGTGTGTATAATTCAAATAACTGCATGAATTTGTTTGTTGTTGTTGTGTGTTTTTCTGTTTTAGTTTATTTTATATTGTCTTAATCATAGTTTGCATGGCCTGTTGTTGCAAATTTGGCTCATTTATGATTACACAGAACCAAATGCTCTTTCGTGTTCCATTGTAAAAAAAGATTTTTCGACTCTCATCCAAGAATCATTCTCCATTTGTGGATCTAGTCTGAGAACCTGTTTTTCTATAGAATATAGAAATAGATACATATTTTTCTAAAAAACAGTGTCCAGATAACAACTGAATCTTTTTCAACAGTAAAAAAGGAAAAAATACTAGAATTATATTCCTGTAGATTTTGAATTGTTGCACAACTCCAAATTTAATTATTTGAGTTGAAGTACCCTTCATGTCCTCATTAGGACCCCTGAGTGTGCTTGTTGGAAATTGAAAGTGATCAGTAAAGTGGCCCCTAAACACTCCAGCCTCCACAGAGTTGCATCATGACGTCTGAAGTCATGTTTTGTTTTTGTTTTTTTACTTTTGATGATGATAGCTTGCTAGCCATTTGCTCAGTGGTGCCCCCCATTCCCCCAACCATTTTAGATGCAGTTATTAGCAACTCATTACTCAGTTTAGATGACCCCCCCCCCTCCCTCCCTAAATTCACTTCTTCTGCTCTTCTGCAGAACAGATCGTGGCTTTAGAAAACACAACAGAATGTAAATGATTTAGACATTTGTAACAAGTTGATTCAATTTTGCCGCGCGGGTCAGCTCGCGGTTT